>CM041293.1:73556673-74129173 GCA_023052935.1 Piezodorus guildinii | reverse complement strand
TTTACACAAGATATTTTTTAAATATTTAAATAAATGCAATAACAATTTTGATTGGTATTCGGAAGTAACAAGTTTTGGATTCTGGTGGCAAAAACAAATAATATTGACCTGTAAGCTTAGGGGCCGTTCGTCGACCCATTGAGTTGGTTAATCTCAAAACTCAAACCCTCCTACGGATTGCAAAACTGGTTGGAGCTGTGAAACAGGAAGCTTTTTCAGCAAGTATCCGGCCGCGTTTGAATGTGGCGGAATTTTACCTTCTCTTTAATACATTTTTGAGATCTATCTTTTCAGATATGTATGTAAGGTAAATAATTAAGATAAAAGAAAAAATAAGAATTTTCTGAACAGATTGATTTTAAAATATGTGAGAATTTCTCATTTATTAAAGTCCATATTAACAAGTAATGATTAGTAGTAGAAACGGGGACAATCTTGACATGGCTAGTTTAAGCCTAGTATGACTCACTGATGCCCTGATGATGGCCCATATGTTTGTGCCAAAACGTCGGCTAAATTAAAATATTATTTCCTGATTATTTCTACCTATGATTTTTTAATATGAATAACGATAATTTTAACTTTTGGAGAATTGATAATGATATAGAATATTATATTTTTTAAATATTTATTTTGGTCATATATCCTTTATTTCATCAGGGATAAATAAATACAAATATTTTTTCTTTAAAAAAATAAAAATAAAAAATCGGTTAATATGTACAATTATATACTTTTGTACAATAATGTAATAATTACACGCTTAGATTTTTCGATGTATGTATATGTATTTACGTATGTATATCGATTCTAGAATAATTCAAATTAACGGCCAAAAATTAAAAATCACTTAATTAACGCATTTAATTAAAAATGCGTCTTTATATTAGCTACTTCTTACTTTTGCATGTCCTACAAATATCCAAAAAAGTGTTAAAACTTTGACAAACAAACATATAACAGTATGATCTCGAGCTACTACCATCATTATATTTTTGTTTGTTTACTCATTTAACGTGACTTTATGCTGATGTGGCAAATCGTACGATATTTTTTTTTTTAATTTGTTTTATTAAGAGATAATACAATCTGCCACCTTCTGGGGCAATGAGTATTAGAGATAGAATAAATCATTCATACCATATGTACATTGTAAATAAAATTAAAGAAAAAAAAATTAATAAAGACTAATCAAATACAAGAAAAAATATATATATACACAAAATTAAATAAATACTATAAAAAAAAAAAATAAAAAAAAACAATCTTGTTCGCATTCATACCTATTTACAATATTTACAAGCTGCCCCTGGGATCACTGGATCAAACCTCGAGATCCACTAGTGGATGTCGAGGCACAATGCCAGAAGATCCCAGCGCCTCTCATTCAGCTGCGTCACTGGTCTTGAGTGCCAGTGGAGGCTGAGCGAGGGCGCTAGAGCCACATACACTCAGGGCATGAGTGGAGAAGCCAGCCATTGCCAGCACTCCAATGACATATTCACAAGAGATCTCTGGGCCACTGCCGCTTCAACCTACGAGGAGGATTATAGGGATGTTTGGAACTGGATAGGGAGTGTGCCAAGGGATTAGGAAGGTGAGTAAGCTTCTGATGGAAGATTGAGAATTTGGATGGGATTAGATCAAGGACAAATGGGATATTCAGGTCATGGTGTAAGGTTTTGTTGGTGACATAATATGGGGCATCGACTATTGATCTAAGGACTTTAGACTGGAAGGATTGGATACGTTTGATATTCGAAAATTTTGCTGTTCCCCACAGTTCAAGTCCGTAGGTCCAAATGGGTTTAAGAATAGTCTTGTAAATGAGTAGTTTGTTGTCCGTTGAGAGGTGTGATTTCCTATTTAGAAGTCTATATAGCTGGCCATATCGTCGATTGAGTTCTTGTCGTTTGAGTCTAGTATGGGGGTTCCATGTCAGTCTTTTGTCTAAGAGAAAACCAAGGTATTTGACTGTGTCAGAAAAGGGAAGGGGAATAGAGTTAAAATGGACGAAAGGGCAGGATCTGCGTCGAAGGGTAAAGGTGACTTGCTTGCTTTTTGATTCATTGACTTTGATGCGCCAATGATTGCACCACTGTTCAATCAGATCGAGATGTGATTGGAAGTTTGAGGATGCCATAACAGGATCTGGATGGGATGAGAGGATAGCTGTATCATCGGCAAATGTTGCCAGGAAGTTTTCGGGTAAGGTGGGAATGTCTGAGGTGAATATGATGTAGAGTATAGGACCTAGGACACTACCTTGTGGAACACCGGCTTCTATCGGATGACAACTTGAGAATTCAGAACCACAACGGACTCGGAACGAGCGGTTAGAGAGGTAGGATCGAAGGATTAGATATAGGGCTTGGGGTAATAGGGTTTTTAGTTTAAAAAGCAAGCCATCGTGCCACACCCGGTCGAATGCTTGTGCTATGTCCAGAAAGGCACCTGTGCAATATAGCTTGCTTTCAAGGGCATAGGATATGTGGTCAACAACTCGAAGACCTTGGTGAACAGTGGAGTGACCTGAGCGGAAACCAAACTGGTGAGATGGGATTTTGTGGAGTTGGATTAACGGTAGGATGCGTTTCAGAAGGATTTTCTCAAATAATTTGGAAAGTATAGGGAGCAAGCTGATTGGTCTATAGGATGATGTATGATTAACAGGTTTGCCCGGTTTAAGGAAAAGTATAATGGTTGAGTGTTTCCACATCAGAGGAAAATGGGTTGTTCGGAGGATGCAGTTATATATGTAGGTCAGGAATATTATCGCCTTTTTGGGAAGTTGTTTAATGATTTGGGAAGTGAGGAGATCAAATCCAGGAGATTTTCGAGGTTTAAGTTTATTGATTAGGAATTTGACCTCAGAGGGGTTGACAGCTTTAGGAGGTAAGGAGAGAGGAATCGGCGAGGAGAGGGATTCTTCAACTGCAGCTGTATGGGTAGGATTAAGTTCAGGATGAGGAGTAAATGTGTTTGCAAGATGTTTAGCAAATTCCTCTGGTCTAGTCTCATCTGACGAGGCCCAGGAACCATCATGACGTTGGAGAGGATGAGATATATAATGGTATTTAAGGATTTTTTTAGTTGCTTTCCAGAGGGAATGGTTACAAGTGGATAATGAGGAAAGGTAGGAATTATAGGATTGGGATCTGTAGGTTGTCAATCTATTTTTAACTAATTTACAATAATAATTGTATGATTTCCTGTCGTCAGGGTGCCTGGTCCTCTGCCAGATAGTTCTAGAACGGCGCTATGTGGCAAATCGTACGATAGGAGTCCTAAATTTGACCTATCTAGATTTTATTACGATAATGGTCTTTAACACATCCCAACTTTTTATGTCCCCTCCGAAGGACGGTATAACAAAGGGTTTTTTACTCCTATCAAAAAAGTCTATTGCCATTCGCTAGGTTTGGACCCGCGACCTTGGGCATAGTACCCTGTTACACTAGTTACTACAGCACAGGTGACTCCCAATTTCATTATATTTTACTGTACAGTGAAACATAAATAGTATAAAATCATAGAATCGAATTGAAAAAAATACCTTGGATGGACATATTTTGTTCAATGACATTAACTCATTTCCATCTCTTTCAAAATAAACTGTATAAACTTATTATAAATGCGTCGTTCATGGGTGTTTTGTAACTTTGATGGCCCATATCATTCAAAGGTTTAATGGTTGTTTATATATGCTGAGTTGCATGTATAATATGAAATGATAAATTATAATGTAAATTGCAACTTAAGATATAGCACAATATAATACATATAATTTCTAAAGTTAATAAGTAGGTTAATCTTTTTACTTTCACTTACCTGTATATAAAATAAAAAAATCTGGTATGGGCAACACTCTAACGCTAATAGGGGACAGTAATTATAAAACATGTCATTATCTGTTATAAGTTTTTATTAGCACATAATGTAAATCGTTTGAAAAATTGAAATTACATAAAACGGTGAAACAACAGAACTTCATGTAAAATCATTTCAATGCGTGATCACAGTATGTAAAACCACTTTGTTTTTGGGAAAACGAACATCATTAGTAGAAAGGGTTTTATATATGAGCGTAAAATATAACGAAAAAACACGCATATGAGATAGACACCTTTACAACACTACGTTTTCGACTATCTGGCTGTAAAATGACCTAGCTGTCTGGAGAGCTAACTACTGATCTTCTTATCCTTAAAGCCCTGTTCTGCTCCTCATGAGATCGTACAAGTTACTGGGTGCTTCATATTTGCGTGTTCAGCTGAAATACGCCTGGCAACTACACGCTGTCGAAAGCGGAGGATATGTCAAACAGAATAAGCAAAACATATTTCTCAGCCCTTCCTTGGACGTAACGGCGTATGTTCAGCAGGGCATATGCGGTTCCCTTCCTTTTGTTGATCCATACATCTGTGGATGTTCAGCTCGCAAGAAGATCGGTCGTAGGCTTGAGCCAATTAGGGTTTCAAAAACTTTGCTCATTACCGGTAGGAGACATATCGGCCTGTAAGACTTTGGTTTTTGCCTGTCTTTGTCTCCTCTTTTGTCAGGAGCCTTATGCCAGCAATCTTCCAGTTATTTGGAAAGTATCCCCGGCCTAAGCAGTCATTGAGCAATGATAACCTATCTTTGATACAGGGAATACTGGTTTTCAGGATTGCCGAATCAATAGAATCTAACCCTGGAGCACGACCAGTCTTTTGCTCATCCACAGCAGCACGGAGGTCCCATATGTCCCATGGTGGGTATAAGTCCGTTCCAAGTGGGCATACTGTAGTGCGTCTAATAAAACAATCCTCCTCGCCATCATGAGAAGGATCATCCTTGGGGTAGGTCTCCGAAATAAATATCTTCGCCGCATCTTCAAGAGTGGTTGTTTGGGCAGTATCGTGTTTAAACGCTGCAATTACTTGCAGTGGAGTCAACTTACCCAAGGCTACTCTGTATGGGATACTCCGAGGATTCTTGGAGGACTCCTTGACGATGAAATCGTCCCAAGATTTCCGCTTCGCACTGCGTTTCGGTAAGCCCTGGTGGTGACTTATACTCGTCTCGAAGTTTAGCGCGCATCACATCACATCTAAACCTCTGATACGATCGCCGGGCCCTGTAGAGCTCTCTCTTCATAATGGTTGAGGCCGGCGTCCAACATGGGACAGGTCGAGCTCTCACCTTCCGGTGCTGGAGTGTCTCCTCAGCGGCATCACGGATTACCTCAGTGATCCTGGATACCCTGTAATCCAAGTCATCGGTAGGGTCAGTCCCGGCCGCACCCCATTCTTCATCTACTGTTTTGCCCTCCAGCATGTAGCGAAAGCATAGAACATTCCAATTTCCTCTTCGGGTCATGAAAACATTATCGATCCCGTGGGAACTTTCCCTATTTTCCAGAAGTATAAAGACTAATGCTTGATGGTAGGAACTCGTCTGAGATCGGAGGGTTCAATCGACAATCCGGTTCACCGGCACAGGTGTTGTCACGTCAATCCAACTCTAGCCCCTTGCTCTACTGAAGATAGGAATTGTTCATAACGACCAGCTGGCACCGTGCAATAAACTCACCGAGCTTAACGCCTCTTCGATTCGTTCGATTGGATCCACAGACAGTGTTCCAGGAGTTGGTGTCTGAGCAGATGATCAAGTTCCTTGTACTATGGGTGATCATCTCCATGGTGGATATATCATCTTTGATATCACCTCCATCAGATAGGTACGATGACACCAGCGTAAACGCGGTGTTGCCCCACCTGATGTAAGACGCAACAATATCCGCCGAAGTATACTGTCTCAGATCCGTCACATCGAGGTTGGAATTATTAACCACTATTGCAGCCTGGGCATCCTCTCTCTACTGCTCAGGACTATATATCTCGATGTGAGACCAAACCCCGTGACTACGCTCCCACGGCAGCTCGGTTTCTGGATCGCCAAGACATCGTAGCGGTGGCAGAGAGCTCGAAGTTCGTCTGCTACTAAACGCCAGCGACCCATGTTGAGCTGAATGATTGTGATTTTACTCATAAAAAGTCCTTTTTGCTACCTCATCAGTCCACTTTAAAAGCACAGGACAATCACGGCTGTCAGCCTTAAGTGCTCTTTGGCCTTCAGGAGCATTTGCCCGCCCGCAGTTAATGCAGGATGGGCTTGCTTTTTCCTTTTCTTTGGGCAGTCCATAATGATGAGACCACTAGCTGCGCACCAAATGCAGACAACAGAATTTGCTGTACAAGACTCTTTGGTGTGACCGTAGCCCTAACATTTACTTCATCGAGGAGCATCAAGGTAGTCATTAATGGTTATATTCCATCATTCCTCCATCTAATTTTCTCTTTAGCCATGCTTTGACTTCATCTGCTCTTGTTCTTCGTAGTATTACAGGTAAAGTGTGTCTGAAGTCTCCTTCCATTAGAAAAGTTACTCCACCCATCAGATTTATTATCTCTAAAATTCTGTTGGTTTGTGGACCATGGTTCACTCGTCCCAATCAATCAACTTACAATCTCGGAGTAACTTCGCTGATCCAGTTTGCTTAGATATGTTGCAAAGTGGCTTTTCGGCATAGTTGAAGTTTAGAGGCAGTTTGAATGCTGAATGAGCAGTCATTCTCCATCCAGCAACGTTGCAGCTATACCTGACGATGCCACAGATATAGCAATTTGCTTATCCTTTCGTACTCTGGCAAGCATCAAATTTAACAAAAACCTTTTTCCTGTGCCACATTGAGCGTCTAGAAAAAGTATTCTTTCAGAATCATAGTAAACGCTCGTTATAGCTTCATTGTAAATATTGGTTTGCTCGTCATTCATTTTTAGCACGCTTTCAACCATAATTTGATTTAGATGGACTTTGTTGTAAGACGATTCTTTGACGTATTCACGATTTATTATTTGAGTGTCGGGAATTTGATTCGCAAAAGGAAGGCCGAGTTGTTTGAGGAATTGATTTGACATTAAAGAAATCATGTTATTCAACCTATGTAGACATTTATCGTAAACATGTTCATTACTTCAAATTCTAAACCTGGACAACATCTTTCAATCTCCCTCTTGAAGTTCTCAGACATACTGTCTTTGTATTTATCCCACAATACCAACGGATCAGCTGCTTAGCAAATCACCAATATGATAGTTAACAGTTTTCTTTGCTTTTGGGAAGATTCCGACACAGAATCCTCTTCTAAGGTTATCTCCCAATGGTTGTCATCCTTAAGTCAGCCAAGCGCTCTACAGGCAGACTGAAAAGTGCGATGAATTATACCAAATACCCTCTTAAGATCATTGAAACTTGTAGCCCCATTCACTTCATGAAGGAGAAGGCGTAGAAAATAGCACTCAGTCTTCTTAGGGTGTACAGTGTAAAACCGACCAAGCACTTCGGATCTTTTTTCACTTCAGGATATTCTTGAACCGCTATACCGACGAAAAAACTTATTGTCTTTCCAGATGCCATAAGTAGGAACTTCACTGTATGTTTTGGATGGTTATGGGGTTTTGGCAAAATCGTTGTTTTGGGATAGTTCAAAGAATGTCGTTAGAGTCTTTTTCGGTGGATTTTGCAGTTTATCCAGAATATTGTCATAATTAAAATGCATTATCTGGCCATTTTCGAGGTGCACTGCCAAATGCATCACAGGGGGATATCTCTCATAGATCGGCGAGCGAAATATACGCCATGGGGCTTCGAAACTGCTTATATAACGGCCTGCTAGATATTTTAAAATTTCATCAAATTCATTTTTGTAATCTAAAAGCAGCTTGATTACTACTCTTACTTACATATTTGCATATATACTTAATCGATTTTACAGAGTTACACAACTCGACATTTATATGAGCCAAAAAAAATACGTGAAAGAACAGGGTTGTATGGTACCACCCACCGGTTGTCTAGTTCTACTCCATTGACGTCGACTGTTAAACCATCAACAGCTGGCGACCTTCGGCTCTATTGGGGATAACCATCTTTAATATCACATTTTTTATATAAATGGAATAGTAGAATTTCTGCCCATTTTTCCGGAACAATCGCATATTGAAAAACATTATTAAAAATATTAAGAAGGTAATGGTCCAAATTAGGAGGCATTAGTTTATAAATTAGATATGGTAAATGATCGGAGCCAGAAGCTTTTTTCAATCTACACCCACTGATTACCTTTTGGAGTTCATCCAGAGTCACAGCCTTATCTATTTCTAAAACGGAATTTGTGGGTAAAAAGTCAAAAATATAAGTTTTTGTAGAGTAAAATTCCTTATAAAAATAAGCAAATTGTTCGACAGACACTGAAACATCAACCGCTGTTGACTTAGATTCTATTATATATTGCTTATATTGTTTTTTACTGTTGATGTAAATATTAACATTTTCTCGAGAGTACCCATTGCGCCTCAAAATTTTATAACAGTTCTTATTCTCAGTTTCATCACCAAACCAAACTTTATCTTTAAACATTTTACGGGGATAAACAAAACATTTCCGCTTGATGAGTCTAGAATCGAGAACACAATTAAAAAAACAATCTGTCATATTTCTATATAAATCGTCTACACAATTAGAGTTAAAATAAATGTTATTAGCACTTGAAAGTAATTCCTGATAAGAATTTGATTTTTTTTCATTTAGATCCAGATAGTATTTTTCTTGTTTTTTTGTTTAACTTTGATTTTATCGTTATTCTTATATAGTTTATTCAGAGAAACAACTACAGGTAAATGGTAACTTAAATCTGAAATAGGCCAAACTTTTAAATCTTGAATGAAATCGATCATAGCCATGATCATAAATGTAGATTCTCATGTTATCAATTATTTACTTAGTAATACGGTTATATGTCTGTCTGAAACTTTTATAACTAATTCAAAATTTAACAAACCAATATGGTTAAAGGATTATACTGAATTTAGTTCTGTAGCTTCTAAAAAATTTAGAAAAGGTTCTCCAAGTGGTGGTCTCATAACTTTGTGATGAAGTAAGTTTAGTTGATTTTTCCGATAAGTGTTTGATTATTAAAGTTAAAGTAAATTATTTTTTTTTTTTCATTGGGAATATCTATTGGAGTCCTTTAACTAATACAAATGAATGTATATTAGATCTAGAAGAATTACTCAATAGTATTTAATTAAAAGACGAAATTAACCAGTATAATATAATCCTGGGTAGGGACTGGAATGCAAGATTAGGCTCTGATGATACAATTGATGAATTATTGGTGGAAGGTTCCTATTTGTCTTGCGATAGAATCAGCCTAGATAAGATTCATAACTCTCGAGGAGAAAAATTATTTAAATATTTGGAGGAATATGGTTTAATATTATTGAATGGGAGGACACCCAGCGACACACCTGGTCAATTCTCCGTATTGACCGTATTGACGAACATATTTCATGGCATCCTCAGTCCTTACATGCATGTGCCAGGATCCCTTACTAAAACAGGATTGTAACACAACCATCCTTCCTATATCGGAAACGTTACCATCCCCCCTGCAAATGACATCTTTAAGAGATGGTCATAGCTTGCCGTCCGCAGTTAGTTCTGATTGTATCTAATAAAGTTGAGTTTTTCTGTTTCCATTTTAGCGTATATATCAACCAAAAACTGATTGATGAAACTCCAGTACAGCAAAATGTAGTTATCTTTACTCTGTCTTTCCATTATTCTGTACTTATAAAATTCGGAAGCGATCACTGTTTTCGTAAGATGTCATTTGGATATTGGGTCACATTGTGTAATTTTGATGGAATAGCCATCTTCTCCTCAGCAGAACATTAGAGGATATTAGAGAGCGTCGTATGAACGATGAGATTCGCATATTCGTAAGAGTTTCGTATCTCTTCTGTGAAGAATAATGTCACGATTATCAAACTCCTGGCCTGCGATTTCTAAATTCTTGTAATCGGTGCGTTATAACGACCCCGATGTTCAGCACCTGGCTTTTTGTCAGCATGAATAACAACTTTAAAATCTTGTCCTTCCGGTGTCCTCTATTTACGTTACATAACTATTTATTTATTAATGCTAGTCCAGCGGAGGGGGAGTGAGTGGTAATCATTTAATGGACTCGAAACTTCTTTATTTTCAAACAACAACGTTAGGTAATTGAACCTGAAAGCTTACAAAACAATTTGATAATTTAAAAAAAATAGAACATTTACTGTAGACAAAAAAAAAAAAAAAAAAAAAAAAAAATGAATATCAGAAATAAACTTACCCCTACGGGTTCAACAATCATCAGAAAAACAAAATAAAACAAATAAAGAAATAACATTGACTAAACAAGACAAAAATGCACAAGTAGTAACATACAACCACTGTTTTGTGACCTCTCTTATGTTCAAATAAATTTTAATTAAAAGATCATATAATTTAATCAGAGCGAGAGTTTGTTCCAGCCCTAGTTTTTGTAGCTGTGACACCGGAACCTTTTTCATTGCAGTTTTTAAATATCTTATATAAGGATTGTTATCATGCAGACTAAGTAAACCTGGTTTCACCACAGTAAAGAGATTTGATCTAAATTCCAGTTCTTTATCGTCGCTGCCAACGAAAGTGAATTTGAAGGAAAGACGGATTTGCTGAGAAGATGGTAACATACTGCCTATTCTATGTTATACCTGTCCTTGGTTTCTAAAAGTCAGCATGAAATTTTCCTCGTTTATGCTTCGCTCCAAAAGAAGTCATCTGAAAACATGCGTTATATTTTCTGATATTTCTGAGGAAATGTTCAGACTCCGGATGATTGTTAGTTAGAAGGCTGTGGAGTGGCTCAAAAAGTTGTTCAATTGAAGGTAGATGGACTTTTCGATTGTTGCAGCATAAACCAGGGCTTTCTTCTTTCCATTTTTTCGCTAAGCACCTGACATGATTACCGAGTATCATAAACTCGTCATTATTGTAGATTATACTAAGATCATATATAAATCTTGAGCATTTCTTAGTTTTTCCACGGGATCGATGGCTTATCATAAATATTAGATTTTCGGATAGCCTCTCTTTCAACTTCAGGATTTCTTGTTTTGTATTCTCTATGAGATTCTATGCTCCTTTGTTTTTCCATTCTGTCGCTGAATCTGGAGCGTTGATTTCTCCTTTTCTTGTATACACCACTCGAATTATTTTTTAAAGCAAGTGCAGATGAAGAGAAGGAATTAATATTAATAATAGACATTGGAGAGCAGGTATTATTGAGAGGTAAAGCATTGTCGAGACGTTCTTGGGTAGATTTTGAGGTGACGATTTTTTCATTGATCTAAGTAACCGAACCGGTATAATTAGAGTTGCGAACTTCATTATAAATAGAAAGTTTTAGAGGAGAAAAGTATTGCGGGAGGAGAGACTCAATGCGGGAAAACATCATAGGTCCTTTGCATTTCAATCTTAATACGGGCCTTCCCTCTTTGTAAATATCAAGGCGTAAAACTGCATCACGATAAACCACCAAATGGTAAGAATATATTTCGGCTGCACCTTGATTTCCACTTTAAGCACAGTACTCGGTCGTATCTGCTCGAACAGGAACACAATGGTGAGGTACCAGGACCTCATCAATTTCAATTTGTTCCATTCTGTATATGAAATATTTATTACATTTTATCGAATTTTATCGAACCTCCTAATAGTCTTCAAAGGCGAGGTAGGGGTGGAAAAAATCTGACCTTTACCTAATGGTAAATTTAAAAGTGATTCGCAATTCACTATTAAACAAAAAATAGTGAATATTAAAAAAGTTTAGCACTATTCTATACTTATTTTAAAATTTTAAAACGATTTCAAAATGAAGAACGAAAAATCTGGTTCGGGCAACACACAACTTTCACTTACTTCCGTTGTTAAATTCGATTACAGAATTTTCAATTATAGTTATAGATCAAAATGAGTGAAACTAATAAAGAATTAATTAAATTGAATTTCTATAGAAACATGTGTTTTATTAATTATCTACTATATCATTATCTAAAATAATCAGTTAGTTTTATTGGCTTTTCATCATTCTTTATTAAGCTTGTGTATAAGGTCATATTTTTCTAAAATCTTTATTCTTCCAACGACATATTTATTATACATGTAGATTACTTTTCTGAGGTCCAAAACCAAAAAAATTGCCCTAAAAAAATAGTTTTGCTGTTTTCTCCTTTAGTTGGATATCGATATTGGATATTTGCTTGGCTTTTATCAATGTAATGAAATGTACAAAATTAAAGGTAGTTTGGAGGAAGAAAGTTTAAAATATCGCCATTTAAGCCTTGTCAAACTATTTCAATCAGAATGAAACCTACATCATATTAAAGCCCATTAAAGTTTACATCGCTATATAGAGTTTACTCTAAAATCGTTAAAACCGATTTTGAGAAAATCCTAAAAAAAAGTGCAAAATGCTAAAATGTGTTTCTGGTTGTACTCCTCCGAAACGCCTCAACCAATTTTTCTGAAATTCCTATGTATATTTGGAGGTATGAGAACAGATCCCAAAGTATATTTCATACCGCTAAGAGATATCCAGATATTTTTTTGTGTCATAAAAAGGTTGTTTTAAATTTTCATAAAAAAATACCTATAATCTCACATTTTCGCCCCCTTTTCCCCACCCTCGCAATTTTCGATCGCGATTTTAGTATTGTTATATGCATAATATCCAAACAATTTAACTGTCGTTTATATTACAAAAATCTAGTACGGCAATACACGACTTTGTCTTATATAGACTGTTAAAATCAATTTAAAAACTTTTGGAAAAACTTTAAAGTTAATTTAAATAAAAGGTTTATTAATTTTCGTTTAAAACATATGATTCAGATTAAATAATATAACAATATAAAATTGTCATGTATAATAATCAGTAATAAGTGTATAAGATAATATTTATTCTAAAATCTTTAGCTTTCTAACGGTTTATTATACAACTACATTACTAATTTTATGTTCAGAATAGGTCAATCAATCCTTTACTTGGTGCATAAGGGACTGGTATTAACTGATTATTTTGAATTATATAATTGCAATGGAGTTTAACGCAAGCTTTATTAACCTAATGGTGCACGATTATTGTCAATTTCCGGCATAATATATTTATTAATTTTTTAATACATTACACGTCTAATTAAATTACGTACGATGGTCGCAACATTTTAAAATTAAAATATTTTCAACAGTAACTCCTGAGATCTAATTAGGTATCTACAAATTAATTCATTAAAAGAATATATATAACATATATCACTTAGTTCATTATCATCACTTAGTTTGAAAGAAATGAAAGATATTATGTATTCCTCTAGTTTCAGGATATACTTAATTATGAATTAGTGTATGTGCAATTAATTTAATTATTTATCATTTTATCCACTCATTGAATTTCTTGAATTTTAATGATTAATGAAAAGTGCCATAAAATAAAAGAGTAGATGTCTACTATGATAAAAACTATTTTCTGTAACAATTTCACAACTGCGTTTACATGATCCATTTTTATTAAGGTTCTAATTTTTTATTTTATTATATATATATATTTTTTTCAGATGAGGCCAGAAGAAATGTGAGGAAACGTGTGACTACCATGATCCGAGAAAGATTAGGAAGACGCAGTAAAGAAGTTTGCTATGGTAATGTCAATTATAATTCCAGAACATCTTTACCATTCCACTAATCATAGACAAGTATTTTTTAATACGAACAATAACTACTTAGAGGTAAACACTTCTTGGTCAATGTAACTATTTTGCTAAATTTTGCTCTGAGATGGGAAATAAAAAAGTTCTGGCGGCTTATATATTCATATTTTTTTTGCAAATTTCCGGCATTGTAAGTCCCATTCTATCAACTTTACAGAAAAGATTCATTAAGATAATTGTTAGAACTCCTGGGGTGGGCCAACAGAACTCCGACTAAAAACAACGATTTCCAAAACAAATTTGCCCCGAAATTTTTAAATAATTAAATTTTGGAAATCGTTGTTTTTAGTCGGAGTTCTGTTGGACCCCCCAAGAGTCCTAACAATTATCCTAATGAATATTTTCTTCTAAGTTGATAGAATAGCACTTACAAGGCCGCAAAGTTGCAAAAACAATTTAAAATCTAAGGGGCCAGAACTTTTTTATTTCGCATCTCAGGGCAAAATGTCCCTATAATTATATTTATATCTAGTCGGTGGGCTACCGTAACACCGATCAAATTATTTTATTTAAATTTAAATTTTAAATCAAAACTTCCTGATAATTATATTTAGAACGAGTGTGGGGGATATCGGAACTCTCTTTAAAATTTAATTTTAATCAATATTTTTACCTTCTTTTTTTTGGGTCCAAATGTTTTTCAATTTTTTTTTTCTGAAATAGTTGTTTTTTGTCGGAGTTGTCCCCCTCCCCTCTCCCTTATAAGAGGCAATAGTGCTGTCGAGGTATAGTTGTTAGAAATGGTAAGATAGGGTCACAGATGGCATTGACGTATTCATTTTAGGAAGAGAGTGAGATGGAAGTCGGTGTCAGCCGAGGTAGAAGCTTGTACCGCAGCGTATACCCTATCAGGTATGGTGCCAGCCAACGCCTAAGATGTTTAGATGAGGGGACTGGTTAGTTGGGAATGCCTTGTAAGGTAGAAGCTCAACTGCTGTGGGGAGGTCTCCTCGTAGGTGCACATGGGTAGAACCCATTCACCCTATCCTGTGAGGGGGATAGAGAAGGAAGGAGGGAATGTAGATGAAGAATGTGAAATGAAGATTGACCGCATTAGAGATGCAATGGAATATATGCTCTGACGTAGGGAAATACTACCTGGTTGAAGCAGGTAGGTGATCTGAGTAGCTAAGTTAATTCTTGCCGTACTGATGTCGCTATGTATATTATTAATAGCGTGAGTTTCTCTACCAGACTAGTGTCTTGGCCCTAAGTCAATATATCTCGTATTTATTATCTCAAAGCAATAGTATACATTAAGCATCTGCTACAGTGCTATTAATCTTATAATTACCTTCAGGGGTCTCATTTATAATTTAATCAGTAAATAGATATTTCATGCGACTTAATTTTTCGATGTATGCAAAATACAGAGATATATTGAATGGCATTAATTTATTTTTGCAAAATTTTACTGTGCTAAGCTTACTATTAATTAATTAAAAAAGTTTATTACCAAAAAAATATATAAAAGTGCAATAAGAAAGTTGATAACCATTGAATCGTCGAAACACTTAATGACTTACTGCTGACTCAAATAAGAACACAAAGTCCCAACTTATTGTAAACGAATTTATACACATGTAATGTGCTATTATGTAACTGTACTATTCTTTTTACTTTCACTTACCTATATATGAAATATATAGTAAGGGAAACTATTACGATTAAATTTTCGAACTCAACTTTACGCTCGAGATGTTCCAGCAACGTTTTCATCAAAATTATCAAACCAGAAGATCCACTTTATACCTTTTCCATTTTGTACATTTTTATTTTGCTACATAATTCTGCCCTTAATTGGCTTACCATACAATTTAATTCATGTACAAGCAAACTTTACAAATTCAAACATTTAGGAAAGGGTTTATTATCTCTCATTTTCACTTAATCTATATATTAATACGATCAAAAGTACTACATCAGTCGAATGAAATATCAATTCTATCAAATATAATTTGTATACCCATCTAAACTAATATAAAAGTGTAAAATGTTGTTAGAATATAGATATGATTATATAATAGCTATCAATAATAGTTATTATTACTTTTTATGTTATTTCACTCATGACTTTGTTTACAGATCTTCTCGGCTGTTTTCCAGTCGATGGTCCTTTGTTGAAGAAAGGTCCTCAAGATCCGAAGGAAGTAGATACAAGGTAATATTTATTGATGTTAGTCATGTTAGTATCAATGTTTAGAAATACAGTATATGGGATTTGGAGTATGACAGAAGTAGATGAAATATACCGGTTCTGGCCCAGGGCTTCGGTGCCGAGCTGGCCCACTTTTTTGTGGAGCCAATCAGATTCCAGCATTTGGTCACGTGATCTATGGCGGGAGATTTGAACTTCAACCACGACCTAACCTTAACAGGGCTTCGGTGCAAGATGGCGGCGCCCATCATTTCCCTCCAAAACTGGTAGCCTTTATTGAACGATTGTTCGCGATCGTCCCTGTCGTTCGTGATCTACCCAATCGAACCTAACCTCATATATTTAGCCCTATTTATTGATTTAATATTCATTTTTCCTTAAAATATAAACAAAATAACCTGTCCATCACTATACAATACCAAAAAAATTATATATATAAAAGTTTAATAGTAGATAAGAAACAGGCGAGCTGGCGCACCGATTCCTCCATCCCCTCCCCTACCACTCTTAACCACCTATGACGTCATCACGACCTAACCTTAACTACTATGGTTCGCACCATCAACCTAACCTAAACCACCAGGCCGAGCCCCTTTTTAGTCACGTGACCCCCTATCAACCTAACCTAAACCACTAAGCCACGCCCCTTTTTGGTCACGTGACCCCTGTTTGAGGGTATTAAGTCTTTATAAAGCATGAGTCTACCCGGCGTCCATTTTCTTTTCCCTACGTTTTAGGCTAATTTAGTCTTTATAAAGCATGAGTCTACCCGTCCGCCATTTTCTTTTATGACGTCACAGTTTACAAAGCATGGGTCTACCCGACGTCCATTTTCTTTTCCCTACGTTTTGGGCTAATTTAGTCTTTATAAAGCATGAGTCTACCCGTTCGCCATTTTGTTTTACGCCGTAACCATTTACAAAGCATGAGTCTACCCGGATGCCATTTTGCTCCCCCCACTCCTTCATTAGTTAACCAATCAGAGTGCCTAACTTGAGAGTTCCTCCCGGCTAGGTCCGATGGTCAAATTGTAATGTGTGCTTTTACGAAACCTTTCAAACTGTGACATAACCTTACTATTGTTTACATTTTTTGAAACCTCCCTTGATGTTACATAACCTTCCTATTGTTTACATTTTCGGAAACCTCCCTTACTGTTACATAACCTTCTCATTGTTTACATTTTCTGAAACCTCCCTTACTGCTTACATTTATGAAACCTTCCAAACTGTTACATAACCTCCCCATTGTTTACATTATCTGTAACCTTCTCAATGCATTCATTTTTCGTAACCTTAATGTTTACATTATCTGAAACCTTCCAAACTGTGACATAACCTTACTATTGTTTACATTTTTGAATCCTCCCTTACTGTTACAAAACCTTTCCAATGTTTACATTTTAGCTTCGTATATGCTTAATTTATGTTCTGAAAGTTCCTATTTGTTTACAAATTCAGAAGCATGTCCAATATTAACATTTTCACTGTTTGTTTACTTTTATGTTCTCCTCACATAGTCGTAGTGCACACTCACCTTCTAAAGTATCCACAAGAGCGCAGCACCAGCTCTACTGTTTAATCTGTCCACCAGAGTGCAGCTCTTTGGAATTGTTTATGTCATTTTCCCGATGACATTTTATTTAAAAGTAATTATGGGCCGCCGCCATTGAATTTTATGACGTCTCAATTTAAATAATTTAAACCGGTTCGAACATGTTCGAGCATGCAGCGACATGTCGAATCATGTAAAAACAGGTTTGTGCAAGTACAAACAGGTTTGGATCATGTTTAAGCATGTTGATAAGTGAAACGTAAACATGGACTTTGAACCCTCTTAACGGCTTCAATATAAGCATCGTAATGGTGCTTCTTAATCCTATACATCTTTGAACTTTGACCCCTTTAATTCTACTATTTAAATAGCGACATAGGGTTCCTTAAGCTTTTGAACTTTGAACGATTATCCTCTTAAGTATCAATATAGATAATGCGCTTTTTTAGAATTATGGTTAATCCCTAATAATTTAATCGTAAACAACCTCAATTTAAGACGTGAACATCAACTTTGTACTGAGGATTTCCAAATGTATAAATAAACAATAATATAAAACTTTTATCTACTTCGGACGGAAATTTATTTTGTTTAAACATAATAATTTCAACATTTTAAATTGTTTTCTCGTCTTATCAGGTCATTTAATACCATTTCCAAGCATTATTTACTTGTAATTAATAATTCTGCTCTGCGATTGCACTGGTGACAGCCTTTACGATGTCTTCGGGGCCGTTCGGCTACTCCCGGCCATCTTCGGTCTTCTACCTTTATCCCGTTCAACTTCGCTATAATCCGAAGTTCTATCTAAAGAAATAAACAATGATAACGTTGCTTCCATCGAAGGTAAACAACTTCCTTATCTTATCTGCATATCTTGCTACAGTATAAACAACATTATATTCTAGTAAAATAATATTGTACATCGTAAACATTTTATTCATTTTAGTTATTAGTAAACAAAGTTTTGTACCTTTTTTAGTTCGGCGTTAAGCCTTAAGCCTCTTCACCACGTCAAGGTAAAGGTACATCGAAGAGGTTTTTATTTTATTTATTTATTTTACAACGTGATTTTCACAATAAAAATGTGTACAAATTAAACGACAAAAATAAAGTTTATTAAAAATCAGAATTCATAAAATATAATTTCTAACACAATCAAGAATTAAACTAAATTTATGCTTATAAAAAAATAAAATCATCTCTTTTTTTTTTGGTAGTGTATAATCATATTGAAATTTAATTTTTCACCCGATGGCATAAACGAAATATTTGCTGTTGAGATGGTCGGCAAGGTGCGGCAATAACTATTTAATCTTCAATAAATAAACAACACCATATACTTTATCATTTTTTTTTTTCTTTATGTATTTGAAAGAGAAATATGAGCATCGAAATTATTCTGCAGGGTTATTCTATTCACCTCACATTCACTCACCCATTCAGGTTTACAGGTGTTCAAACCATGCCATGGACCTTCATTCAGGGTTTATAGGTGTTCAAACCGTGACAGTGACCCCTTTCATTCATGGTGAATAGATTTAAACAATTTTTCATTTACCTATACAGATAAAACCTTTTTTTTGATACTCTGTACATTTCTCTTTCGAGACATTATGATAAATGCAATGGCTACCTTGCTGAGATGGCTTTATTAATTTAAAGACCGCCAAAATATTCCAAATTCATTAGTGAACAAACATATTGCCACACCATGAACCATCATTTTTATTATTTGTTACCTTAGTTTTTTTTCAGGCCAAAGACAAAAATGGTTGTAAATTCGCGTTTTGTTTCTTATTATTACCAAAATAATCTTTATATTATTTCACTTCATTTAATTTATAATGACCATAAGCCAAAGTATTGATTCCGTCTTCTTGTATGTGTCTTTTATCATCAAAAGGTGACAGAGAAACCTTATTTATTTCGGAACTAAAAATATTATGCAGCTTAGATTGTATCATCCTCATTGGCGTATGCATAATTTCCTTTTTAAATAAAACATTTTCATAATCCTCAAAACTAATATATTGTTTTAATGAGGCTGTTTTTACGCCTTTAGCTCGCTTTTTTACATCGTTTTCTGTCATAACAGCGTACATTTTCGCTCTTAATCCCACATATTTTAAAATTATTTTTGAATTGAGCTCATCTTTAAACTTTCCTAACTTCTTTTTTTTTTATTCGAATAACATAAATGTGTTTCAGGATAGTCTGAGAAATCAAAATATTGATTCATTTTTTTCATATCTTCATAGACATCATCTGTTAAGACTCTATAGATAAATGAATCTGTATCGGTATACATCATCTTCAAGGTTTTCCCAGAATATTTTTTCATCATTATGTCATAATGAAATTGATACATTACAGTTTTTGATAAGTCTAAAATGCACATTCCTATGTATATAGGTTTATTAAACAATACTTTCGATTTTCCCATATGTACAGCTACTATATTCTCATTGTAGATTGTACGATCAATGAAATTCGGTTTAGAGACAAGTTTCATCAACTTTTTACTGTCAGTTACTAGTTGAATATTCTGGCGGTTCCTGATATTTTCCACCGTTTTACCGAAAACTGCATTGTTAAGCAACTTATAAAAATCTTTTTCAAAATCATTGGATGCTCCTTTCCTTAGCTCTGTATTGTATTCTATATACGATCGTAACCATGGTGCTTGGTTAAACTTTAGAACACGGTGAATTTTTTCCAAATTTAGCCCATGCTGTAGAGCTTGAATCAAATTTTTATAATGTAAGACGTAGCGATTTCTTTTCCCAAAATGTGTTATTAATTTTTTTGAATTAGAATTTGAGCCCGGTGGTATCATCGCTTCAGGTAAGAACGGCAAATCATCATGGGAATGGTGAAGTTCTTGAGGATAACTGATATCAATTTCAAAGATATATCCAATATCGTCATCATCCTTAAGCTCGAATATATTGATACGTTCAGGATTTTTGACCCACTCGAATCCTCCGTACGGTAAATACATACTCATCGCTTGCCCATAAAGATTATTAGCATCTAAATAAACTATATAACTCGATTCTTCGTTTGGATTAAAATTGAGCATGTACTTATTATTCGCTTCTGCATACCTGTGCGATACCTGGCACAAACCTCCTCGAATGCCGTGCTCTACCATTAAAATCATATCATAATCCTGTAAGAGCTCTATGTTAATTTTTGTATATTTTAACATGGCGTCGAAGGTCAAACCGGGAATGGTAAAATAATGAGCTGGATCAAGTTTATGAGTCTTCATCATAACGTCTCGAAAAGATTCGAAGACGTCACAAAGTAGAAGAACATCACTTTTAACGTAAAAATCAGCATATTCACCCAAAGATTTACATTTAAAGTGTTCCCATATGTTTTGAGCATGTCTATAATCTTCTGCGCTGATATCACTCTCATTCAATTTATTGTAAAAAGCTTCAATTGATGGTAGCTCTGTTTCATTGAACTTATCTTCATTGTCTATGTAATCGTATGGAAAAACACCTTTTCTGGTGACCAATTTTAATTCCTCATCTCTATAATATTTTGATGTCTCCTTGAATTTGTCCCAAGAAAGAGATTTTACAAGATAATCTAAGCTCCGCGGCATGAATCTGTAAGAATCTATAAACCTCAATTTCAGTTTACCAACATGTTTTGTAAAAGATATGTATTTTTCTTCACTGTTCGGTATTACCTCAACTTCTCCAGGGGTAGTTCCCAATTCTCTAACAATAAAATGTGCGTCATAACTGCTCAAGTTGTGCATTATGACAGGTACAAACGAGGGATTAACGCGTTTTAAATTACAATTATTACACGAAGCTCCTAAGTACGTTCCGGTTATATGGCAGTGGTCTCTAACTTTTATGTTGTTTTCTTTAAATTCGTCTTGGCACATGTAACAGGTTTTAGCTTCAGCCCAATTTTTTTCTTCATCCGATGAAATCCGCATTGGTTTGTTCATCTTATAGATTTCTTGAATCTTTTTAGCAATATTGGTAATATATTCCATGAAGTGATAAGCGGCATTGGCTCCCCTATAAACGTACGGTATGTTTATTGGGACGTCTACTCCCTCGATCCCTTTAACATATACACAAAATGATATCGGATCGTGCCTCTGATATTTAGTCGTGTTCTTTGACGATTCGTTTATAGGAACTAACATCGATTCAAAGTCGGCATAGATGACAAACGGCACCTTGCTTTGTCGTTCCATATTTGAGAATCTGATAAAGTGGTCTTTCTTTGGTATCTCTATTCTTACTGGTTTATTTTCAGAGCAATATATCTTATGTTCTTCAAGTTTTTCACTAGCTTGTTTTCCATACAGATAGTTAAAATGTGTGAAGCAGCGTTTACATATTGTTAACTTATGTTCGTACTGGCTGATTTGTGACACAACTAATCTTTCGAAATTTTTTATGTAAACATAATGGGAAGTTTCATCATCAGACACGAGTAAAAGATCGCGGTGGTCTTTCAATTCTGTTTTACAGACTCTTAGAGGGTATATCTTATCTTTTTCATCGAGCCCATAGACATTGATGGAGATGTTATTTACCTTTTCAAATTTTCTTATCTCACTCAGTGAAGTTGGAAATGAAACGCAAGTAAAGTCATACACGTGTTCTAAATTGTTATACTTAGTAACGCGTTGTGCGTGCTTTTTAACAAATTTTGATAAAATTGAATACTTAAAACAGTACATATCATTATTCCGCACATTAATGCAAGCTTTCTTTGATTCTATAGACGGGGGGAGTGGAAGATACGTACAGCCCCTTAGAGGCATATATTTGTTAATTCTCAATCTGATTCCATCAACCCCACTCAGCTTCCATCCGCTTTTTTTAAATTGAGACTCCTCAGCTTCAGTTATGATTTTGTTAAAACTCTCCTCTATAAATTTGCTAAGATTGCTGCCTTTAAACACACATTTGTTTCGTGTTTTGAATGCCTTATCCATCTGATCACCTACAGAATTTGTAAAAGTACATTCCAATAGGCAGTTCACTTTCAATGCGCCATGTTCATGTAGCGAATCTCGAATTTTATACACTAAGAGGTTCTTAACACTTTCCAGAAACGAGTTAATATCCATAGAATCGGACGATCTGATGAAGAATGATGCCAATCGGTTCTGAAATGCTGTCTCATACTCAACAAGTCCCTGCTTGTCTGGTACGAGTGCTAAAATGACATTCTTTTGTGGCTCAGATAATTTTAATTTTTTTATCAACGGTTCCTGGGTACATACATTTTCATGTCTTTTACCGTTATAAATATTTGGAAAAACACCTCCACACCTGGTGCAAGTATAAGTCGAATTACCGTTACAAGATTTTTCATGTCTACGAAGGCTCTTCAAATACTCATACGTATTATCGCAAAGGTAACATTTAAACTGACTCATTTTTAAGTGTTAAATTTCAAAATTTCTGAACGGAGAAAAATTTAATAATTTATTTATGCACACAACTTACCTTCCGTGAACAAATGGAGAGATATCTACTAGATTAAAATTAACGAAAAAAAAATCTTCTATAAAACTTAAATAATATAAAAATATTAATGGCACCAAGAAATTAGGAAATATTTTTAAACTCAGATAGCAGCAACAGCAACAAATCAATGTGTTCGCTTTGAAGTCTGAAGCTAAAATGACAGTAAATACAAATGACAAGTAACTCGTTAACTATCAGCTGTTGCTTACCCCCACCACCTCGTGTTTACCCCCACCACCTTCCACTTTACCCCCACTACCTTCAATTTTACCCCCACCACCTTGCGTTTTACCTCCCCCCCCTCCCTCTTCCCCCTCCTGCCCTTGTAGTGCATCCGAGGATACCCAACTCAAGATGATGGTCAGAAGTGGTTAAGAGTAATCAGGGAGAGTCGGAGAGGTTCACATGTGAGGAAAAGATTATGTCCAATCTGTCCAATAAGTTTTCTTAAAACCGTGTAAACCTCTCCGACTCTCCCTGATAAAAAAATTAAAATTATCTGAGCCACAAAAGAATGTCATTTTAGCACTCGTACCAGACAAGCAGGGACTTGTTGAGTATGAGACAGCATTTCAGAACCGATTGGCATCATTCTTCATCAGATCGTCCGATTCTATGGATATTAACTCGTTTCTGGAAAGTGTTAAGAACCTCTTAGTGTATAAAATTCGAGATTCGCTACATGAACATGGCGCATTGAAAGTGAACTGCCTATTGGAATGTACTTTTACAAATTCTGTAGGTGATCAGATGGATAAGGCATTCAAAACACGAAACAAATGTGTGTTTAAAGGCAGCAATCTTAGCAAATTTATAGAGGAGAGTTTTAACAAAATCATAACTGAAGCTGAGGAGTCTCAATTTAAAAAAAGCGGATGGAAGCTGAGTGGGGTTGATGGAATCAGATTGAGAATTAACAAATATATGCCTCTAAGGGGTTGTACGTATCTTCCACTCCCCCCATCTATAGAATCAAAGAAAGCTTGCATTAATGTGCGGAATAATGATATGTACTGTTTTAAGTATTCAATTTTATCAAAATTTGTTAAAAAGCACGCACAACGCGTTACTAAGTATAACAATTTAGAACACGTGTATGACTTTACTTGCGTTTCATTTCCAACTTCACTGAGTGAGATAAGAAAATTTGAAAAGGTAAATAACATCTCCATCAATGTCTATGGGCTCGATGAAAAAGATAAGATATACCCTCTGAAAGTCTGTAAAACAGAATTGAAAGATCACCGGGATCTTTTACTCGTGTCTGATGATAAAACTTCCCATTATGTTTACATAAAAAATTTCGAAAGATTAGTTGTGTCACAAATCAGCCAGTACGAACATAAGTTAACAATATGTAAACGCTGCTTCACACATTTTAACAATCTGTATGGAAAACAAGCTAGTGAAAAACTTGAAGAACATAAGATATATTGCTCTGAAAATAAACCAGTAAGAATAGAGATACCAAAGAAAGACCACTTTATCAGATTCTCAAATATGGAACGACAAAGCAAGGTGCCGTTTGTCATCTATGCCGACTTTGAATCGATGTTAGTTCCTATAAACGAATCGTCAAAGAACACGACTAAATATCAGAGGCACGATCCGATATCATTTTGTGTATATGTTAAAGGGATCGAGGGAGTAGACGTCCCAATAAACATACCGTACGTTTATAGGGGAGCCAATGCCGCTTATCACTTCATGGAATATATTACCAATATTGCTAAAAAGATTCAAGAAATCTATAAGATGAACAAACCAATGCGGATTTCATCGGATGAAGAAAAAAATTGGGCTGAAGCTAAAACCTGTTACATGTGCCAAGACGAATTTAAAGAAAACAACATAAAAGTTAGAGACCACTGCCATATAACCGGAACGTACTTAGGAGCTTCGTGTAATAATTGTAATTTAAAACGCGTTAATCCCTCGTTTGTACCTGTCATAATGCACAACTTGAGCAGTTATGA
The DNA here is from genome assembly GCA_023052935.1 of Piezodorus guildinii. NCBI lineage: Eukaryota > Metazoa > Arthropoda > Insecta > Hemiptera > Pentatomidae > Piezodorus > Piezodorus guildinii. The sequence goes on along the minus strand of CM041293.1, from coordinate 74,104,284 downwards.
CGCACATTTTATTGTTAGAGAATTGGGAACTACCCCTGGAGAAGTTGAGGTAATACCGAACAGTGAAGAAAAATACATATCTTTTACAAAACATGTTGGTAAACTGAAATTGAGGTTTATAGATTCTTACAGATTCATGCCGCGGAGCTTAGATTATCTTGTAAAATCTCTTTCTTGGGACAAATTCAAGGAGACATCAAAATATTATAGAGATGAGGAATTAAAATTGGTCACCAGAAAAGGTGTTTTTCCATACGATTACATAGACAATGAAGATAAGTTCAATGAAACAGAGCTACCATCAATTGAAGCTTTTTACAATAAATTGAATGAGAGTGATATCAGCGCAGAAGATTATAGACATGCTCAAAACATATGGGAACACTTTAAATGTAAATCTTTGGGTGAATATGCTGATTTTTACGTTAAAAGTGATGTTCTTCTACTTTGTGACGTCTTCGAATCTTTTCGAGACGTTATGATGAAGACTCATAAACTTGATCCAGCTCATTATTTTACCATTCCCGGTTTGACCTTCGACGCCATGTTAAAATATACAAAAATTAACATAGAGCTCTTACAGGATTATGATATGATTTTAATGGTAGAGCACGGCATTCGAGGAGGTTTGTGCCAGGTATCGCACAGGTATGCAGAAGCGAATAATAAGTACATGCTCAATTTTAATCCAAACGAAGAATCGAGTTATATAGTTTATTTAGATGCTAATAATCTTTATGGGCAAGCGATGAGTATGTATTTACCGTACGGAGGATTCGAGTGGGTCAAAAATCCTGAACGTATCAATATATTCGAGCTTAAGGATGATGACGATATTGGATATATCTTTGAAATTGATATCAGTTATCCTCAAGAACTTCACCATTCCCATGATGATTTGCCGTTCTTACCTGAAGCGATGATACCACCGGGCTCAAATTCTAATTCAAAAAAATTAATAACACATTTTGGGAAAAGAAATCGCTACGTCTTACATTATAAAAATTTGATTCAAGCTCTACAGCATGGGCTAAATTTGGAAAAAATTCACCGTGTTCTAAAGTTTAACCAAGCACCATGGTTACGATCGTATATAGAATACAATACAGAGCTAAGGAAAGGAGCATCCAATGATTTTGAAAAAGATTTTTATAAGTTGCTTAACAATGCAGTTTTCGGTAAAACGATGGAAAATATCAGGAACCGCCAGAATATTCAACTAGTAACTGACAGTAAAAAGTTGATGAAACTTGTCTCTAAACCGAATTTCATTGATCGTACAATCTACAATGAGAATATAGTAGCTGTACATATGGGAAAATCGAAAGTATTGTTTAATAAACCTATATACATAGGAATGTGCATTTTAGACTTATCAAAAACTGTAATGTATCAATTTCATTATGACATAATGATGAAAAAATATTCTGGGAAAACCTTGAAGATGATGTATACCGATACAGATTCATTTATCTATAGAGTCTTAACAGATGATGTCTATGAAGATATGAAAAAAATGAATCAATATTTTGATTTCTCAGACTATCCTGAAACACATTTATGTTATTCGAATAAAAATAAAAAGAAGTTAGGAAAGTTTAAAGATGAGCTCAATTCAAAAATAATTTTAAAATATGTGGGATTAAGAGCGAAAATGTACGCTGTTATGACAGAAAACGATGTAAAAAAGCGAGCTAAAGGCGTAAAAACAGCCTCATTAAAACAATATATTAGTTTTGAGGATTATGAAAATGTTTTATTTAAAAAGGAAATTATGCATACGCCAATGAGGATGATACAATCTAAGCTGCATAATATTTTTAGTTCCGAAATAAATAAGGTTTCTCTGTCACCTTTTGATGATAAAAGACACATACAAGAAGACGGAATCAATACTTTGGCTTATGGTCATTATAAATTAAATGAAGTGAAATAATATAAAGATTATTTTGGTAATAATAAGAAACAAAACGCGAATTTACAACCATTTTTGTCTTTGGCCTGAAAAAAAACTAAGGTAACAAATAATAAAAATGATGGTTCATGGTGTGGCAATATGTTTGTTCACTAATGAATTTGGAATATTTTGGCGGTCTTTAAATTAATAAAGCCATCTCAGCAAGGTAGCCATTGCATTTATCATAATGTCTCGAAAGAGAAATGTACAGAGTATCAAAAAAAAGGTTTTATCTGTATAGGTAAATGAAAAATTGTTTAAATCTATTCACCATGAATGAAAGGGGTCACTGTCACGGTTTGAACACCTATAAACCCTGAATGAAGGTCCATGGCATGGTTTGAACACCTGTAAACCTGAATGGGTGAGTGAATGTGAGGTGAATAGAATAACCCTGCAGAATAATTTCGATGCTCATATTTCTCTTTCAAATACATAAAGAAAAAAAAAATGATAAAGTATATGGTGTTGTTTATTTATTGAAGATTAAATAGTTATTGCCGCACCTTGCCGACCATCTCAACAGCAAATATTTCGTTTATGCCATCGGGTGAAAAATTAAATTTCAATATGATTATACACTACCAAAAAAAAAAGAGATGATTTTATTTTTTTATAAGCATAAATTTAGTTTAATTCTTGATTGTGTTAGAAATTATATTTTATGAATTCTGATTTTTAATAAACTTTATTTTTGTCGTTTAATTTGTACACATTTTTATTGTGAAAATCACGTTGTAAAATAAATAAATAAAATAAAAACCTCTTCGATGTACCTTTACCTTGACGTGGTGAAGAGGCTTAAGGCTTAACGCCGAACTAAAAAAGGTACAAAACTTTGTTTACTAATAACTAAAATGAATAAAATGTTTACGATGTACAATATTATTTTACTAGAATATAATGTTGTTTATACTGTAGCAAGATATGCAGATAAGATAAGGAAGTTGTTTACCTTCGATGGAAGCAACGTTATCATTGTTTATTTCTTTAGATAGAACTTCGGATTATAGCGAAGTTGAACGGGATAAAGGTAGAAGACCGAAGATGGCCGGGAGTAGCCGAACGGCCCCGAAGACATCGTAAAGGCTGTCACCAGTGCAATCGCAGAGCAGAATTATTAATTACAAGTAAATAATGCTTGGAAATGGTATTAAATGACCTGATAAGACGAGAAAACAATTTAAAATGTTGAAATTATTATGTTTAAACAAAATAAATTTCCGTCCGAAGTAGATAAAAGTTTTATATTATTGTTTATTTATACATTTGGAAATCCTCAGTACAAAGTTGATGTTCACGTCTTAAATTGAGGTTGTTTACGATTAAATTATTAGGGATTAACCATAATTCTAAAAAAGCGCATTATCTATATTGATACTTAAGAGGATAATCGTTCAAAGTTCAAAAGCTTAAGGAACCCTATGTCGCTATTTAAATAGTAGAATTAAAGGGGTCAAAGTTCAAAGATGTATAGGATTAAGAAGCACCATTACGATGCTTATATTGAAGCCGTTAAGAGGGTTCAAAGTCCATGTTTACGTTTCACTTATCAACATGCTTAAACATGATCCAAACCTGTTTGTACTTGCACAAACCTGTTTTTACATGATTCGACATGTCGCTGCATGCTCGAACATGTTCGAACCGGTTTAAATTATTTAAATTGAGACGTCATAAAATTCAATGGCGGCGGCCCATAATTACTTTTAAATAAAATGTCATCGGGAAAATGACATAAACAATTCCAAAGAGCTGCACTCTGGTGGACAGATTAAACAGTAGAGCTGGTGCTGCGCTCTTGTGGATACTTTAGAAGGTGAGTGTGCACTACGACTATGTGAGGAGAACATAAAAGTAAACAAACAGTGAAAATGTTAATATTGGACATGCTTCTGAATTTGTAAACAAATAGGAACTTTCAGAACATAAATTAAGCATATACGAAGCTAAAATGTAAACATTGGAAAGGTTTTGTAACAGTAAGGGAGGATTCAAAAATGTAAACAATAGTAAGGTTATGTCACAGTTTGGAAGGTTTCAGATAATGTAAACATTAAGGTTACGAAAAATGAATGCATTGAGAAGGTTACAGATAATGTAAACAATGGGGAGGTTATGTAACAGTTTGGAAGGTTTCATAAATGTAAGCAGTAAGGGAGGTTTCAGAAAATGTAAACAATGAGAAGGTTATGTAACAGTAAGGGAGGTTTCCGAAAATGTAAACAATAGGAAGGTTATGTAACATCAAGGGAGGTTTCAAAAAATGTAAACAATAGTAAGGTTATGTCACAGTTTGAAAGGTTTCGTAAAAGCACACATTACAATTTGACCATCGGACCTAGCCGGGAGGAACTCTCAAGTTAGGCACTCTGATTGGTTAACTAATGAAGGAGTGGGGGGAGCAAAATGGCATCCGGGTAGACTCATGCTTTGTAAATGGTTACGGCGTAAAACAAAATGGCGAACGGGTAGACTCATGCTTTATAAAGACTAAATTAGCCCAAAACGTAGGGAAAAGAAAATGGACGTCGGGTAGACCCATGCTTTGTAAACTGTGACGTCATAAAAGAAAATGGCGGACGGGTAGACTCATGCTTTATAAAGACTAAATTAGCCTAAAACGTAGGGAAAAGAAAATGGACGCCGGGTAGACTCATGCTTTATAAAGACTTAATACCCTCAAACAGGGGTCACGTGACCAAAAAGGGGCGTGGCTTAGTGGTTTAGGTTAGGTTGATAGGGGGTCACGTGACTAAAAAGGGGCTCGGCCTGGTGGTTTAGGTTAGGTTGATGGTGCGAACCATAGTAGTTAAGGTTAGGTCGTGATGACGTCATAGGTGGTTAAGAGTGGTAGGGGAGGGGATGGAGGAATCGGTGCGCCAGCTCGCCTGTTTCTTATCTACTATTAAACTTTTATATATATAATTTTTTTGGTATTGTATAGTGATGGACAGGTTATTTTGTTTATATTTTAAGGAAAAATGAATATTAAATCAATAAATAGGGCTAAATATATGAGGTTAGGTTCGATTGGGTAGATCACGAACGACAGGGACGATCGCGAACAATCGTTCAATAAAGGCTACCAGTTTTGGGGGGAAATGATGGGCGGCGCCATCTTGCACCGAAGCACTGTTAAGGTTAGGTCGTGGTTGAAGTTCAAATCTCCCGCCATAGATCACGTGACCAAATGCTGGAATCTGATTGGCTCCACAAAAAAGTGGGCCAGCTCGGCACCGAAGCCCTGGGCCAGAACCGGTATATTTCATCTACTGACAGAATAATTCAAAAACCTTAGTGGTATTTATTAATAAATTCAAGAGGATTTTGAGAAGTTTTTATCTGAAGTATCTTGCAATAAATAAACTATGAATAATAAAAATCATAATTATTATTAAAAATTATATATTAATAAATTAAATATTTTAATATTAGTCATTTCCTCCCCTATATATGCAAAACAATTAAGTACTTTAAAAAAAAAGCTACGGCTGAACCCAAAATTATAATAATAAGCACTCGACCGGTATATTTATGAAAAAAATGTTTTCAAGCTATATAGATGATTTCCATACTATGTTTTATTTTATAACAAAATGTAAAAAAAAAAAAAAAAAAAAAAAAAAAAATCATACGAGGTACTAAGATGCCCTGAATATTTTTTAAATTTCATTATAAATATATTTTTTTAACTTATAATATCGGAGTAGACATTTGGGGCTCTACTAAACCATCAAATTCTTCCCGTTTCCAATCCTTTCAATCAAAAATCTTTCGAAAAATCCTCAATGCTCCTTATTTTGTCACAAATAAACTCATCCATAAATACCTCAACGTTTCCTATGTTCCTGGCTTGGCGCGAAACAGATACCACTCCTTTCATGACTCCATCCCCACTCTAATCCACTTGTTTCAATCCTTGCTTCCTCTACAATCCCTGATTAATCCTCCGAGGCGTCTGAAAAGAAGATGCCTTCTAGTTTAACATAAATAAATAAATAATAAATAAATTCTTTATTAACATGGGACATGTCCCTTTAGAATAAGATATACAGAATGTACAAAAGGTGCTTTGGAGTCTTAGAACATATTAAGTACATATAAACAAATTAATAATTACTTATATAAAATATACATATTTAAATTAGAAGAAAACAACAAAAATGAAGAAGCTTATTTACAATTTTATTGGGCCTGGATATTCATTAAGTGATTAAATATGCGGGATTTGGAGGTAGAAAGAGAGAGAATTGAAAAAATATTGCAATTGGTCTCAGTATAGAAAATGATGATAATGCTTTTAAGACCACATTCACACGATATTTACAGAAAAGCAAAGTAAAGTCAAATTACATAGAATAAAATTATATATATATATATATATATATATATAATATAAAAAATTAAAAAAAGAATATATAAATAACACAAAAGCAAAATTTAAAAAAATAGTGAAGTTTTATACCTATGCACACTATTAACAATCAGCATTAGGAACCCTAGAGTCTAGGGCCTAGACCAGGGTTCTCCCCAATATATGGAGCGAAAACTCAAAACAAAGAGCTCCCAGCGGCCTTCCTCAACCGCGTCACTGACTTAAGAGCCAGCGGAAGCTGAGTGAGGGTTCTATAGAGTCACAAACATAAACACCAGAGGGGAGAATCCAGTCAGTGCCAGAACTAAACAATATTTACAACAGTTCTCGAGGCTACTGCTGTTTCAACCTTCGAGGAGGACTGGGATGATGAATAAGGTTCTGATGGAATAACGTATAAAATAAATAGAACATTATGTTCATTATATAAGGTATTGTTGATTACATAGTATGGTGCATTAACTATTGTTCGAAGCACTTTGGATTGAAAGGATTGAATGGGTTTGATGTTAAAAAACTTGGCCGTCCCCAAAATTCTAGTCCATGGTCCAGATAACAGTGTATTAATAAGTCTAATATTTACATTATAAGACTACGTTTCAATTTGATAACAAAATAATTTAAAATTAGTTGTAGCTAAATTAAACAAGGATAATTACAAAGGTACTTTGAGTGGTTATATTTAATTGTTATATATTTCTATAGGTTTTACTTATTCACACGTGAAAAGGAGTCTGAAGGTATATCGTATACAGATGGAAGAGAGTCCTTGGTATCATCACATTTTGATATAACTAAGCCTACTAAATTCATCATTCATGGTTTCAAAGGCAGTTCAAAGGACATCAGTGCTCGCAAAGTGGTTGAACAACTGTTAAATTTGGTAATATTACATTATTTACATAAGAAGTCAATTCAAAAAACAACATGCATATTATATGATAACGCCATTTTGGTTTCCGCTTCCAAACCACAAGACGGATTTTGATACGGTTGTCACCATCATGAAGGGCATTCTTTCCTAAAGGTTTATAAGCAAAATAGGTAGCAATTTAGCTTCTCTTCAAACGCGGTAGTAATTTTTCATTAACCAAGTCGTCAAAATTTATTCCTGAAATATAAGTACCTTGGAAAGAGCAACAGTTAATATGCAATAAAAGAAATCGTAGAAGTTAATATAAACTTGTTGTAAACCCATAAACTTACGAACATGTAATGTTCAAACACGAATGTGCAACTTATATTCTTTCATTTAGAACGCAAGATTATAGAATAGCGAATCGTAACTAAGTTGTTAACATAAATGGTAAGTTGTTATAATACTATAAACTATCAGTCTTATAAATTATTTAAAATTTAATACTATTTCACGAAAACGGATGTTTCACAGTAAACGAAATGGGATTCCTCTGGAAACTTAATTTAACTTTAAAAATATAATTTAAATGGTTCATTTTAAATATAAAATAGTAATAATATAAGTTGTAGATTCTTTTAGGTGAAGGCCAATTTCTGTGAATAAAATTGGAGGCTGATTTCTACTTCACCGATCTTTTATTGAAAATACAATAATTGCACTACGTATCGGCTAAAATGCCATCTTCAGGTGCAATGGAACTAATTTGATCTAAAAGTACAAAATATTGTCACAATCACAAAGAATCATCTTACAAGTTATCATGAAATTATATAACATTGTTAAAATATATGATAAAAAAATAAATAAAACAAATAATAATATATATATATATATATATATATATATATATATATATATATATATATATATATATATTGTTTTGTTTTTTACTTTAAATTTGTGATTGTGGCAATATTTTGTACTTTTAGATCAAATTAATTCTATTGCACCTGAAGATGGCATTTTAGCCGAAACGTAGTGCAATTATTTTCAATAAAAGAGTGGTGGAGTAGAAATCAGCCTCCAATTTTATTCACAAATAGTAATAAAATAGGAGCCGTGTTTTTTTTTTCTTTAGTTTTTGAAAACATAATTTGCAATCAAGTTTTTTTTTATGCGAAAATTAATTTTTTTTTTATCTATGCTTCACTTTAAAATTAACTGAACCAATTTTGATTTATCTTTTTCATTTCTGTCGATGATAAAATATAATAATGAATAGAGTTAATAAAATGAAAGATATTTTCTTGCTAATGGTACTTTTTGTTATGATTAACTCCCAAAGCGATTAACACTAAATCGATCATACAGAGCTTTTTTAAACAAAAATGGCAATACCACATTCATATTGCAGCCGTGCGAAGCAGGAGTGGGTCTACTAGTCTAAAATATATAAGAAACCATTAATTTTCCTTAAAAGTTAATGCTCAAAATAATTATTTGTAATAATTTTATGCTAATTTAATCTGCTAATCTAAATATTTTTTTCTTCTCCATCCAAAGCAAGTTTGCGTTGAACTGTTCACATTATTATTATATCTAAGAAAAAAACTAGATAACCACGTGAAAAACTAGATAACTCGAGTTATATCAAAAATGAGTTAACTTCACGTATCGCTCCCTCAGACCTTCCCCAATGTCGTGTTAACTTGGTTAAAGAAATTTCTCGGTAGAAGAAATTTTAGGTGAAAAGAAAGCTGTAATTAATAAACACTTCGTAAAACTTTAAGTCGCTCACCTGTAAAATGAAAGATTTTGACTTAACCACTTATTCACAACCGCCACAGATATATGATTGGAGAAGTTATTTTTGGCTACGGTTATCAAATGAATCGCTCTAACAAGAAAAAATATTGTACGTTTTCTCCTAATTTTGAGGCTTTATCAAGGCTTAGGAAAAAAAATCTAATCCAATCATATATATTCTATGATAACCAATAACTCCATCCATATTATTATTATAGTACACGAAAATGATATATTAAAAAAAAATATCAGTTGCTGATAATACAATTATAAAACAATAATACGTACGGTTATAAAATCGTTCCCATTCTATATTGACTAATACAATAGAAAATATTAGCTATTAAAAAATGATCACTCACAATTAGTTTTACTGTGATAAATTAAACGGATGAAAGAAGGGTTGTCTGGCTAGACAACTAGACGAAACGGTAATAGGAGTAACAACTATTAAATAAATGATTAATGCTGCACGAAATGTTCCTTTATGAACACGATTTTTGAGCTTTATTCTCTACGTTATAAGTTACTTTATGTTCGTACGTTTGTTCATTTAACGCTACTTTAGCTGTTATGGCTAATCTACAGGGGGAATCCTAAATTTTGTCTATTCATGTTTAATCAGGACAGAAATCATTAACGAGTACCTGATATCGCACAGACTTGGGACCAACGATCGTGACGAGGGACGGCGTAACTAAAGATTTTAACTCCCATTAAAATATTCTAGGGCCACCTGCCAGGTTTGAACCTGAGACCTTGGACATGCAAGACCACTACACAACAGGTGACCCCAGTTACTTTAAGTTAAGTGACCATGGGGAAATTTTCGATACAGTTAAATTACCAAATAACATAACATTGCCTACGTAAGAGATTGGATAACATGTGGGGGATAGAAGGAGAATCTACATTTCTTCACCAGCTGAATAGGACGCGTCGTGTTTTTTTTCTGTTGATGAAAAGAATCCATTTCTGCAAGACCAAGCTTGTATCTTATTTAACACAAACTGATGTATATAATCGAGATCGGAGGAGCTGTGTATAATTGAAGAATCATCAACATAATCACCCATTAACATAATCTTAGGAATGCCTGATATTACAATCAATAAAAATGTTGGATATGGAATGCTATCAGATTGCATTCCACCAATGTACTATTAACTCGTGAGTTTGTGTTCCCTACTGCGATTTAAATATTTTTTTTCTTCTAGCTTCAATTGCTAAATTACTTAGCTCGCGGCTTCTGTCTAAAAACTTAAAGGTTAGAATTTATAAAACCGTTATTCTTCCGACGGTCCTTTACGGATGTGAAAGGTGGCCGCTTACTTTGAAGGATGAACAACGGCTTAAGGTTTTTGAAAATGAGGTACTGCGTAAAATATTTGGTCCGAAGAGAGATGAGGCCACTGGGAAGTTGCACAACGCGGAATTGCAGAGCTTGTACGACGTAAATATAATTGAGTTGATAGCATTGCGGAGGCTGAAATGGGCGAGTGAAGTTGTTGGGCTCGGTGAGGAACGAATTCCGTTAAAGTTGGTACTCGCTGAACCGACTGGTAGCGTCCCAAAGGTAGGCCGAAGCGTCGATGGGAGGATTGCGTTAAGGCTGATCTCTAGAGCTTGGGCTTGAACGGTGATCATTGGACGAGTCTGTGTAGACAGTATTTGGTGGTATCGGCATCGAACCTTCGGGTTCGGTAGGCCTGTTATTATTATTTTTTCTTCTAGCTAGGAATAGAATTTAGTAAACAGGTTTATAATATTTTCAAAGCCGTCAATCATTGGACTTGTGATTGTAGCTAGACTATAAAGTATCTTCAATACTGGGCGGTTGATGATTCAGCATATTTGAAATATGGACACGATCGAACTCACCTCATCGAATTTATTAATTTTAAATAATTTTGGAACTAGAGAAAAAGTAATCATGTATAAAAATCAATCATACTATTGTATATAAATATTTATTTCCCCATTATAAATGAAATTAGGATGGCCTTAAACAGTAAAGTAATAAATAAGTAGGGGTCACCTACGGTTTAATGGCTAGTGTAGTGCGATGTCAGGAACTCCTTAAAAATCCTTATCCATATTACACCTGGATAGGCAAAATTTAGGAATCGTACAGTAGCATCGTCCATTAAGCCAAAGCAGCATAAAGTGGCGTTAAACAAACAAACAATAAATAACTAAGCACAATAACAAATGAATGCAAAAAAACTTAAATGAGAAGTATTTCAAATATTAGTGAACCTGGCTCCAATTTCCACTTGGTTTGATAGAAATATGGAAATAACAGATATTTCGTAGAAAAGAAAAGTGTAGTAATGTTCTCAGATTTATTTATTATTCATCTAGGGGCGTGCAGTCCTATTTTTCATTTTCAGATTTTATTCGAAGATTTATTATTACATAATACTAATGAGTGATGATGACGAACAGGAAGACTGTAACGTTATTTTATTAGATTGGGCAAAAGGAGCCCAAGGGCCATCTTATAGACTTTCGGCAGCCAACACCCAACTAGTCGGCAAGCAGCTCGAATTGATATTGCTTGATATGATTTCCCTTGGTAAGTCAGATAATCGATGTATTTTGAGTAAAATTATCGAATAAGGGAAGTCGACTTATTCAATCAAACTAAGATATTCGGTACGAATACAATTATTCTCCGTACGAATACAATTCCTAACGACTGAACTGCTCACAATATGCAAACACAAAGTTAGCAACATCATTATATTTTCCGAAATTTTAAATATATTATTTTTTAGGAAGCCAACAAACCATCGAATTCCTCCCTTCCCTCTCACCATCCAATACTTGCAATCTAAAATTCCTTTTAAATATCATAAATGCTTCTTACTTCGTCACCAACACAGAGAACCATAAAGACCTGAATAACCCATTAGTTTTTTATGTTGTTTTTTTAGTTCACCCCTACCTGACCTTTAAGGATATACGGGGGTTTTCTAGTGGCCAGGAAGTGAGGGTGAGAAATTTATCTAGAGTTAAAGGATCCCTGGCACTGAGACGCGAACTCGTAATTAATTTGTGTTAAGTTTTCGGTCATCTGGTAGTTCACAGCAATGCGCGCTAACTCACTTGGCCATCCCGCATCCAATATATTATTAGTTGCACTCTTAGCCCGAAATAGATAAATCGCATTTAATTCAAACTACCACCTCACTCAAACCATTTTGTCCGTAACCTGATCTCCATTTGTTCCCGATAGTCCTCCAAGGCCCCCGAAAAGACTATGTTCTAAGGACTTGCAAATATTGACTAATAAACTTTGGATTGCTACCGTAGGGTATTTTATTTTTCATGCTACCGCCCGTTATTGTATTGTTGACTTGGAGTTCATAAAAATTAAAGTTTAAACTAAAAAAGTAAAAAATACACATATATATATATATATATATATATATATATATATATATATATATATATATACATGTGATAGAAAGCTATAATGTCTAAAGGCTCGATCACATTTACAGTAGTGGAAAGACCAGGAAAAGAAAGAGAATTTTTCAAGGAAGCCACACTCAGCGGAGAGGAAAAGAAATTGCCTATCCCAACATATCTCCCTGAGGGCTACCCCCTCTAACTCAAAAAGGAGACGTTCATTGATTGTTGCATTGTTCATCGTCCTCCCTTCGACAATTCTAATACATATCCTATGTAAATTACGTAATCTGGATTCGTTCGGAAAATTCGTTTTTCATCTCCTCGCCTTTCCATTGCGCTAAGTGTGGACGGGTCTTAAGAGTTCTAGGGCAATACTTTATAATATTATAATTTTTTTTTTTATTTATATGAAAATGATATTTAATAGTTGATATTTAATATTTTCTTGAATAAAATTAGATATTTTCTTTTAGCACGTTTTATTTTTATTATTATTGTTCTCTTTCATAACCCCTTATTTTGAATATTTTGAGTAACGAACTTCTCTCTGAGAATTCCCTTTTCTAAGTAACTCTGTCAGTATCATAATTTGAGTTGTTTGTCCAATTTTTAACTGAATATCTACAATACTACGGCTTGCAACTTGCAATTGAAATTTAACTTCAAAAAAGTTTCTTCCTCCGTTGGGGTATTCCAGGAGTGATAGGCTTACAATACGGCATTGTTTATGGGTTTAACTGATTAAAAAAATCAGAATCTTCCTCTGATTCTTTCTACGCCGTTGAGTATAGCACGTCCTGTCCTTAGGACTACATTTGGAACTAAACCCTATAAACAACACTCTTTGGGGGTTTCATCTAGGAAGCTAAAACTGCACTTTCGTTCACATAAAAAAATCCAGTATTGCTGAAATATATATTCACAATAGTGAAAACTCATATTGGTGTTTTGGGCGGATGAAAGTCGCCAACCTTTATTCGATAGTTTTACCTATTTTCACTTCTTTTTTTTCTATCATTTTTTTTAAATACAACTGCTACTAAAAATTAATAATTCTCTGTCGTTTCAAATAGGAACCTCACCTAGCCAAATACATGTAATTGGATTCAGTCTTGGAGCGCACATTGCAGGTTACGCTGGTCGATCTTTGTCGCAAAGAGGTATCAAGTTGGGACGTATTACAGGTATTTATCATAAGTATGAATTATTATAGCTGATATAAATCTTAATTTTAAAATATTTCCTACTAAAGTAAGATTTAAAAATAAGAAAGGCTTAACTAAACAAGATCATAAAACATAATCTTAAATACCGCGGTTCGTTTTAGCTAAACAGCTTAAACTCTATATTGAAATTCCCTGATTCACTATTCATAATAAAATAAATTCAAAATGATATAATTTATGATTTTACAAAAAAAATAAATAAATAAATCAATATTATTCAAGGTTCATTCCTTCCTTTCTGGGTTTCAAATAGAATCAATTATACAGAAGAAAGATGCACATGAGAAGCCCATATTTTATAAAATTGTAAACTACATGTTTCGAGAGGTTTCTGGTAGTCAGAGGCTGGAGTTAAAACAAATCTATAGAATACCCAAAATAAAACCATTATAATATTATCTATGAAATTCAGTAAGTTTTTTTCGGCTTTTCATCCTTCCGTGTTAGAATAAGGTGACCAGATTTTTAGATGGGCAAAGCGGAACAACTCTGAAGGAGAGGAGGAGGGTATCAACAAATATTTTCATACGGAATAAAAATAATATCTTAATACTTTTTTTTTATTTTTTACACAAGTACAATTTATAAATATCAAAAATGTATAATATTTTTTTCCTTGACATATTATTATTTGATTGAATTGTTTCATTAAATTGTTGTCATTTTTAAAATATTGTAAAAAATCTTCACAAGAATTTGTCAAATTATATTAGACACATAAAATGGCTTTCAAAGTTCAAACACTTCTATGGTAAGTAGCAGATTTGTAATATTTATTTATGTTTAATTAGCTTGCTAGCATACAGTACGAACACTAACTTGGTAGCAAAAGCAATATGTTAGTCGTCGTAGTCCGTAGGATTGTTAGAACTTAAAGCAAATTGAAGGATTCTTAGAACGCAAAGCAATAATTTTCATAAATATAGAATTTAACTTAATTGTAAAAGTCGGGACTTTTGAAAAACGTCGCGGGACGCGGGACAAATTTTGAAAAATCGGAACTGTCCCGCCAAAAGTGTTGACTTCAGCGACAGCGATGACAGCTCCGTCTAGCGGCCAAGCGGTAAAAGAATTATTTTAGATCTTTTCTCCTTTAGTTGTTAATCAAATTTGCTCAACTTGCATATTTAGGCGTTATTTATCAACTCTAATAAGATGTTGTGTCTAATTTTTTTAAATCTACAAAATAAAAGATACTTTATAAGAAGAAAATTTAAAATACCTGCATTTAAGTCCCATCAGACTATTTCAATCAGAATGAAACCTACATGATATCAAAGCCCCTTAAATTTTACATCGGTATAGTGAGTTTAATCAAAATCGTTAGAGTCGTTTTTGAGAAAATCGTAAAAAGGTGCAAAATGCAAGGGGTAAAGTAGGACTTCCGGTCAGCCGATTTTAGTGAAAAAGTTTCTGTAACATCTCGGCGTATAGTAGTCTTAAATATGAAATTTCAGTTCCTTACGACTTTTCGTTTTTGCGCTAGAGTTACCACACACAGACACACAGACGTTTTGCGGGACTTGGTTATTTGGACTCAGGGGACCCTAAAATGTGTATTTCTGTTGAAAACTGAAATTAGAAAATTTTCGCGATCGTAATACTTTCCCTTAATATATATAGTAAGTGAAAGTAAAAAGCAAGAACTATTTTTTAATGTGATTTTTGATTTTTTTTATAATAAGAACAGTAACATGAAGGTATAACATACCGTTGGAAAGAGAAATATTTTATAAAAAAATATTATCTGATACACAAAGTTGTAAAACGTATTATCAAGTGAAGAATGCGGGATACACTTATTTCTGATTAACAATTTAATATAGTTATATTATTTAATTTAAACCATATGTTTCCAAGAAAATGAATACACGATTTATTAAAATCAACTTAAAATTTTAAAGTATATTTAATAGTTTTTAAATTTGTTTTAACCGTCGAGGTAAGTAAAAGTCGTGCATTGCACCGCACCATATTTTTTTTGGTTGTTATGTGTAGGATTTTTGTATATTTTTCCTATAACTGCACTATAATTTAAATGTATGTCATATAGGCTTTATATTTAAGCTACTGTATTACAAGATTCCACCTCTCTCCCCCCAAAGAAACAAACATAATTTTGATGATTGTAAGAATGTTTAATCCGAAATCATTTTTAAACTTTTTGTAAATATGTAAATAAAGTTTATTTTTTTTAAATCTATAGATTAGATATTGATATAGATAGATATTGAGATAACTTGACTATGCATGATTTAAGACCCTCAACTAGGAAGAAAACGTTGATATGACAAACACCATTGTACCTACTTCATTTGATTACATTACTTGACTCCATTGCATGTTACTGCTTACGTTTTCTAGGTCTGGATCCTGCCTCTCCTCTTTTTAGAGAAAATTTTGCATCATTACCTGCTCTTAGTAAAGAAGACGCTGCGTTTGTAGACGTTATACACACCGATGGTTCAATATTACTCACAGAAGGTCAGACTAACATCTTGTTTTTTTATTTATTTTTGTATTGAAAATAACTAATTGTCATATTATTAAGAAATACTATTCAAATGTGATCAGCAAACTAAATGATTGTTTTATAATAAATGAAAGGAAAAATTTGTAATTCGTGAAGATGAAATCGAAATAATTTTTATGTTCTAATTCGAGTTGTGACATCCAATATGATAAGGAGATTATTTAAACCCAGATTGATGAAAATGCTTACGTGGTTTTTCATTTATGGATAAGAAATTTTCTTTGGGGTTTAGGCCAAAACCCAATCCTTATAAACCAGTACGATTGCTGCAGTGAATTTTAATTAATGAAGTAATTGCTTAAGCTTGTTAAATCTAACTGGAGAAAACAATAATTTATTGTAAATATGAAAAAAGTACTATTTTATGAGAATTTGCAATACCATATATAGAAGAGGTTCTATTACTCTACTTACTTATTAAAATATATAGTTAACCAGTTTAACAGATTCAAAAAAAAAAATAATAATAATGTGGGCTTGCATTATTTAAAAACTGATATTAATTTTTTCTAATTATACATTTTCCAACAAATAATTCAACTATATGCTTGGATATCAAAATATTATAATGTGGCTTGTTTCCACTCTTATCATGGAATCAAAAGTAAATTCTAATTTTTAAATTTCCATTTCCAATCAATTGTAGAAAAAATATTTTCATCGGTATATTTACCAATTTTATTCGTTTATCATCATGGTAACACTTGTACATTGATAAAAATTATATGTAATATGCACAAAGTGATTTGTAGGTTTTGGATTGCTGAGAGCTCTAGGTCACGTCGATTTCTTCCCGAACGGAGGTCAGGATCAACCAGGATGTGAATACATATTTGCCTCTGTGCTTGTTAGCCATCTAGGTAAGAATTCTTGGTATGCGTCAAGCTTTTCATAAGTAATGAATTAGTTCTAAAAGAATTTACTAAACAGTATTAAATAAGATTAGTAGTAGTGTCAGTTATGAGCCTTATCATGACTGCGATAACCTGTTTTAAACAGATAAATAAAATAGAATCTAGAAATAGTTTTGGATTCTTTACTTCCAAAACTTATAATGTTCAGTATTAATTGTTAAAACATTTTCTTGTGAACCACAAATTAGCTGTCGAGTTTCCGTCTCAAACAGCTATTTTGTTCATAAGTTAATCCTAAAGGTCAAATTTTACTCTTATTTTCTCCCTTTTCAGGTCTTATGAAAGCACATGGACTGATGAAAATGAATTTAATTTTTTTTTTTATGTTATAGAAGGTACTGTTAACTCTTCAACAATATGTAATCATGCAAGAGGATTTCAGTTATTCCTGGAAAGTGTTACTTCAAAACAAGATGGATGCCAATTTCGAAGTTTTCCGTGTGCTTCGCGTGAACACTTCCGCAGTGGAGCATGCTTTCCCAGTAAATGTGAAACTAACAGTACAGGTCAACAAAATATTGATTTATTAATTAATCATTACATCTATATGTCTTTGAATAATTTTTATTTATTCTTTTCTAATACTCTTTGAGCTTACATATGATTAGTGAACTATACATTTTAAGTATCACTTCTGATTCATCAACACGCTATTGACATTTTGACTTTAATTTTCGAAGCCTAAAAGTTGTGATTCAACAAACTTAAAAAAACATGAGATTACTCGCATGAGAAGTTTTCCGTGTGCTTCGCGTGAACACTTCCGCAGCGGAGCATGCTTTCCCAGTAAATGTGAAACTAACAGTATAGGTCAACAAAATATTTATTTATTAATTAATCATTACATCTATATGTCTTTGAATATTTTATGAGATTACTCGCATGAGAATTACAAAGAAGACTAATACATACTTCTCTTATATTTGATTTATCCATGGTAAGTATAATTATTTTAAACTTAATTATTTAATGATATTTGCATCTAGATGGCTCTTGTGGAATAATGGGCTATAACGCTGATTCGGGTTTGGCAAGAGGTCCTTTGTATATGGTGACCAGAGAAGAAAGACCATTTTGTGGTAAGTTATTATTTATTTCTAATTTTATGGTTTACTGTTTATTTTATAAAATTGGTATGTTCGTTGATTGTTTTTCCCCCTTATTTTATTGATTTATGGTTGTTAGTTTTAGTTTTGTTTATTAAAATAAGCGTCATATCTGTCTATGCCTTCCTCTTTTTTATGTCTCACTCAGTGCAATGTCGGATCCACCAGTGAGGATAGGAAAAAATTTTTATATAGAGTGAAATGAACATAGAATAAGTGATTCCTCAAATGTCTGAAGTTTAAAAGAGAGTCACCTTGCGCCGAATCAAACAAGAGAATAAAGTCCCAGGATTAATTTTGTCGTATTTTTAAGGGCTAATTAGGTTTTAGAATCCATAGAAGTTAATATCTATGATGAGGAAGATAATTAAAAATGTATTAGCCCCTAAGATAGTAAAGAATGGAACCTATAAAATAAAAGAGAACATAGCAGATCGGTCACCTGCTTTCAGGAATCTTTCAATGAAAAAAATCTGTAAATATTTTTTTCTTTTGTTTAATAGTTATCAAGTTTCTTAACTTTCAAAGATTATTAATGTGAAACTTTCAGACCTTCACCTTATTAAGAACAAGAAAAATTAATATATATTATTTTATTATTCTTGTATTCCTACTTATTTATTTATTTATGGCAGACAAAGGTGATGAAAATTTGTCAAATAAAAAACAAAGAAGAATTGTCAATAAGAATCATGAAGTTGCACAATATTATTATCTAGTAAGTGTAAAATATTATAAATCCTGGCTCCTCTGAACAATGTCTTTTGATGATGGCCAAAATCGAAAAACAATATAAAAAAATCTGGTGCGCGCAACACACGACTTTCACTTACCTCCGTTGTTAAAATCAATTTAAGAATTTTTAAATACACGTGTTTTATTAAATAATCTATTATATTTTTGTCTACAACAATCAGTTAGTGTTTGTGGTAATCACCTCCCACTCAAATGCCAAGATGATCACAACTAGAGGCTCTGCTTCTATGACATATCGCCAGGTGGCAGTACGGTCAACATGCATTTCCTTTTTCAGGAACCAGAAACTGTTAGTTTTATCGGCTTTTCATCACTCTCCATTACCCTTTACAATTCCGCGTATCAGATAATATTTTTTCTATAATCTTTAGCAATCCAACGGTTTATTATACATTTTTCTATATTTCTATTCTGTTCAAAAACAAAACAATTGCAAAAAATAATATGTTTGGATTTTTCTGCTTTAGTTGTTTATCAAATTCGCTCAACTTTGATATTTAGCCGTCCTTTATCAGTGCCATTAAGATGATGTGGTTGATCTTTTGTAAAGTACAAAATTAAAGGTAGTTTTGAGGTAGAAAATTTAAAATATCGACATTTAAGCCCTGTCAGACTATTTAAATCAGAATTAAACTTACATGATAATAAAGCCGATTGAATCGATATCAAAATCGTTAGAGCCATTTATGAGAAAATCGTAAAAAGGTGCTAAATTCATGGGATAAATTAGGACTTCCGGTCAGCTGATTTTAGTGAAAAAGTTGCTTTTACATCTCGGGCGTATAGTTATCTTAAATATGAAATTTCAGTTTCGTACGAATTATGGTTTTTGCCGAGACTTACATACACAGACACACTGATCTTTTGCGGGACTTGGTCATTTGGTCTCAGAAGACCCTAAAACGTGTATTTTCGTCGAAAACTGGAATTCGAAAATTTTCACGATCGCTATACTTTCCCTTACTATATATAGTAAGTGAAAGTAAAAGCTCTTAGAGAGTGAAAGAAAAATCTCTAAACACGTGGACACAGAAAATGTGACCTTATGCCAAATTTTAAGTCTACACCTCTAACACATAGCTTAGATAGCACATTTTGAAGTATACTCCCGATTGCAGAAAATAAAAGATGAAACTCCATCAACATCGGTTTGGTACTGGGCAGCCAAATTAGTTATGCCGGATGCCGAAATGAGAAGGAATAATAAAAAAATGGTCGAGATAGGATAGGTTTCCATCTACATTTCATTTATATATTCCACGAAAGCAATTACAGTAATAATGTTGGAGATGATTATGGTACCAGAAACTCTTTGACAGACTCCCACAATTTTAATATATAAAGGAAAAGGACACATTTGTAATATATCTTTCTGTCGACCTTTTAACATATATTCCATCTTACACTGAGATATATGGAAGGCGTCTGGACCGAGAACTAAGAAAATAGGTTAACTTCCAATGGAATGAGAAGAGTTTGGTAACTCAATCATGGAGGCCATACTACAAAATGCTAAAAATAATCAAAGCGGGATATTAATAATAAATTACATCCTAAGTTTTTGTTTTCTGTTTTTAGGCGATCAATTGCAGAGCATAGTAGTTCTTGCGAAAAATGGCCTAAAACCTCGAAGTAATATCCTACTTTCTGCTAAAATTGAAGATGATACCACATCATTTGAGCTTCGCAATGAGTAAGTTTAAGTCGCCTGAATATTGATAACTTCGCATTATAATGATATAAATTTGTATATCAGTGTTAAATAATGATTATGCTACAGTAAAACATAATGAACTTTTTTTCCTGGTAATTGGTCTGTTCCCTCCGACCAGTAACGCCCCCTGCGCATGCTCACAACATTTTTAGGACAGAAAAGCGTTTATGTGCATACGCAACTAGATGAGTAGCTGGCAAAACAGGTCGGTGAGAACAGACCTAAAATTATGCGAAGTAAATAATAAAAAATACATCGATCATATTGTAGGCCAAGAGATCCTTTTCAAGGATATGTATACAGAGGTTTATCAGCATCAATGTATGGATTATATCATTCAAATATTACTAATGTGGCAGTAACTCTTGTTCTCCGATATGCTCCAAGAAATATTGGCGAGATAATCATAGCGGAGTATATCCGTATAGCTAATCTGGATGGAGATTAGTAAGTATAATTTATTCCATAGATATTAGTATATATTTTATTAATTTATGAAGTTTTCTTGTATATTTCTTGCAAAATGGATCAAATATTCTATAAATTAAGTAATTAATCTCTCGAAAAAACTGATTACTATTAAAATTTTAATTTTGTTTTTTTAGTTGGTCATATTGCGGTAAACCTGTCGTATTTGAACCAAACGATGAATTTGGAGTGACAACTTTAAATCTCACCTACAAATCATGCTAGCCCGTGAATTAATGACGATGTGGAAACAAATATCTTTAAAACTCGATTTTTAGAATAATTTTAATACAAAATATTTTTAAGATAATTTATTATACTAGAATGAGTAGCAAATAATTTGAGATAATTATGAGTAGGTAAATTGTTTTGAAATTACAAAACGAGTGTAATTGCTGTAGAAACGTATTATAGATATAATTTTAAAGTATTATTTTTAAGATGAGTGTTATTGTTAACAAAACAATTCTTTTTTAATTTAATATGTTGTACTATTAGTATTTGCTTACAGCAGCTTTAATCAACATTACAATATCCCCATTGTCGTAAAGTTATTCAAAATTATTCATTTATTAGTGAATTTAGTACATTGCTGGCCACATGATGTATTTTAGAAATAATAGGTATGAATCAAATTTAAATATAAAAAAATATTGACTGATTAACTTTATATAATTAATGATATATGAAGACGGTATGAATTTAATGAATTAATTGATGATGTAGACACTATTTATTAGTAATAAGTTATAAATAAGCATAGTTATACTAAGTCTCATTATAGATTGAACTAGTTTTTCTACACAGTAGTTTTATAAATAAAAATATGTATATTAATGTTTATACCTTGTAAAATAGACATAAATTAAAAACATTAATTGAGTGTTCATTTGTTTTTCTTTATAATAATCTAAACAATAGAACACCTCATATATATAAAATAGTGTATGTTTTCATATATACATACATATATATAATATAATATATATATATATATATATATATATATATATATATATATTGATATAAAGAATACCTTCAGAAATAAGGCTTTATTGAACTTAATTAAGATAGGTTATATAAATAGAACTCATAGACTATTTTAGACATATGATCATAAATGCTAGTGATTGATTAATATGACATTCACCTCCCCTCCCCTTTGCCTAGGAAAGAACGTGATCTTCATATTTACGGGGCAAACGTCTGGTTCTCGTAGATCTTCTCAAGATCTGACTTCCTTCTCCAACTTCCTCTTGTCGCCTTCCTTCCATTAGCTCCTCTTCAGATTCTTTGACTTTTGCAGGCTCTGTCTCTTCAGGTTCTTTCTCTTCTACGGGATCCGCGGACATGTCTGATTCGATGTGGATCTGTGACACTTCTTCGCATCATCCCGTCTTCCATGTCTTCATGATGTTCAGTAGGAAGATCTCCAATTGGTGCTAGATGACGAGTAGATACCCGAGCCTCCTTGCCGATAGGCAAGCGTACGAGGGCCTAGTCTGGGTTACTTTCAATCAGGGTATCTTCATCAACTTTTGGGTCATACTGGCGGATGTCGTCTCAGTAAGACTGGTCCAGGAGATGCAAACCAGGTCGGTGTAGAACTCCCCCTACCAGACCTTCGAGGATGTTTGAAGAATCGCTCATGAGGGGTTTCGTTTGTAGCCGTGGATAGAAGGTATCGGATTAAGTGAAGAGCGTCATTAAGAACAGTCTCCCAGTGGGATGTTTCTACTTTCCTGGATTTAAGAGCGAGCTGAACAGTGTTCCAAATGATCCCATTGTATAGTTCCATTTGCCCATTGCCGGGAGCATTGTAAGGTGTGGTCCTGCTCCTAGCGATACCGAGGGAGGTCAAGTAGGTTTTGAGCTCTCAAGACATGAAACTTGCTTCTTGGTCTGTGTGAATGTAGCAAGGTGTGCCAAACGTCGAGAAGAGTGTTTCGAAGTTCATGATAACCGTAGCCGTACGGTTATCAAGAATCATCCGGACAAGGGAAGACAAACGGGAAGCGGGAGTACTCATCAGTAATGGTTAGCATATATTGTTCCTAGTGTTGGATGGAAGAGGTCCCTTGAAATCCACATTCAGGCGTTCAAAGGGTGAGGTAGCCTTAATAAGAGTTCCTTCATTCTTGTAGAACCTTGTTTTGAGCTGGGAACAAACACGACACCTTGAGACAATCCGACGTATCGTTTCCAATGAAAAGGGGAGATTCTTCACCCTTACCCAGTGATATAATCTTGTTATTGCGGGATGGCACAAGGGCTCATGCATTTCCATCAATTCGTTTTCACCTTTTTGGCACATTATGGAGCACACTCGAGAAAACGCATCAGGCAGCGGCATTTTCTTTCCCTGGTCGATATATGATGTCATACTTAAAACAGGATAACTCCAGTCTCCATCTCATTATCTTTTCATTTTTGATTTTTCCCGATATTCTATTATCGAACATGAAGGCTACAGATCTTTGGTCAGTTATTAGACGAAAATGATTTCCAATGAGATAGTGCCTCCACTTTCTGAGAGCTTCCACGACTGCGTATGCTTCCTTCTCAATTGATGAGTGTCTTTGCTCTGATTTCGACAACGTTCTAGAGAAAAATGCGACAGGTCTATAATTCTGAGACAGAGTTGCGGCGATGGCTCCGTCCAATGCATCTGTTTCGACAGTAAAAGGGACATTAGGGTCTATTGATGAGATTACTGCATTTTCATCATCTAATTTCAGCTCTTTAAACAGCACTATATTTTCTTCATAAAATGGTAATTTAGAACCAATCAGAGGTTTGATTTTATCAGAAAACTTGGATATAAATAGTGCATAGTGAGCGAACATTCCCAGTGCTCTGCGGAGAGCGGATTTGTCTTTCGGAGGTGGTAGGTCCCTTAACGGTTCCAAGCGTTCGGGATCCGGCTTAATTGTTTTGTACGATACCAAATACCCAAGGAGGTTCACAGTTTCGAGGGAGAAAACACTTTTATTTTCATTAATGGTTAGGTTATATTTTTCGACCGTATCCATGAATGATTTTAGGTTACAGTCATGTTCCTCTTTGGTTTTTCAAAATCGTAATATCGTCTAAAAGAGCAAAGGTTCCTTTCAGGTTTTCATTTTCAATGATCATATCGATAGTACGTTGAAACGCTGCTACACCGTTCGTGACTCCAAAAGGTATTCTTTTGAATATCCAAAGTTGGCCACAAGCTTCAAATGCGGTATACTTCTGTTCATGTGTTCTAATAGGTACTCGGTGATAAGCTGATTGGAGGTCAATTTTCGAATAGTATTTATAGTTTGCTATCTTGTTAACTATTTCGTCGATTCTAGGAAAAGGGCGTGCATCTAATTCCGTAAATTTGTTAATTTTTCGTGAATAATGCACTTACGCCTCTTCCTGTTCTCATTATTCAAAACCAGCACTTGAGCTCGCCATGGGGAGACACTCGGGCATATGATATCTTCTTTCAGCAAGTGTTCTATTGCTTTTGCTATGAACTTAGAGTCCGAGGCTGAATGTCTGCGGGCTTTAACGGCGATAGGTCTGCAATCGGGAGTAAGATTGGAAAATAAAGATACAGGTTTTATTTTAGCTGCAGCAACGCTACATATAACTAGTGGAGTTCTATTACCTCCAAATGATAGTTCCAGTGATGAATGATGACGTAAAAGGTTGTGCCCAATGATGACATCAGAACAAAGGCCAGATAGAATATCGAGTGAAACACTTTTGTATTCATGTCCCGGAATTTCGAGATCGACGACGCACCGTCCACGAATTGGGGATGTTAAAGATGTTAAGGCCATGAGAACTTCACCAACAGGGGGCGTTACCGACAACTTCAAATGGCCGACCAAGTGTTCACTAATGAAACTGTCGGTACTTCCAGTGTCGATCAACGCTTGGATCTTTCTACCATTAACTGTTGCATGCACGATAGTTTTAGACAAATTCGACCGATGGGGAGAGGTAGAAGAAGTGACTGAAAATACAGCAGATGACTGAAACTTTTGGGTGGGCGTTTTTTTTTTTCGATTATAGTTGCTCGTATAGGACCTGCAAACTTTTTGAAAATGATCCTTTTTTCCACAACGATTACAGATGACATTTTTAGCGGGGCATTGGGATCTCGAGTGTCTCTTGTTACCGCAAAAGAAATATTTTTTATTTATGGCAGAGATTGCCTCAGGAGTGCTAGATCTAGACGATTCCAAAGAACCACACTTATCACTTCGTTGGCATGGTCTTGACTCTAGTAAGTTTAAATTCGACAATGGAAGATACGACGCGCTTGTTCGTAAGCTTCTGATAGTGTTAAATAATAATAATAGGCTTACCGAACCCGAAGGTTCGATGCCGATACCACCAAACTTCGCCTGCACAGACTCGTCCAATGTTCACCGGTCAAGCCCAAGCCCCCGAGATCAGCCTTAATGCAATCCTCTGTTTCTGATAGTGTTAGTTTCGGTTTTTCGAGAAGTCTTTGTCGGATATGTGACGAACTAATCCCTCGAATAAACGAATCTTGAACATAGTCGTCTTTGTTCTCTTCGGCAGTTACAGCTTCGAACTGGCAATCTTTACTTAAAAGTTTTAGTTCTTCTAAATAACAATCTATAGAGTCACCAGATCGCTGATCTCGAGTCGCTAGCCGATGTCTAGCGAAGATAACATTCATAGGCTTGACGTATTGTTTAGTGAGTGCTTCTACTGTCACTGTATACATAGCACTCTTACTGATATATTGATAAACTGAATACGATAAAAAATTCACCTACAGCTTCAGTTTGTCTTCTTCCGTGGCTTTTGATGCGAATATAAAATTCTCAAAAGTCTTCAACCAATGACTGAATTTCTGAGAAGCTTCTTTCGAGTTGGGGTCCAGATCCAAGCGTTCCGGTGTCAGCAAGCGATCCATTATTCTTTACTTAATTAAGTTCAATAAATTGATATAAAAAATACCTTCAGAAATAAGGCTTTATTGAACTTAATTAAGATAGGTTATATAAATAGAACTCATAGACTATTTTAGACATATGATCATAAATGCTAGTGATTGATAAATATGACATAATATATATATATATATATATATATATATTATATATATATATTTGTGTAATTAAGTATATATGCCAACATTATATAAGGTTATATCTAGTTAATTGTAATCGATTTAATCGATTCATGTAAATGATAAAATAAAGTCAGTATTAACAGTGCAGCTGGACTAGTTACTATTAACCTAAATTTTATTAAATATTAAATTCTATTAATTATAAATTACGAAATAACTTATCTTTTATGTATATATAAATGAACAACATACGTATACGAATGTTTTATTGCATATAGTACAACATAATATAACATAACACACAACAGATAAATAATAATCTCTCAACATTACAATCAACAATAAATTTCTCAGTTGAATTATCATCATACACCTGGAAGCAATTTAACCAAGTTCTCTCCGTTCTAAAAGAGTTCTAAAATCTGTTACCACTCGCCTGTTGCGCATATGCTGTGCACTGTTGATGCATGAGTAGTACATTTGTCTGGTACTTAACCTGTAATACGGAGCTGCCGAAGTATGCAGAATTATTCCTTCTTCGATTGCTAGCATTGCACTTAAAATCGTTATGAAATGCCCAGCATTACCACGCTGATAATATAAGATGCTTATATAAATACCAGCATACCCAGATGGAGTCCTTTTCAAAGTATTGGGTTGTTTCACATGAAATGTCCGTTTTTATATTTTCTTAAATACATAAAGGATTTTGCAGGTCTCTGTTGTTTTCTTCCGAATGTTTGCATATTTAAAGTAATTACTTACTTAATTAATTAAGCAATTACCCACTTTTTAGTATACCTCCAAATATGAATATGGAAGCACGCGATTTTCGAGTAATATTTTTGTACGAGTTTAAACTCGGCCATTCAGCAGCTGAGGCCGCTAGAAATTTTTGCAAGGCGTTTGGGGAAGGGAGTGTTAATGAACGGACCATTCGCCGTTGGTTTTCTAAGTTTTCAGCTGGGGATACCGACTTGAAAACTTGTCCCGAGGAAGACCTCCGTCCGTAATAGAAAACGATTTCCTCAAATACAGTAGAAGGAAACCCCTACCAAACAGTTAAAGGACTTTCAGCACAGCTAAATGCAAGTGCATTTACCGTTTCTAGACATTTAAAGTGTATTGGGAAAGTAAAATAGCTCGATACATGGGTACCTCATGATCTCACTGAGCGGCAGCAAGACTCCATGTTACAAAACATACTGTGCGAAAATTGAAAGAACTGGGCTATGAAGTTTTTCCGCACCCCCCATATTCTCCCGACTTGTCTCCAACAGATTACCACCTGTTCAGGAATTTAGACAACTTCGTCAAAGGAAAACTTTTTGAAAATGATGATCAAGTGAAAAGTGCGTTTCCAGATTTTGTTTCACTTCAAAGCTCAGAGTTTTTCAGTTCGGGGATAAAAAAGTTGGTGTCGCGTTGGGAAAAATGTGTAGAAAAAGTAGGTAAATACTTTGAATAAAATTATCTTGTTTTCATATCGTATTTTTAATAAAAATCCTTTACCTTGAAAACGGACATTTCATGTGACACAACCCAATATGATTTTCGGAGAATAAACAGGAAGGATTGGAAACCTGACTTTCGGGAAACAATATTATCTGAAGTACTCAGATGTGTCTTTAACGTTTCCAATATACCCTGCTCCTAATAAAAACAGTTTTTCTTCTTCTTCCAGTGGCGCGACAGGCCGTGTAGGCCCTGGGCCTCGTGGTGTAAACTCCTGCGAGTTTACTCTCACGTTTCACGATGCAATTTTTAGTGTAGGGTCATCACTCCCTACGACTAACTTTGTGAATGGCCACCCTTTGGCCGACGGGTCTCACATACCCGGGGGAGAGGCTGTGAGTGAATCCCCATTTTTTTACATCCTTATAAAAGCCCCGCGGGGACTGGGATTCGAACTCAGAACCTGTAGCATGAGAGACTAGCGCGCTAGCCACTCAGCCACGGGCTACCCAATAAAAACAGTTGCTTGATCTTAAATCATTGAATAGATCATCAAGACAATTTCTGGACAAACGGACCAATAGCGCTTTCGGAAACCGTTTAGAATCTAATTATGATAGTCTATAGAATCTGAATTAATCGTAGATATTGCCATGAATTAAAATTTGTAAGCTCCAGATCTGAGTACATCTGGAACGTTTCCATACAGCTATAATCAATTGAAGTGCAGTTCATTCACTTTCTTATAATTTCTTTCTACTTTTCCCGATTATGAAACCTTAAAAAATTGCTAACAAATTTGTTTTTTCTCATAACTATTCAGAATAGAAAACGTAGGTCAAGTCATTGTTGGCGTAACAAATACAATTTCGACTTCTTTGTCGGATCTCTCATACCTTTCACAACATTTGACAGCAATGCTGTGGGGAGGTTTTGTTTATGTCCCTTAAGAATGTTAAAACTTTCTTATAAAAGGAAGCTAATTTTAATTTTATGATGACTAAAATATTAATATCATGTTTTAATACCATTATAAAATGAAACTAAGTGGTAGAATTTTTATTTCTTTAATCATTGCTCTCATTCTTTTATAATTAATCACTGGCTATGATGTTTATGATTACTTTTATTCAGTAAGAACATTTATGTACTTGAATTCTTCTGAGCATTTAGTAATAAATAACTACAAAACCAAAATACTCACTGATGTTCACAGGTAATTTACTTTTGGATTATTGCATTTATAGAAACTGTTAATTCTCTTATTGATTGATCATTTGTCTTCCTTGCCTTTCAAGCATTAAGAAGAAGGATGTAGCATTGTCTGTTGTGGTTTGTGGGGATAGAGTGCGTGAGACTTTAGTTTTAATAAAATCAGCCATCATATTTTCAAAGAAATGCAATTTGAAAGTGATAATCATTGCTGAACCTGAACTAATCCAAAGCTTTGAAGAAACGGTATTTTATGTTCATATATATTGGCTTTTATGTTTTAAATTATTGGCTATTTTAGGAACTCAACTCTTTTAATAAATGTAATTGTTAAATTTAAGAGGAAGGAGAGTATTTATCAAGATTTTTATTTATCTGATTAGAACTGTTTTTGTTTTTTCTTAGCTGTCTTATTTTTACATTTTTTTCATATTGTTAAATTTATAAAATTTAGCCTTATCCTCATCTATATTTTCCTTGAAGTATTGTACTGACGTAGTTGTATCATTAAAACTTGGTTATCTTTGATATCATCTATGCAGTCTGAAATACATCAAGTTATACAGATTTCTTCTTTTCCCCAGTTGTCTGAATGGGTTGCTCAGAATAATTCATTTAAGTTTGAAACACATCCAATTTCCTTTCCCAAAACTCAGGCTGAAGAATGGAAGAAGTTATTCAAACCTTGTGCATCACAAAGGCTTTTCTTACCAGTAAGTAATAGTTATTTTTTAAATTACCGATATGTTTTAAATTAAGATTCTACTTGTTCAAGTGTTTAGATGATTGCACCCTGAATTAACTTCTTAATATCTACATACCGTCAACTATTCTTATATCATTACTTATTTTTACCTCACTGCAATATTCAATACTTCAGTTTTTTATAATATTTCTTTATTAATATGAAGGTTATTCACTTAAAGAAAGAGTAAGCTGCAGGGAAGGAATCTAAAAGTTTTTAATAGTGGATTATATGTAAATCTATGTTTGTTGCATATGATTAGTTATTCATATCTATCAAGCTTCAAATGTGAAGCATTCAGGCAGTGTTGTTTTTGAATAAATGAAAATCATAAATCTTGATGTCTGTTCAGCTTCATTCCATTAGATAAATAATTAGTATCATAAATTTATAAATTGTTTGTTTCAGGTACTTACAGCTATTTATTTTGTCACATTTTCAGGAATGATAGCTAGTATAAGAATAAATCTTTAGTGGATGTCTAATAAACTGTTGTTTTTATTTTAATTTATATTTTTACTAATAATCTATGTATTTTATATATTTTTTGCTAAATATTTTGCACATTTTGCTATTCTTTTTGTCTATTAGCTATATTTAGATAATACAACATAATTTGTGTTAAATATTTGGAAATATAGATGTTTTTTTATAATTTTTTTTTTTTCAAGTGTCTTAAAAAATGTGTAGATTTCTGTTTTTTGTGTGGATACTGATGTTTTATTTTATCACCTTTTTTATGATGATTTGGGATAATTTTGATGAATGAACTCAATCCAAAGCTGTTAAGTCTATTTATAATGATCTAATACAGCTGGTACAATGTTTTATGGCATTTATTATGTGTAACTTGTAATAAATATTATAAGTGTATTTTAAATATTTTTTTATTAATAAAAGTTAATTTTTTTTCTTAGCTGTCTTATTTTTACATTTTTTTCATATTGTTAAATTTATAAAATTTAGCCTTATCCTCATCTATATTTTCCTTGAAGTATTGTACTGACGTAGTTGTATCATTAAAACTTGGTTATCTTTGATATCATCTATGCAGTCTGAAATACATCAAGTTATACAGATTTCTTCTTTTCCCCAGTTGTCTGAATGGGTTGCTCAGAATAATTCATTTAAGTTTGAAACACATCCAATTTCCTTTCCCAAAACTCAGGCTGAAGAATGGAAGAAGTTATTCAAACCTTGTGCATCACAAAGGCTTTTCTTACCAGTAAGTAATAGTTATTTTTTAAATTACGATATGTTTTAAATTAAGATTCTACTTGTTCAAGTGTTTAGATGATTGCACCTGAATTAACTTCTTAATATCTACATACCGTCAACTATTCTTATATCATTACTTATTTTTACCTCACTGCAATATTCAATACTTCAGTTTTTTATAATATTTCTTTATTAATATGAAGGTTATTCACTTAAAGAAAGAGTAAGCTGCAGGGAAGGAATCTAAAAGTTTTTAATAGTGGATTATATGTA
This sequence comes from Piezodorus guildinii, assembly GCA_023052935.1. Taxonomy (NCBI): domain Eukaryota; kingdom Metazoa; phylum Arthropoda; class Insecta; order Hemiptera; family Pentatomidae; genus Piezodorus; species Piezodorus guildinii. The sequence continues at coordinate 74,073,158 of CM041293.1, read as the reverse complement.
AATCTATGTTTGTTGCATATGATTAGTTATTCATATCTATCAAGCTTCAAATGTGAAGCATTCAGGCAGTGTTGTTTTTGAATAAATGAAAATCATAAATCTTGATGTCTGTTCAGCTTCATTCCATTAGATAAATAATTAGTATCATAAATTTATAAATTGTTTGTTTCAGGTACTTACAGCTATTTATTTTGTCACATTTTCAGGAATGATAGCTAGTATAAGAATAAATCTTTAGTGGATGTCTATTTAACTGTTGTTTTTTTTTAATTTATATTTACTAATAATTATTAGTATTTATTATATTTTTGCTACATTATTTGCACAGCTTTGCTATTCTTTTTGCTTATTAGCATATATTTCTAGATAAGACAGCATATTGTGATAAAATTGCAAATAATGATTTTTTTAATTTTTTTTTTTTCAGAGTGTCTTAAAAAATGTAGATTCTGTTTTGTATGTGGATACTGATGTTTTATTTCTATCACCTGTGGATGAGATTTGGGAACATTTGAGAGAATGAACTCCACACAACTAGCTGCCTTAAGTCCTGAACACGAAGATCGTAATACAGGCTGGTACAATCGTTTTGCCAGGCATCCTTATTATGGAGAACTTGGTAAAAATATTATATTTTTATTTTTTAATAATTATTAGTAATAAAAGTTAAAATTTCTAATTTTAATTTTTTCAGGTGTTAATTCTGGAGTAATGCTAATGAATTTAACTAGAATGAGGGACTTTGGTTGGGAAAAATATTTACTGCCTATTTTACATGAATATAAACTAAAAATGACTTGGGGTGATCAAGATATAATAAACATTATATTTCATTTCCATCCAGGTTTTTTCTTTTAATAATTTATTTTGTTCCTATTTTTAAGTAACATTTATTATTCAGATAATTCTTTAAAATTAAGATATGTTTACTGTCAAGTTGAAAGTTTTGGCATCAGATTTGCTTCATGGTCTGGTCTCTTTTAGGAAATTGAATATAACCATGATCGAATTCCTGATCAAATAATAATAAAAAATGGAACATTTGTTAGTTAATAAAACCTCATATATAACAACGAAAAACAATCTATTTATTGGATTACCAGGAAAAAAATTATATAAATAAAATAAATAAATCAAACTTGATTGATATATCTAAACAAATAAATTACCATTAGATAACATAAGAGGGAAGGGTTGATTAATTTAATAACATAGATATTACAATTAATAAATAATTATGACATTCCATTCCATCTTGAAAATTTGTTGTTTATTAAGTGCAACATCTGGAAAATCATTTTCTGGTTTTATTATATGATAGATGTCTTGGGTTTCTATAATTCTCGGTACCTGGATACAATATTTATAGGAAAGATCGAAATAGGGTGGAAGGGGGAGTCATGCTTTTAATCCTCTCTGACGTCCAGCACCACTACATTCAAACCCCCGACTTGTACTGAAGCGGTTGATATAAACACTACAATAGACAATTAATTAACTACCGTTATTTCAACGTATATTCCACCAAATAAAATAAATATCGTAGATCTCAATAAACTATTTTGTTTAAATAAATATGTTCTTGTCTTTGGGGATCTTAACGCAAGGCATTTATAATGGAACTGCCACAGCACCAATAAAAATGGAAAAGCCATTTTGAATTTTACTATAAACAATCACATACAATTACATAACCTGTTTGAACCTACCTATATACCCTCTCAGCGTAATTGTAAACCCAGTATCATAGACCTTGCTCTCACAAAAAATTAACAAAAATTAGCTCAACTCATTTCCTTACCGTGTCTTAGTTCGGACCACAACCCCGTCACTTTCCGTATACATCATTACCTGTTTACCCGTTGACAAAAAAAATTGTTTTCAACAAAGCGGACTGGCGTAAGTTGCAGATGGTACTGGATTCTCCAATAGGCGTAAACCCGTCAATTCGTAATTCAAAACACATTGACAATAATATAACCAAATTAAACAAATGTATTAGACAGGCTATGGTAGAGTCCATTCCACAACAATATTCTCACAATTATCATTATTATAATTTAGCTAACCATTTACAAGCATTAATTAAAATAAACTTAGGAAAAAATATCAACGAACTAAAAACCCACAAACTAAATTTATTTACTACAAATTCAATCATTTTCATCGAGAACTAATTAATAAGTGGGAAAACGATAACTGGGATAGAATTTTAAGCTCTTGCAGGACCGGAGATAAAATTATCTGGAATATACATAAAAAAATCACAAAACAGCCATAAAAAATTCCTCCGCTTAAATGCACAAACAGTTTCGCTTATGTTGATAAAGATAAGGCTGAACTACTAGCCAAACATTTCCAAGATTCTCACGGTATCACTTCAAATTTGGGTTCAAAAAACCAAAATAATAAAATTTCAAAATCAGTTCATGATTATTTTAAAATACCTGTAAGTAACTTTTCCTCTATTATATCAAAAGAAACTGGCAAAGTAATCAAAGAACTCGCCACAAAGAAAGCATCAGGTGATGATGGTATTCGCTCTTTGGTAATGAAAAATATTAGCAAAAAATAATATTATACTTTAAAAAAATCTATAATTCCATCTTGAGACACAGATATTTTCCTACTATCTGGAAAATCCACAAAACTATCGCTATTTCAAAACCTAATAAAGATCAGAGAGAAATTTTGAATTACAGACCGATTAGCCTATTAAATATTTTATCTAAAATATTAGAAAGACTAATATTAACCAGAATAAATCTGCATATTAGACAAAACAAAATCATAATAGATGACCAATTCGGCTTCAGAAAACATCACTCTACTGTAGACCAACTAGCAAGGCTTACTGATTAGGTAACCAAAGCTTTTACCGAAAAGAAACATACCGGTATGCTTTTAATAGATTTAGAAAAGGTCTTTGACACCGTTTGGCATAAAGGACTTATTTACAAATTAATTAAATACAACTTCCCTCCTTACCTAATTCATATTATCCATTCATCTCTTGACAATAGACAATTTTATGTTCATATAAATAATTTGACATCCAGTATACTCCCTGTAACGGCCGGCCTTCCTTCAAGGATCCTGCCTTTCGCCAACTTTATTTAACGTATATATATCCAATTTTCCAAACCACCCGCACGTATACGTCTTTACACTGATGATACAGCCCTATATACATCATCATATCGCATCGATACCATAGTTAATAGGTCACAGCTAAACTTCAAAAAAATCAATAAATATTGCAATATGTGGAAATTAAAAATAAATGCAAACAAGTCAGAAGCTATAATCTTTACTAAGCGGAGACCGAACATAAACCATCACCTTTTATTAAACTAAGTCCACATTAACTGGTCTAAATCAGTTAAATACTTAAGCATAACATTAGACAAATTGTTAACTTATACTGAACATATCAATAGAAAATCCGAAAAAACAAAAAAATGTATTTATAAAATGTTCCCATATTTTAATAAAAAATCCAGTTTAAGCACTCAGAACAAACTACTACTATATAAAACAGTCATACTTGCCCAGATCTGTTATGCATCGCCTGTCTGGAGCTCGACTTGCAATATCAATTATAAAAAAATAGAAACAATACAAAATACATTTATGCGAATCATCAATAACTACCCACGATATACTAAAATTTCAAAAATGTTCTTTGAACTAAATCTTCCAACATTAAAACAGTATACCTATACAGTAACCAAAAAACTATTTTGATAAAACCACAGCTTCTGAAAACCGATTAAAACAAGAAATTGGTAATTACAACAAAACATCACCAAAGCGCTACACGCACAAAAGAACCAAACATGTTCTTTTAAATTAATATTGTAATTTATATTGTGTAGGTTTTTTTTGTGTTACTTTTCCTACTGTCTTAAAGAAAATATTGTATGATCATTAGTAAATTCAAATGATAATCGAAACTGTTATCATGAAAAAAGGACCACTGAAATCATGAAACCAAACATATTTGTATTGAGTGTACATTGTAAATATTATGTAAATAAATAAAGTTTCTTTCTTTCTTGGGTTTCTAATACAGTGGTGTGGAGGACAGCTACAGCTACAATAATATTTACTGCTTTCTCTGGTATCCTTTGGCAAGACAAGGAAATCTGCTTTTCATAATCCCAATGATGTTTCTTGTTTTGAAATGTCATCATTTTTTTTTTTCTTCTGTTGTATTTGTCGGGTTTTAAATTAGTGTAAGTAAATATGGTTTGCAGCCATATCCACTATCTCCTAGAAGCCAAAAATTTCTGAATTCTCCTGACTCAAATCTCACTCGTAATGTCCTTGAATTGAAAATCCGACTGTCATGTACAGAGCCAGATCAGCTTGAAACTATATCAAGGGTTTATAACATCGCATCACATGCTACTTGTTTGTTCAAAGAAAACCACCCTTTCCGATTCTGAAATAGTTCTGCATTATCTCTACCTGGAGATTGGATTTTAATATAAGTGCAGTCAATCACACTAATTACTCGAGGAAAAAGATCTTATACTGTCAAAATCTGTCTCTGTTTTGTTTCTATCAGGTCCTCAATGAAATCCCTCATCTTACCTAGCTATCCATTCCGTTATGTTTAGAATGATTCTACAAACTGTAGATTTATCAATATTAATAATGTAGCCGAAACCCTGCTGGTAACTACCCAGAGCATAATACCTCAACCTCATGAGTAACTGGCATAAAGGTGTTCTGGCATGTTCCTGTTTGTATGATATGATGCAAAATCCCCAGCTTTATGAACTTAATGACATCTATGTCTCTGTAACATTAAAGGTTATAAAGCTAATTCTCCATCTCCTAATTTTCCTTAAGATTTTTTTTTAAATATTAATAGGCTATTTCTACACTAAACTGGTCATAGAGAAGACTTAAATACTTTTTTTTTTTTTTACCTATACTTCTCAAACCTGAATTATCCCAAAATGGCCAATAGATCAAAGAGCTTTGAAATTGATTCATGCAGGGGCGCTGTTTTAACTGAATTATTATTCTACCTCATACAGGCTTGAATATAGAACCTGGAGATTAATAGTATATTGCCTTACCCACTGAAATACCTCACTGGCTTATTCAGATTGTTACAGTAACTGAATGCAAGGCTTTTTGTAGTAGTCTAATTTTTTTCTTCTATAAATTATCTGAACACTAATTTAAATGGTTTAATTTAAATTAGGTTTGATGCTTCTTAAATTAATCATATCTTACTTTAATTTATTGACAAAGAATATTTTTTTCAGAGAGGCTCTATGTTTACGATTGTAGCTATAACTATAGATCTGATCATTGCATGTATATGAGTGTTTGCCATCCTCCTGAGAAAACTGGAGTCCGTGTTCTTCATGGATCCAGAGGTACTTTTCATAGTGAAAAACAGCCTACATTTAAGGCAGTTTTTAATGCCTTTGAGCAGGTAATTTTTTATTGTTCACCATGAATTTCTTATACATATCTTTTATTTTTAACTGACTGAATCATTCCTTAATGGAACTACTATGAACATATCAATAAGCATTGATTTTTGTTGTCTTGTTATAATTTTTTTTTTTTTTTAATTAATTGAAATGAAAGATTCTATAATTTTCATTTGTATTTTTTCAGTATCAACTAGGCACTGATTTATATCAGTACTTACTTCTTCCTTTGGAGGCTTATTTGAAAGAAACTACTGACACCAATTGTGGAAAAATCTACAGTATTTTTATGAAACAGCTTTTTGACTATGTCAAGCATGATGATTACTTTAATGTATGAATATGAACAGTATTATCTGTTTTAAATAAATATATTCTTATTTATAGCAATAATATTTCCTACAAGAGTTTAAATCTTATTAGTTTCTATGATATATATGATGTACAGTGTATAGTTTTTACTGTTATACTGCCAGATGTTTATTGAAAATATAAAATTACATGCATTTATTGTTAAATAATTTGTATAGTTTTATGTAATATAATTATTATACTGAATTTATTTTATAACTTTCACATTCCTTTGTACTTTTCTGGTCTTCTTGTTGTCCTTAGAGGGATTATAAATTGTTGATTTTTATTATATCAGGAGCAAATCCAATTTGATTTTCATGGATTTTTCATGTTGAAAACATTAATTTCTAAAACTCCTCTCCTGTTACTTTAAATTGCATGATATTTATGTGATGAAAAAAAAAAAAAAAAACTCGTTTAAATGAAAATATGTTTTCCCAGCAGCTAAATTTATCAAGGATTATTCAACAAATTATTTTTAATTTTTAAAAATTAATATTTTTAATAAAGTTCCTCTCAATTCCTTAATTTGAATGAAACATTGCAATAAGTTAAATAATTCTTGAGAAATGATAGAGCTGTGAAGTGTAAAATGACCACATAATATAGGATTGTAATAAGACACAAGACAAAGTAAAATTAATTTTCAAGTTTCCTAATGTACTAAAAAATGCGAAAAAAAAAAAAAAAAATGATAATTGGTTCAAACAGAAAGTATTACCCATACTCAGGAATCATCAGTCTGCCGCTACAACTCGGTGTTGAGTCCTGGCCTCCTCTACCAGCTTTCTCCAGTCATTTATATTTTGTGTAGCTGTCATCCAGTTTCTCACTTCTAGGATATCCCTTACATCTGCTGTCACACCATCTGACCATCTATGTTTCTGTCTCCTTCTTCTTCTGATGTCGTGATGAGGATCAGCCAAAACAGCCTTAGGGATCGCCTCATCCTCTAACCTAGCCACATGACCAGCCCACCACATTCTGCCAAGCTTCAAGGTCATAATGACTTCATTGTCCTTAAAGCATGTATAAATTTTATGATTGGTCCGCCTTCTCCAATGTCCATTGAGATGAACTCCTACAAAAATTCGTCGGAGTATTTTTCTCTCAAAGACTTTTAGGTCCTGTTCAGTTCTTTTACTAATAGTCCATGTTTCTGGTCCACACAACAGGACTGGGTGAACCAATGTCTTATATAGATGGAGCTTAGTCCGCCTGACTAGGAGCTGGTAGGAATATTATTACCATAAAAAAAAGAGGAGAGCAAAATCTCCAACAAAGATACAATCTAATTAGAAGTTTTCAAAAACAAATTCTATGGGACAGACAAAAATCTGTAATTACTTCTTGCAAAATTTCCCTAATATTATAGACTATTATTGTTGAGAAATTTAAGTATTTAGGTTCTATGATGACTTGAAAAAACACAACCCAGGGGGAAATAAAGTTATTATTTTGTTGGGAAATCACTTAGCTTTCCGCTTCTGTCAAGAAACTTGAAGATTATAATTTATAAAACTGTTATTAATCCTGACCGTTCTATAGGAATGTGAAACTTGGTAGCATACTTTGATGGATGAACATCGCCATAAGGTTTTAGAGAATAAAAAACTAATTAAAATATTTAGTCTAAAGGTAGATGAGGCCACTGGAGAATTTAGAAGGTTAGGCAACCCAGAATTACAAAGCTTGAACCCTGTAAGTATAATTGAGCTGATAGCATCTCGGCGAACCGAATAGGTCTGGGTTCGGGGACATGGACTTGGACGACAATAATTGGACGAATCTGTGTAGGCATCGAACCTTCGGGTTCGCTAATCTTTTTATTATTGTTATTATAATATAATATTTTATCAGAAGCATAGTTTTTTAAATGTTGTTTAGTAGTACCGATGATTAAAACCAGGCGCTCACGAATCAATTAGTTTTAGTTCCGGTATTGCAACGATATTATGACACATTATTGTGTTAAGGAGTATGTGGTTTTAGAAAAGAGTATTTTTTTAAATATCTCGCAACCCCATATAAATTTATTTTAACTAATTGGATTCCCTCGAATCGAGGTAGCTACAATCAGCCCCGTAAAATAACGAGTCAGAATATTGAAGAAATCAATAAAGCGCTACTCAAAGAAAGTAGAAAAGTTAAATTTCCACGAGGAACCTTGGTCAAACAGATTTTGATATGGGAACGTTTCCATTTTTTGGATTCATTGAAAAATTAAAACTCTGAAATTTGTTACCTTTCATGTTTATGACTTTATATTCGCTATGTTTATGCTGCTTTATGACTGCAATGATCCTAACATTCAATTATAATTAAATAATCTTGATATGAGCCAATGTTACTCTGATTATTATCATTCAAGTAGTCAACGTATTTACAAATGGGATATTTCCGAAATTTAATTCTCCCGCTAGAAAATAAAAGAAATCATAGATCGACATTAAACAAAAAATTTATTTTACATTTCGCAAATTTGTATTTTATATTTATAAATAATAATTAGTGTTTAAATTTTTTTCAGTAGGGATGTGAAATTGAAAAGATTGTTTGTTTTTTAAAGTTCATTATATGTCTGTGTTTATAACATTGGCAACATTAGTAAGCATTTTTATCCGGGCTCTGAATTGCCTATTGTTCTTAGTGTTTTTCTTTGTTTACGTAACACTTTTTTACAAAAAGTTATAGACTCTGATTTATTTTATTTTTGTATTCATTTATTTGAAATAACGGATATACTCTTTATTGTTTATGCGCTTTTAGGATGAATTAACTATGATCAATTTTAAGTGTTTGAACCAATTGGGGAGGGAGACATATTATTTTTGGAATATGAGATTAAAAGCAATGTTTTTTTAATTTTTAAAGCACAGAATTTGAAGAATTTTGGTAATACTTGACTTGTTATGTTTATGATGAAAGTTTTTAATGCTTTTAAGTTAATATGTTTATGGATAATGTTGCAATACTTGTACGAAAATTAGATGAGCATTAATATAAATATATTGTATTAACATTGTGCTTTTGATTTTGTGAAATATAATAATGATCAAAGTGGAAAGTTTTGCTGAGACCAAATTTACTTAAAATAATAACTTGCTAGTGACTATTAGAAAATATTCCATAACTATTATAAGTGATATTATGGGGGTCTATTATGAATATTGATGGTTTTGAATTCAGTTCTGTCAGATCTCAAAAAATGTTATTTACATACTTTCAGTCAAAAATTGTGATTGTTTCTGAAAAGAAAATGTTTGTTAGTATTGACGTTTGTAAGTAATATAAATTACTTATTTACATCAATATTACACAATTCATACTCAAGCTGTGAAATATGATTATTGATGCTGTACAAGCAATGCAATAAATAGTGCAAAATACTACATGGGAATTGTTATGCCCCCCTCTAAGCTGAGATGTTTGAAGTTTTTTAAAATTAATCATTTTGTATAATAATGTGGATTTTTATGATCCAATAATATATTTTACTTGAAATTGTTATATGAAAATTGACTGTTATATTAAAAGAATTATTTATCTGAATCAGCATATGATTACAAAGAAGACCCAAAGTTAATATTGCGTTGTGAAATGATATAAGCAGAAACTTCTAAATGTTGCTTCTTTTAATTATTCATAGTTCCATGGTTGATCTATTGAATTGATGCTGAAGTTTAGTTTAATGATAAATTATTTTATTCGAACATGTAATTTTTTTTAACGTTTAATGCCTTTGATTATTGTGCTAAGTAAATATGAGATTTTTTAAATTGTTAAGTTCTATATTTTGATCATTTTAATGGTCATTTAGTCGTATCACAAACTTACAAAAGAAATTTTAAATTATTTCAAGAAGTAAGTAAGGATAAAAGAAGTTGTGTATTAGTGAATTGTTTTGTTTATTATTTGATTTCAATGATAATTTAAAATGCAATTCAAATCAGTCTACGAATTTTCAACTTTTAAAAATATTTAATCAACTATGTTCTGTTGGCATAATTTTGGCTCACCTGTTAAATCCATCAAAATATCATATGGAGCATAATTTTTATGATTTTCAGATCTAAGCATAAGTTATTGCTATTAATCGAAGAATTTGTGTTAAAACAATATCATTGAATTGTTCGAAATATTTTTCATTGTTGATCTTACGACTAATGTGCAGTATTAAGTGTGTAAAATAATGTGAAATGCTAGGCATTATAAGGTCAGAATGTCAAAGAACTGCGACAGCCTCTGCCCCTGTGCATTATTAATGAATTTTCAAGATAAGAGAAGTTATTTTAACTACGGCTAATCTTATGGATATCAGATAATACAATGGGGAAATTATATAAATATAATTTTTATATAATTATTAAAAAAAGCATCAGTTGATGAGTGATCAATCCAATACTTTAATTAAACTTTGCGAACCAGGTTTGAGATTTCACAACACATATTTACTTGTTTTTTTCAATTTACAAGTTATGCTGTTATTTAGAAGTAATTTTAGAATTTCTCAAATACAGAAATGTCTTAAATTTAATATAAGACAAAGAAAATTACTAATAAAGTATTAGTGATATTTGGTATTACTTCTTTTTCAAATGCCGCAATTGTTAATAAGAAGAAAATTGAGATCAAATGTAACCATTGATGAGTTATTGATGCCAATAATGAAAAACATGAAAATAAATTAACATAGTGAAGGGTGAATGAGTGTTACAAATGAATTTTTAGGAGTTAGGTAGGAATATATTATGAAAATAACTATGATTTTCTCTGCGAAATTGTCTAATCATTTTCTATAATCTTCAAAGTTGTGGATATTAATGATAAAAAAAGCAAAATATATTTGAACCCATCCATGGTTACAATTGTTCGTAAGGCTGTCATTTTTACCAATGGTTATCAATTTAACGATGTAGCCACGATCAGATCGCCACTTTTGATCCAGAACATTAGTCATTTACGATAGATTTGATCCATTATCTATGAAGCTGTTATCTAAATTTTCTGCGATAGCCAAGAATTCAGAAACTTGGCCACTGAGCTATCTCCCTCTCTATAATTTAGTATAAGAAATAGATAACATATGAATTTCAGGGATAACAAAAAGATTTTATACATTTATTATTACACATGAGTAGTATTAAATAGCTACAAAATTTATTGTCGGTATAGAAATTGAATAAGATTTCTAGGTGTGGAACAAAATAAGTTTCCGATTTATAAACTGATAAACAAGGTTAAATCCCTAGAGAATAATTTGAAAGAAATCAGTTCCAGTTCATAAGTGGTAAACTTCCTGAGTATATATGGTAAAATATAGACAGAATAGTCCAACCTATTTACAATATTTATTATTATGATTATAAATATAATTTTTGCTAATAAAAAGAGAAATGAAAAGAAGCATTAGTTTTTAAAGAAAAAAATAAATTGACTTATAAAAATTGATTTTTATCTGGTGTTAGAGAATGTTGTTTTAGGATCAAATATAAACATTTATTTATTTTTTGAAACATGAAATGAAATCCTTGAAGAATTAAGAAAAATTAACTGAAAAAGTACAGTTTTCTGGCTTTATTTAGATACATAACTATCTATTTTGAAACATAAATGTATAGATCATGTTTTAGTTTTTAAAATAAACTAAATGATACAAAATGTTGATGATACTTTTTCAAACAAACACTAGAAACTAAACTGTTGATATTTATTTGACCAGAGAACAACATGAGAAGGTGAAGAGATTTAATGTTAATATAGATTATCATTATTTTGTAACTCCATTTTCTTAATTATTTTGTCTCTATTTATATATATTGTTTTTAGGAAATAATTCTTGATAATTATAAATATTTCTTAAAAATTTAATCCTTATCTGCACCAATATATATATAGCAATATACAAAAAACAAACGGATTGCAAAGTTTTCTTTATCTTATAAAAATGTAATTATTAGTTTTGTATTTATTGGTTTTATCAAACCTTTATTATACACAAGTAGTCTGCTGACCTCTAGGGGATGGGAGATGGGAAAGCTTGAGAAATTATGTCTATATTATGTTAAGATAGTAATGTATACGTCTGTTGCATTCATATGTAGTTATTTATTCATCTACAACAGCCAATTTTATTTTATATCTTTTGTGGTCATTAACATTAAATTGGTTTGCTATAAATTTTTAAATATTGTGTTTGAGTAGTCAAGCAATTGGATAAGGGATTTTCATAGTTTTTTATTCATCTACAACAGCCAATTTTATTTTATATCTTTTGTGGTCATTAACATTAAATTGGTTTGCTATAAATTTTTAAATATTGTGTTTGAGTAGTCAAGCAATTGGATGAGGGATTTTCATCATTTAATTTGTAATATTTTAAGATAAATTTAGTGTTCAATATGTTTTATTATTATTTTAGATAGTTAAAATTTCTAAAAGATTTCTAAAAAATCTGAAATTAAAAAAAAAATATTACAGTACACAAGATTCGATCTGATGGACGAATTTGTGAGTAGAAAGCACACTGTTGAATAAGATTAATTAGGAGTGTTGATTGTCCAACACTTGCGGTCATTTACAAAATATTCTGTTTTTGTTTCTTTTATATTTGAGTTAATGTTTTTGAAATAGTGATTAAATATGTTGTAAAATGAGTTATTTTTTATGTTTCTATTCAATGGAAATGTAGAATTGGTTTAGTGGCCTGCACATCTTCATTAAGGTCTAGGTAGAGTAAAAATGGTCAAAATCCCTTAAAATTATAAATGAATACCCTTCCTGTTCTTTTTCTATAATTGTAACTGATATAACATAAAAATTAAATTTTGCATATATTTAGTATATTTTGAAAATTTCAATGATATGATAGAAAAGAATAGAAAATGATTTTATTCTGGGACTTAGTCTATTAAAAATAACATAAGATAATAATAACATGTTAGTTGTCATTGTGGATCTCGATTACAGTTTGGGTTGATCTGATCCGCCGAGGCTTCTAAAAAGATGGCCTCGAGACCTTCTTGTTTAGATTCACTACTAGAGTGCTGCCAATGGGCAGTTTCTCTTCATGTTTTTTTTTTTTGTTTTCATGTGTTTTATCATTGTAGCATATTTACTTGTATGAAAACATACAGTTGTAAATTTCAATAAATAAATTTAAAAAAAAAAAAGGTTAATCTGAAGTGAACAAAATCTTGGATAAACAAACATAATAAAATTATGTGTCCCAAAGAACTACCGTATAATTTTGAATACTTACATACTCGAAAATATTCGGTAAGTGTGGCAATTAAAGGAAATATTAAACCTCAAAACACAAGAAAGTAATGGAATTTTAATGCTATCATGGTTTTTCTGAGGTGTGTTTATTAGGTAACTTGTCTGGTAACTGGCATCTCTAGTTTTCCAGAAACAGTAGGTATTCACTATGGAGTATAATATTTTTCTTAAATTTATTTAAATAAATGTTAGACAAAAGGAAGGGACAGTCAGCCATTGTAATTAAAGCTCAGTAATTAAAATTGACTTTTAGTGATTATGTTATAAAAACTATGAGGTACGAAAATTCTTTATAATGCGGACAAGACCCTAAAACGTATACTAAAGTTAAAAAAAAAATTAACTAAATAAGCAAATATTGGAAGTTTTGTAAAATATATGTCGAAACTTCCTAAAGTTAAGGGAATAGAAAGAAACTTGAATTTATTTATGTATACTGAAATTGTAATAACATTTATTGGTTTCCCTCCATCTTAATCAAAGTTTTTATGATTTATGAGTCTATCTTAAAGCAATTTTTTCATTAGTTACTTAATGGCTTCTAAAATTTATATTTACTTATGGCACATTGTATGTAAGTAATTAAGTAGGTATTTTCTTTGGATCAGATCAAAATTTATTCTACCATCCCTTCATAGTAAAAAAAACACAAAACTGTCAGCAGGAATTAAGTATAATCCAAGCAGAAAATAGAATTAGCCAAGCGATTAATTCCCTGTTACAGATTCATGGATAATGGGGTCTCCATTGAAGCAGTTTTTGACAGTTTTTTTTCCTCTTTGTCAACTTCAGGATTCGTTGACTTTTCAATAATTAGATAACATCAACATTGAATAATCAAAGAATGGAGTTAAAATGAAATTATTTATTACTCAAATTAATTAGTAATTTTTCTGATTGAATATGAAATCCTAATTCTTGAAATTGAATCAGCAAAATCATTAACTTTTTTCATTGAATTGGCAAGTGCAATGCCATAACATCCAATCATTATGGCCCAAATAAAATGGGAGTTTAGGTGCTTAGATTTGTAATATATATTTATATTAGATGGAAGTCCGATTTTTTTTCTCTATGATTTTGCATTTGAATCCTTCCTATTAATTTCTTAACGAAATTGAGGATTTTTTAGTATTTATCTTACAGGCTAATTATCCACTGTATAAAATACTATAACCTGGTGTATGGGTAGGAAATGTAGATATATGGCCAGATATAGTCCAGATACCCATCACATTGCTTTTTTTGTTCTCTTTTAATTAAAAATAAAAATATATATATATTAGAGGAATGATGATAAACTTTTTATGAGTTTTAATGAACATTACCGATATCATTGTTCTATGTTGCAGATTCAAAAAATCGCACTTTTCGAATTACCTTCGAATCACAAAGCTAGGCAGTGCAGAAATGTAAAAACGACATAAGATTAAAATAAAATTGAAAGCAATAGGAAAGTTTATAATAAGAAGTAAAGATTCTTTCTGTATTTCTTAAAAAAAAAAAAAAAAAAAAAAAAAAAAAATTAAACTCGTTACTTGAAGGTTGTACATAACTTAATATCTGATAATCTTGAAAGTACGATCTTAAAAGCAGTATTAATTTCATGTAAAGGGCTCCCGAGAACCGAAATATCACATTAAAAAACAATACTTGTATATTAGCCCGTTTACATCAATGTTAACCAGATGAAAAGATAATTTTTTCAAATTTCCTAAATAAAGTTATCTTCGGGAAAGGAAATTTTAAATTTCGGCATTTAAGTCCTGTCAGACGATTCCAACCATTGAACTCTGAATGGTATTAAAGCCTATTAAATTTTATACCGATATATAGAGTTTAACAAAAATCGTTTTAGTCATTTTTTGAGAAAACCGTCGCAAAACGAATGGTGTAAATTGGCTTTTCTAGTTCGCCGATTTTGTTGAAAAAGTTGCCGTAACATCTTAGGTATATACGCTTTTTAGAAAATTTTTGTGGTCTCAATTATTTTCCTTAGTGTATATTTCATATCTAGGTAAGTGAAAGTAAAAACATATGTTTGCTTTTTTCTTCTTTAGTTGGCGATCAAAGTCCTTCAACATTTATATGTATCAATCCTAATTTTTTGAAATCTACAAAATTAAAGGCACATTTGAGAAAGGAAGTATGAAATATCAGCATTTAAGCACTGCCAGACGATTCCAACCATTGAACTCTGAATGGTATTAAAGCCTATTAAATTTTATACCGATATATAGCGTTTAACAAAAATCGTTTTAGTCTATAACTATAGAAAAATAAAAACGAAAGAAGTTACTTTTAATCTAATTTGCCCGAAATAATTGTTTATAACCGTAATTTGTATACTCAGCTCTTTATTTAATTTGATAATATATCTGAGTTTTAAATTATTGGCAGTGCTTTATGTTTAAACGTGGAACTATCATTTTTTGCTTCTAATAAGCTAGTTACAACATGAAAGGAAGAGTTGACTAGTTGTTTGTAACCTGGCGTTCAGGAAGAAATTGTTTTTCCTGCTTTACTCGAGGTGGCCCAGTCGCTTTTTTAACATTTACTTTTTCCTTAAATCACTTGATTCCTCATAGCGTTTAAACATCTTGTAAAACATTAATTAGCTTTATTGCTTCTTCATTTGAGAAGTACAAATATTTAAAACTAAAGAAAAGAATAATAATCCAGATGATTGGAACTTGAATCAATAAACCAGAACTGTAATTTATTTTAGTCTTTAAAAATGTTATAAATGAGCTTTCTCTAATAATGGGTTAACGGCACTTTATTAATATCAAAGAATAATTTATAAATGATGTCGAAATTGTGAAACTATTTAAAATGTCTTTTTTTTTCTTTCTGCTGTTTGTTTTTCTTTACATTTATACAAATAAATATTTATTTAGTTTATTTATGATAATTTTGACATTATCCACTGTCCGCTTATGAAGAATTTGTGACTATTTGTTTTGTTATTATGTTTGTCAAACTGAATTTAATTAATGTAGTTTAATTTAGTCCAGCTCAATTGTAAAAGCAATTGCTTAAACAATAAACATTTATCTATCTATTTAAAATGTCTATTTATTGTTAAAGTTCAATCGAATCTTCGATTAACATTCATTTTTTGTTTGGAGGTGTAAGTCCATTTCGGAAAATGATTAGCTCTAGTGTGTTTAAGATGTGTTTTATTAATCTTTGCTGTTTTCTTATATGGCCATTATTTTCTTTTAATTTATTAGTTGGTTATTTTAATATTGGAGGCGCAAAACGTCTACAGTGAGTGTAATTCACAATCCTTTTTTTTTTCATTTAATAAATATTTTTCACAAGTATTACTTTAGATCGTTCAGAAAGCAAAATCATTTGCCAATGACCGGAATGTATTTTTTCCCCTTATAATATCCAATGAATAAAATAAAAGTACAAGATCATGCAATGCCAAAAGTATTCGGAAATCTTA
This sequence comes from Piezodorus guildinii, assembly GCA_023052935.1. NCBI lineage: Eukaryota > Metazoa > Arthropoda > Insecta > Hemiptera > Pentatomidae > Piezodorus > Piezodorus guildinii. Next base: position 74,056,607 of record CM041293.1, on the reverse strand, counting down.
ATATCCTGTTGTTTACTGGTTTCAAATTTTTTTTTTGTTAACCCTCAACATAATTTTATTTTCTAAGCCATTATTCTTTCCTATGTGACTTAACAACTTTCTCTACAATAACAATTTTTAAAAAACGTGAGTAGCAAACCTGCTGTAGTATGAAACTCACAATTTTGGTAAAATATATAATTCAAGATAAAAAAATTATAAGAGATAAATCATTGAAATCCTAAAATATTTTGACTATAGAGGACTTCCCCTAATGAACATAGAAAACTAATTTATTGTATATACTTATAATATTTCTTATAGATTCCAAATGTTGTTAAACGTACTCAATAAAAATCTGGAGCAGATATTGGTTTACATAGTCAATGGAACAACTCCATTTTATATGAAAAATATATATGCATAGAAAGTCGAAACTAATTAATCGAATTATTGTAGTTTCGACTTTATATACGTACAATGAATTTATTAATTTTATTTCATGTATATTTATCATTTATTTATGCTCTTTAATTCTATAAATTAAAATTGTCTGAAAATATAGTCTATACTAGTTTTTACTAGACAATAATCTTCCATAGTGCTTGTTTTAAGTATGAATGGATAAAAATCCAAAGATCTAAGAAACATAATGCACGTTTCCTTTTAATAAAACGTAATTTATAGCATCGTATCGGTTAAAATAAGGGAACAATAGTTGTGTTTATCAATGAACGAAACAACCCCACAAAAAAAAAAAAAAAAAAAAAAAAAAATTGTACTGGAGTCTGGAGTAGCAGGAGGCTTAGATTGGGAGATGTATTCAAATAAACCTTGTCAATTGTGTGTAGATATTAATTGCAATGTACTTTCGGGTCTTATAAGTATTTTTATTTATATTATATAGGAACAACAACTATGTTGAATCTTCTTTACATGATTCTAGCTATTTAAGAAGCCTACTTCTTCCTTTAAATATTATTTCATGAAATTTAACTTATTTTATTTATCAATTGGTCGAACAAGGATCCTTTTCTAGTCGATTTTTTAAGAAGAAATAATCTTTTTTCTATTAAGCACAAATTTTCATTCTATAAACATTCTTCTTCATATAGACATAGGCCTTGCTTATTCAATAATGAAAACATAAATTTACTGAAGGCTTGAGAATATTATCTAAAGTTAAAGTTATCCAATTTAATAGTGTTTATTTGGCTTAAATTATTTTGATTGCAAATATTTATTCTTTTTTTTTTTTTATACCGTAGCACAGTCAAATGTGATTTTTTCACAAATGAAAAATTTCTTTGCGTCAAGCACAAAAAATACTGTCATAATGCAGAATAAATGAAGGCTTAACTTTTAGTTAAACAAACTAAATAAGTAAAGGCTACTTGTCTTATTATAAATTTGATGAACATCGTTACCAATTTCTCATAATTACTATCAGAAGAATATATCATAAGAATATTCCAAAATTTTAATAAATTATTGTCATATGATCTGAACAGTAGGTCGGCTGTGTAACCTATTTGAATGAAACTGCGATTTCAGCATTTCTTTGGCCCTTCCCATTATTCTCATTTGCTACATCAGTTTTGTAAGCACTATTATTCAATATATGAATATCAAGATTCATAGTTATGTATATAATTTAATATTTACTTATAGGGATGACTATTCATCCTCATCATACCTGTTAGATACTATCCTTATAGGCGGGAAAAAACCTCTGGTTTTTCCTAGATTTGGATTTTCCCGATCCCCCTCTACCTTTTTTTAGGATTTCCTTACTCTTAACTCAGTACGTGCCTAGTCTTCTCTGCGAGTTCACACTACATCAGCATTCTCAGGTGACTAATAATTTTATTTTAATAAAATATGATTTACTAATGTGCATATTTATGTAAGGGTAACGAAACCAATATTTGAAATTGTCGTTCTTATAACATTTTAATAATAACTAGCTTAGGACAAAAAATATTTAGCGGGCAACGCACGATTTTCATTTACCTGGCTGTTAGAATCAATTTAATACCTTATGTTAATTTAAATAATAAGTTTATTGAGTTTCGTTGGAAATGTATGATTTATATTAAACATAACCATATAAAATTGTTACTTATAGTAATCAGTATTATGTTTATAGCCTATTCCAATAAAAAATATGTGTTCTCCTTTTCATTAAAATGAAGTAAGTTCAACTTTTATATTCATCAGTTTTTTATCAATGCTAATAAATTGATATTGTTATTTTTTTGGAATCCATAAAATTAAACGTACTTTTAAATGAGAAAATTCAAAATATCAGCATTTAAGTCCTGTATGTACAGAATTAAATGTACATGATATCAAAGCTCATTTAATTTTACATCGATATAGCGTGTTAAGTCAAAATCGTTTTTGAGAAAATCGTAAAAAGGTGCAAAATGCATAATATTAAGTGCTAACTTTCGGTCAGTCGATTAAGGTGAAAAAGTTAGTATAACACCCCGAGAGTATAGTTGTCTTAATCATTAACTTTCCCTTTTGTGATAAAATTACCAAACACAGACGTTTTTGTGAGACTTGGTTATTTGGATTCAAGGGATCCTGAAACGTGTATTTTCGTCGGAGACTGGAGAGTTTCACGATCGCAATACTTTCGCTTACTATATATTTTATATATAGATGAGCGAAAGTAAAAAGATAGTTGTAACATTACTCTTTATATATTTGTTAATTCTATTTTCAATTTTCTCTACTGTTTCATTATGTATCAATCTTGTGTATTATTATAAAATATCAACATTTAATTTATTATTTTTATGTATTCTTAAAAAAAATAATTTGTCAAATAGTATTAATAGAAAGTGTATTCATAATCTTTTTCATAGCTATTAAATAATCAACGAGGTATGCGGGTTAAAAGATAATATAAACAAACATCATAAAACAATTTTATGTATTATTCTTCCTGACCGATTACAGAAAATTTCCTAATGTCTTTATTTCACTGGCCTTTTTTATCATTATTGGCGGTTTTTTGTTTAAAAACGATAATAATTTTTTCTCTATCTTCGAAAATGAGCGTATATTTAGGCAAGATTTAAATTTGTTTGTTTTTGTTTATTGCTCTTTACTGATTCTAAAACTCTATACATGTTTTTCTCTATCTTCAAAAATGACTGAGTTTTGGGCGTGATCATGGGTAACATTTCAATTTTTTCTTTTCTTTTTTAATAATTAATCGAGTTTTTTTGGTTAAAAAACTCCAGTAATTTTTGTCTTTATCTTGAAAGATAACTACCTGGTATCAACGTCAAGGTGTTATGATCATCGTTGTATGCCCTATTATTTTTGTGGCAAAATTAAAAAAAAAAATCATGAGTCAGCCTTTTTCTAAATATTTTAATTTTGTCGACGTTTCGGGTTAAGCTTGTGACCCATCATCTGGGCATTACTGAGCTTGGAATAATCAGGAGTCAGTCTTTTTCTAAATATTTTAATTTTTCCGACGTTTCGGCTTAAGCTTATGACCCATCATCTGGGCATTACTGAGCTTGGAATAATCAGGAGTCAGTCTTTTTCTAAATATGCTTCCAGTTTATCCTTGGACATGGCTCAGTAATGTCCTGATGATGGCTCACAAGCTTGAGCCAAAATTAAAATATTTAGAAAAATTTAAAAAAAAATTCGCTTTACTGATTTCTGTCTTTTCACTGGATATAAACAGCTTTACGCACTATGATTCTAAAGTTATCTAGAATATGAATATTTTAGAAAATAAATTCGTATGGCAGACAGACAGATTTTGTTATTCTTTATTAGGGTCCCACTTATCTTGAAAAGTAAGACCTCAACTGTTCAGAAAATAATTCTTTAAAAAAATTGATTTGAAAGATTCATTATTGAAAATAACAAACCAATATATAGCCAATTATTATTTAGACGTCATCTTGCTTTATAGCCCATAAATATTTTAAGTTCAATTCATAATGTGACTGTAAATTGAGTAGAAGTTTACAAAGATGTTATAAAAGTGGGTGTAGATTTCACTCACAAATTCGGTACAATAAGTAAGTTTCGGCCGTTTTTAAAGCTTAGCCAATCTCCACACCCACACCTAGTTTATCCAGTTTCCGAAATTTATATGTTAATTGGATTTGTGTCTGGATATGCGTTTTGGTGTTCTCAACATTTATTTTTCCTCACTCAACACTTTTAAGAAATTGTTTAACTTTTCTTGCACCTTAATGTTCCAAAAAAATATAAATTTCTGTGAAAATATTATAGGTGGAATAATCAGGAGCCAGTCTTTTTCTAAATATTTTTAGTTTGTCGACGTTTCGGCTCAAGCTTGTGAGCCATCATCAGGGCATTTAGAAAAAGACAATGTCAAATATTTTGAGCAAAAATATTTATTAAAAAGACTGACTCCTGATTATTCCACCTATAATAGTTTCTACAGTCGACTCTAGTCAATATATTTCTGTGAACGGTTATGTTCATTTATAAGACAATTTAAATTAACTCAAAACGGAAAAACTATCTTCGTAATCTGGTCAGTATTATAGAATATATAGATTTTTTAGTAATTTTTACATTATTTAAGTCTGAAATATTTATATTTGAATTTTTTCCTACAATCGCAATATAACCTCAATTTTATTTCCCCATATGTTTGCCATTTAGGCTAATGTACTATAATCACAAAAAAACAAAAATATTTTCTGATTGTAAGGATGACTCATTCAAAATCATTGTTAACATTTCGTCAACATGTAAATATGTGAATAAAGTTTATTTATTTTTTTATAGTTGAATATTAAAAATGACTGAAACCATCAAAGAATTAATTAAATTGAATTACTATAGAAACATGTGTTTTATTAAAAAATCTATTATTCTATTATCTAAAATAATCAGTTAAAAAAAAAAAAATAAAATAAAACTTTATTCACATATTTACATTTTGACAAAATGTTAAAATCATTTTGGATGAGTCATCCTTACAATCAGAAAATATTTTTGTTTTTTTGTGATTATAGTACATTAGCCTAAATGGCAAACATGTGGTGATATAAAATTGAGGTTATATTGCGATTGTAGAAAAAATTATACAAAAAACCTACGCATAAAAACTACACATAAAATAGTGGATATAATTAGTTGACCGTTGAGAATTACTGAAGGAATTAGTCCGGGTGGCGGTCATTAAATGAAACAACTGAATAGTTTCAACTAAGGTTTCCACTCGCCTACCAGACGCCCTGATGATGACCCACAATGGGGGTCGAAACGTTGGCAAACAATAAAATAGTTGAAACTATTCAGTTGTTTCATTTAATTACCGCCACCCGGACTAATTCCTTCAGTACACATAAAATAATTGAGAATACGTAAACTATTTGAAGATACATACAATAATTGAAAATAATCAGTTAGTTTTATCGGCTTTTCAACACTCTTTATTAACTTTTACAAGCTTGTGCATAAGATAATATTATTTCTAAAATATTTTTCTTTCCAACGGTATATTATACGTCCATATTCCTGTTTTTATTATCAAATAATCGCATACAAAAATAGTTTTGGTCTTAAGTAAAGGTAGTTTAGAGGAAGATTTAAAATATCGGCATTTAAGCCCAGTCATACTATTTCAATCAGAATGAAACCTACATGATATTAAAGTCCATTTAATTTCACATCGATATAGTGAGTTTAATCAAAATCATTAGATCCGTTTTTGAGAAAATCGTAAAAAAGGTGAAAAATGCATGGTATTAAGTAGATCTTCCGGTCAGCTGATTTTGATGAAAAAGATTCTGTAACATCTCGGACGTATAGTTGTCTTAAATGTGGAATTTAAGTTCCATAGGACTTTTCGTTTTCGCCAGAGAGTTACCACACACACTCAGACCTTTTAGCGAGACTTGGTCATTTGGACTCAAAGGACCCTAAAACGTGTATTTCGGTTGAAAACTGAAATTCGAAAATCTTCACGATCGCAATACTTTCCCTTACTATATATTTCATATATAGGTAAGAGAAAGTAAAAATATATCGATATTAGTAATGGAACACTACTGCTAAAGAGTTTTTGTAAATTTTTTATGTGTTATTTGCTCATAAAATCTAATCCATATACTTCGTTGTGACAACAAATTCAAACATATAAACTGTATAGTTGCTGTCATGATTTTTTCCTGCACCTCAGAGTTGGAAATTTAATGTTACTCTAGAATGCGGAAGACCCTTGAGCTGATAAAATATGACACTATTTTTGTGTTTGTTTTCATAAATTAACAAAAGCTTTATCTACGTGTATTGAACAGATTTATGAGTATTACTCAAAAGTTATTACTATAACGCAACTGTTAAAACTTCCGAGAAATTATTTATGTTCATTTCTTAACTATACAACTCGAAACAAAATTATTCCAATTAAAAGGACAGAAATGTCGACGAAATCTGATTACGGTATGTGAGTTTTAAATAGAAAAATTTAAAAAAAAATGTTTTAAACTTTTTTTAACTAAGTTCAGAATTTTTTCAAACAAATGCATATTTTGTTTAAAGCTATTTCACACACATTAGTTTGACGATATGTGGTTGTTTGGAAATAATATAACCAACATATGTATATATTTTTCAATAAATCAGAATAAATAACACTAACAAAATTAAACTGTAAACATCTTTTTAAAACAATAAAACAAAATCAAATTTTGAAAAAATTAAAGTCGGTAATTTTACTTGATTTAACGTAAAATTAGTATTCAAATGGAGGATATGTGATTTTCTTTCAACCACACTCTTCAACTTGAAATGTAAAGTTTATAAGAACAATTATTTATTATAAATCTATTTAAAAACAAATATGATTTTTTATTATTTTTTTTTTTTTTTATAAAATTATGAATTTCAGTAAAAAGAGCTATAAATCGATATAATGTAGATATTTTGTAAAAAATCAATAAACAAAAACAACGTATTAACTCCTATACCAATATAGCATAGATATTAATATAAAATTATAATCTAATTAAGCTCATAAGGTTTATCGAACCGAATCCTGTATTGGATCATTATTGAAATTATTATTGAATATTTCACATATTATTATTAAATTTTAATATTGTTAACAATATGATTATTCATTTTAGAATAGTTTGAATTCTACAACAATATCATTTTTCAATTTTTAACTATCTAAAGTTACAGTAATTTGGCAAGAAATATCGGAACGCCATACTGCATATTATAATTCCATTTTAAAGTAAAGATAACATCCGTGCATATTGTATTTAAATTTTCATAAAAAGTTGTTTAATTATTAAACTTTATTATTTATTATCATGCTTTTTCCAAAAAAATATTTTTAGATTTAAGTTTCACATATATATGATGCCATTTATTAAAAATATTTTGTTATTAATATGAATAAGTAAAATAAAAATTTATTGATCAGCAAACTTAAAACTATAACTTAAGATAATGTTATTATTATATAACTATAATAAATAATTGTTTAGATTTAACATTTTCTCAATTTGAATATGTTTTAATAATATGTAGGTCAGACAATGTATTTATGTATCTGTTAATTATTTTTTGTAAATATATTCTTTTATTGACCAAAATAGGTACAGTAAAAGCAATGGCTATTTAAAGTTATAATTCTTTCTGAAAAGAGGTTGAGGGTTATTCTCATTGTAAAAATACATCAAAACAGTATTTTTTTAAAAATCATATAATAATATTAATTACTTTAAATGAATGTGAATATATTTGCAGAGTTAATCTCGAAGGGCCCTCCAGTTAGGTCTCGAATAAGGTTTAGGAATAAATACTATTAATACTTATTTATATATTATCTATTTATATATATTTATCTAATATTACATAGAGTTTGTATTGGCATAAAAATATAAGAAATTCCTGTTACTTATATAAATAAGTGTTTTCGTAAATAAGTTGTTAGATGATAAAACATTATTATGATGCATAAGCATTGAAGACATTTAAATAAGTCTGTTTTTTTTAAATAAACAATATGCGTCATAATACTGAATTTCGGATTGTAACGGAAATCAAGTGGTTTTTAGTATTATTCTCATATAAGGGGGTTGATTGGCGTTTTTAAATTTTATCATAAGTATTTTCAATCCAGTTTACACTATTTTTATTTTAATTGCCATTACAATTATCACGTTTCGGCCACTTGCGTCATTATTAATTATCTACTCCATTATACTATGAACTTCTTTTTATTTATTTTTTTCATTGTAATTAATACTCTTAAATAATAAGTAGGTATTTAAAAATATATAAAACCTACCTATCAAGCATATACCTACATTCAAGCATATCCCCCCTGGTTTTATCAGAAAATTCGTCCTTTGTTTTCTTGTCTTGCAGATATTAGTGACATTAATAACTTCCGTCATTTTTAAGTATCTCCTCCATTGTAATATAAACTTATTTATTATATTTTTTTACTTTCACTTACTATATATAGTAAGGAAAGTATTGCGATCGTGAAAATTTTCGTATTCCAGTTTTCAACGGAAATACACGTTTTAGGGTCCCCTGAGTCCAAATAACCAAGTCCCGCAAAAAGGTCTGTGTGTGTGTGTGTGTGTGTGTGTGTGTGGTAACTCCCGGGCGGCCCGAGACGTGACAAAACTTTTTTCATCAAAATGAGCTTACCAGAAGAGGCACTTTATACCATGCATTTTGCACCTTTTTCCGACAAATTTGATTAAACCCGCTATATCGATGTAAAATTTAATGGGCTTTAATATCATGTAGGTTTTATTTGGATAAAAATGGTCTGACAGGGCTTAAATGCCGATATTTTAAATTTTCTTCCCCTAAAGTACCTTTAATTTTTTAAATTCAATAATAATAACTATATTATCTTGTTAGCGCTGATGAAAAACAGGTAAATATATAAATTGAATAAATTCGATACCCAACTAAAGGAGAAAACAGAAAAAATATATTTTTAATGAAATTTTTCGTTTTTGAACATAAGAGCAGTAATATACATGTATGATATACCGTTGGAAAGCTAAAGATTTTAGAAAAAATATCATCTCATACACAAGCTTTTAGAAGTTAATAGAGAGTGATGAGAAGAAGATAAAACTAACTGATTATTTTAGATAATAATATAATAGATTTTTTAATAAAACACATGTTTCTATATAAATTCAATTTGATTAATTCCTTAATAGTTTCACGTATTTTTATCTCTAACTGTATTTGAAAATTGTTTCATTGATTTTAAAAATCGAGGTAAGTGAAAGTCGTGTGTTGCCCGCACCAGATTTTTTTTTATCGTGATTCATACTCTCAAACAATAAATACATACATAAAACCTACATATCAATCATATCCATACATTTTTAATGATTTTATCAGAAAATTCGTTCTTTGTTGCCTTCTCTTACAGATATTAGTGACTTTATAACTTGCGTCATTGTTAAGTATCTTCTCCATTGTACTATAAACTTGTTTTTATTTTTCGTCATCGTGATTTTTATACTCTTAAATAATAAGAACGTATTTAAAAATATATAAAACCTATCTATTAAGTATATTCTATATTTTCAATCGTTTTATCGGAAAATTCGTCCTGTATTCGCTTCTTCTACGTATATTAATGACATTAATAAATTTAAATTATATATTTAACGTCCCTTTATGCTACTGTGGCTAATCCGACGATGCTGCACTGGTCCTAAATCTTGCCTGTACAAGATAAATTTAAATTGATTTGTATTTTAAATTAGGGGAGCGGCGTGGTCTAGTGGATAGAGCGCTAGTCTGCTGTGCTCCGGGTACTAGGTTCGAATCCCGGCTGTGGCGGAATATTATTTATTCTGTTAATTCAGTCGGGGGGCGACCCTAGGGTATGGAGACCCTCCTGGGGCAGACCCAGCCTCTATAAAGTGGGTACCCAAATTAATTGGGGAAAAACCTGGCGGCTGAGCGCGATTAAGGCCTAATCACCTCATTGCACTGCCGTCGGCCTAGAAACAGTACGAATCTCTATATGTACTGAGCCCAAGACCCTTCATGGGTTGTAGTGGTACAGGTTTTTTTTTTTTTTTTTTTTTGTATTTTAAATTAACTATTAAAACAATTAATCTTTCTACAATATATTTTTATATTATATATTTGTAAAATTAATCAGGCTCTTGTTTTTATGCGTAATTGATTCGTGATGGCAGTATAAGAATTTAAATGTTGACTGGTCTCGTGAGGGTTAGAGGGATTTATATGGAATTTGTCTGCTTACATACACACATAGGTTCTCACGTATTATTCCTAAAAAAACATAAGTACACATGTAAAACCTACTTGCACATTAAATATACACCACATCGATATATGTGTATATATATATATATATATATATATATATATATATATATACACATATATACATACGTTAGTTTTAGTTATTTATTATCGTATAATGTATATTACTTTCCTAATATGTGTATAAAATTCCTAAAAATTATTGTATATTCATGACATTTAGAATATCCTTTTCATCCCCAGACATTGCAACGCCAATTAAGACATTCCACAGCTTCATGTCATGATTTTTAATACATATTTTTCCCCCCATTTGGAATAATTCCAAGCCCCTGAAGAAAACTCATTGCTCTTTTTCCCTAATCATTTTTATGAAAATATTTTTTAATATATACATATGGATTGTGGTGATGTAAACACTATACTAATGATGAAACATGTGGAGGTAATAAATCATACGATCGATTTTTAAACGAGCTATTTCGAAGGTGCCCGTATAACCGACAAGTATCGTATCCATTAAAAAAAATAAAATAAAATAATATTAATTATATTTAAATTAAATAGCAGGTATTTTTCCCTAGTAACTTATTTAATATTTATTTTAAAAACAACAAAAAACTAATATATCATCTTATCTCTAACATAGCATTTATATTCCGATTTCTGCGCTGTTGGAGAAAGAATGAGTGAAATAGAAGGCATTTGTATCGTTATCTGCTGTTAATCGAAGTAGTGTTTAAAAAAACGCTGCAAAATCCCCTGATTTGAAATTGTTCTTTAGCTCATTTAATTTAATTGTTAAAGTTTTATATTTTGGGATGTTCTGCGATTGTAGGTTTAATAACTGAAAATAAAGCGAAACGGTTGTGCTTATGAATTGTCATCTTTACTTATTATAGAATAGAATAGAATAGAAAATAATTTTTATTCTGGGACTGGGTCCCCTAGGAATAACAGAATTGTACAATTTAAATATACAATATGTCTGGCCAACAGACAGAAGGAACAGAATTAATTACTTATTACAAAGATAGGTTAATTCGAGTGTTCATATCACACACGAATATCCACACACACACATATATATATATAAAATATATGATAAAATAAAATAAAAACAGTTCTTAAAAAATATTGGGTTGATCAAAATTAAAAATAAATTAAAATATAACAGCGTTTAAATAAAGAACATATATTACTTTTCTTTCAAACATAAGAAAGAAAGGAACATTAGAATCACTGTGTTTAAGCGTCTTTTTGGGATAATAAAAGATATTGGAAAAGTTGGAATTTGAATGAGGAGAGAGAAGCAGCATGACGAATATGAGTAGGTAGAGAATTCCAGAAAATAGAGGAGCGGACCAGGAAGGAACGATCAAAAGTTTTAGCTCTATGGGTAGGAAAGTAAAGGTCGGAATGGCGCGATCTTGTTTCAAGAGTGTGGACTGAAGATTTAAACTGTAGGAGACTATGAATGTACGGAGGGTGTTGGGATCTAATGATTTGGTAAAGGTATGATCCTAGGAAATATTGTCTGCGGATTCGGGGAAGGAGCCACTTTAACTCGCCGTAAAAATGGGTTACATAAGACCTCTTCGGAGTGCAGAGGACAAATCTTATGTGTAGATTGATGTCTATAAAATGAATTTAGACTTGGCAGTGGATTTCGTCTGAGCAGAAACGTCTTTATTTAGTCTCGACCTTAGCATCTTTATTTTTTCGTAGAGATATGAGAACCCTTCTCTAAATTATTTGGTTTTACAATAAGTTCGTAGGGTTTTTGTTGGTAATTTTCATAAAAATACTTACATAAAATATTTTTAATAAACTATATGATTTGATTATCTAATCAAAAATTAAATAATATTGATCAATTATGCTCAAATTTGGTCATGAACAACAGTTAAGGGACCCAACTGCTTTGAATCTTTCAAGTCAGAATGTCTGGTTCTGAGCAAACCACTTACGGACGGTGCTTTCCCATCATCCACTCAGTCAATTTTGCTTACCGTCTGTGCTGTGCTGATTTTCTTTTTCGGAAAAAAACAACATTAAATGACGAAAATGAATTTGTTTTATTTTCCATTTTTAGCAAGTAAAATACCACTCAAAGATAAAGAATCTCGCTTGAGACTGTTGCATAAAATAACCTTAACTAATCCTTTTTTAGAATATGCAAACATTATTGACCAAGTAAACATGATTTTATAAACAGTGAGAGGATTAAATTGAAATTTTGAAAAACTCTATGAACTTATTTTACAGCCCAATAGAATGAAAAACATTTATATAATATTTTAATTTATTCATAATTGTTTATATATTTTTCAATTTTAATATTATATTGAAATTAAATTCATATTTTAGTATATTTCACTTTGGGGATTCTCCTGTACGACTGCTGTTAATCCACGGATTCAGAGCGATTTGTCTCTGTTAGTGAACACACTAAAGGTGGAGTACATAGATTTTTAATAAAATAAAACAAATGAATTACAAAAATCCCAGGTACTTCACTGTGATTTTAAAATTAATTTCTTGAGTTGTTGGTAAAAAAACAAACAACGAAGGATATTACAAGATTTATTGTAATTTAAACGATCATGTTAACATAAATTTGAACTTGCCGTCTTTAAATGTATTTGTATTATATTAGAATCCTAAGAAAAACAACATGACATTCTGCCATAAAAATTTCAACCTGCTGCTTGTTATGATCATCATTGTATACAAAAAGCAAACACATATGATGAAAATATTTTAAATGATTAATAATTAATTTTATTGTTATAAATTATGGTCAAGTTAGTATTAAGACTTTTTAGAGGAAAATAATAATAATTACATAGTAACAAACGAAATCCCCTGATGAAAACATCTCTATATTTATATTCTTTCTATGATCTTTTTTAATACGAATATTTAGCCTTAAAAACTTAAAAAAAGATTGCTGTTAGTGAAAATTAGTTTTCTGTAATACCTAAATAGCTCTTAAAGAACATGGGTTATGTAAAATTTGAAGTTGGTGGAATGCTAAAACAATCGCAGTATGTTAAATAAATACAATAAATACTCTGGTTTCTGCATTTTCAAATTTGAGCAGTGTTCTGGCTTTTTTTTAACCTAATAGTTCTTTGGTACCTAGACTTTTCTTTGCTATTAAACCGATGTATTAAGATTACCTCGTGTTATATTTTTTATTTTTAAAATAATAATCCAATTCCAATACATTTTAATTTTTTCAGAAACAATAGCATCCGGTTAAACTGATTTATTCTTAAATAATACAAGCAACTTAATGCTGCAAAAACATTATGCTCTTTCCTCGTAAACAATTATGTATTCCACCACTAGATTCACCTATCTTGCTTTTGCAAATCGATAAATTAAATTATTTCTTTCTAATTCTTAAATAATTTGTGTTAAAACGAATAGTGAAATCTTCGCATTTTATGATTTTCTTCAATCTCTGCATAAATTGAGTTTAGAGTATTTTATGTATTCATGATATTTATGGCATACTTTGCCTCCCACAAATATTCTCATATTCTCTTATCCCTTTTCTAGTTATCGAACGATTTCATAAGTTAAAAACGCAACATTTTGTCAGCTGGATATAATGGATTGGAGAATCTACCATCCCAAATCAATTTTCAAATATCGACATGCATATTTGTTATTAATTACAAGACCCGAATTATATAACTGGCGGCCGTGAATAAGTGGTTAAGTCAAAATCTTTCATTTTACAGGTGAGCGACTTAAACTTTACGTAATACCCAAAATAGAATTATAACCTACAGCTTTCTTTCTACCTGAAATTTCTTCCACCAAGAAATTTCTTTAACCAATTTATTACGACATCGGAGACGGTCTGAGGGAGCGATACGTCGAGTTATCCAGTTTTTCACGACTGCCACAGATAATTAATATACAAAATTTGAAAATACGCAATCATTAAACGTTATGTATTGAAGATGATAAATTTCAATTAACCAATGTTACATTAATAATATATAAATGTGATGAGGTGGTCTTATTTTATTAATCAAAATAAGATTAATAATAATATTTAGTTTTGAAAATAGAGTTTTCTCTTTCCTTAAAAAAAAAGGAAAAAAAATGTTTATTATACAATTAAGTAGGTACACATTACACACTATTTCCTTGGCTCTAGGAGTATTTGAGTCCTTCATATTTGTTCGCTTTATCGTTTAAGCAGTACAAAATAGTTCGTATTCATGGAATTACTACACTAATGCATTCTGTTAAAAAAATAAAATAAATAAATAAAACCTTTCAAAAATTTACATTGGGGATCAATTAAATTCACTTCCTTGTCAATTGTTCTGTATGAACAAATATGTTTATACAACAAAATGTTTGCAACAAATCTGAAACGTACCTATTGTCCTACAACCAGAGTTCTTCACTTATATCATGTCACTTTTCACGATTTCCAGAACAACTGAATACAAATCTCTCATAATTATAATAATGAGAAAAAGAGAAATACGTTTTATAAATTACCAATAGAAACATCTGTGGGATCCAATTCAAGTGATAAAATCCTACAAATGTTCTAGTGTGTTATACAATAAGTGTCTAAAGTATTTGGAATCCCTATTTTAAAAAAAAATTAATTGATATTTTTCACAACCTAACTTTAGATAAGGTGTTACGAGTTTTACAGTTCATGACATATGCATTATAGCCCCAATTAAATACTATTCTTCGCCATAGTGAATTTTTGATATAAGAAAATATTGTAATTAATCTGTCATATCTTTGGGAAATTGAAACTCAATTTTCTTCTGATGTGATGAAACTCGGATGTTTTCAATTTTGTTAAATTAGCTCTAAATAAACTAGAAAAATCTATTTATGTTACGTCAAAGAATAACAATAATTTTAATAAGTAAGACTCGTTTAAAGGAACTATTAATTTAATTTCCTATCGCAGCGACTGTTAACCTATGGGATTATCATTTTACCATTAAAAACAGACTTTAAATTGTTCTTATGAATTCATTTGTTATTCCTTCAGGCTTAAGGTAACAGTCAAGTTAATGAAAGGTAAATGAAAATAACATAATTGAATTTACTTTTTAATGAGTTAAACTTGGATATTATTAAACTTAAGAAATCATAAACTTCACACATTTGCTAAATATAGTTTGCCTTTTATTCATATAAACTCAATTACTTAGCTTATTTATTTAACATCCATTTATGCTGCTGTGGCTGATCGGACGATGCACATTGGGGGTCCTAAATTTTGCCTATCCAGATTTAATTGGGATAGGGATCTTTAACGAGCACCTGACATCGCACAGACTCGGGACCACTTTTTAAAGTCCCCTCCGAAGGACGGCGTAACTAAGGAGTTTTTACTCCCATTAAAAAACATCCTAGGGCCATCCGGGCATAGGAGGATGTTATGCTAACCACCATGCTACAGGTGACCCCAAACTCAGTTACTAATTATATGATATTTATTACTTTGGCATGTCTTCATGCGTTAGTTAAAAAAAAAAAAAAAAAAAAAAAAAAAAATATCCCTCTATCTTCGATATTAGATTTGGTGTGAAGGAGTAGAACTAGGCTTACAATTAAGAATTGCAAAGACCAAGGGGCAGCAGTGGATGTTCCATGCTTCTTTAAAATATTTTCTCTCCTCCAGTATTTCCAATTTAAGTTCCAGATTATTAACAGGAAGTTTATACAGCTATAAAAGTTTGACTGAGGGGTTTTCAAAATGAGCAGAAGCATCTAGATTGTTGCTGATATTTAATTTGACTGTATATAAAATGATGTAATATTGTCCATCGTATCAGAATAATTCGTATAGCGGACAAGAAATTATAATAATGGGCTTAGCGAACTGCAAGGTTCCATGCCGATATCACTAAATGTTGCTAACACAGATTTATTAAATTTCGCGCGTTAACTGGTACAGTCCGTGATTCAGTAAACGAAAAATTTAACCCGATTTATCAAAATTTTTTGTATGTTTTGTGCAAAGCTTCCATCATGGTAAAGCAAGAACTGCACGTCTGCCAATCAACAACGAGTGAATTATAAAATGGCGACCATTAAAAATGAGGCCCAAAAGACACTTATGACCACGATTTTTCTTTTAAACTCATAATACCAGCCAAAAATACAAATCAAATGAAGCTAGTCTTCCACTCACAGGTGGTTGGGGTAGCCGCGGCAGACCCTTCTCTGGCTTTATGACCCAAATTCTGACTCATTTGACCGCGATTTTCCTATTGACTCCATAATACTAGAAGTAAACATAAATCAAATTACACTAGTCTGCCACATACAGGTGGCCGCGGCCATCCAACTATGTTACTTTGCACAAAACATACTAAAAATATTTGTAAAATGGGCTGTATTTTTCGTTTCTGGCTCACGGACTAGTAGTAAATAGGTACCTGTATTGCCTATCTAAATTTCACTAATTTACTGAATAGGATATTTTATATATTCTAGTCTATTAATAGAGTATAGCATATACTTACATTGGATTTTGTTTAACAATTGATTTCTGGTCACTAATAAATCGTAAAATAATAAAATAATAATTACGAAAAAATCAATAAAGAAATTTAGCTGCTAGTCCGATGCTCCTAAAATTAAGAAGATTGTGTGGAATATTTACGTTATCTATCTTTAAAATAATCAGTATTTCATATTATTTTTTCGTATTGAGATTTAGTATTGTTTTTTTGTTTTTTTTACTACGTTAGTAACTTTCATTATTTTTTTTCTATATGGATGATGTTTTAGTATTATTAGGGATGGAATAAATTATGGACTTATGGAAACTGCAATTTCATAACGTGCTTTCCAAGGATCTTTGTGCTCTTTAAATGAAATTGGATAAGGGGTTTATTTATATGTGGGGTAAAGTGCTATTGTAAGGTATTAATATTTCATTTTATAACGCCCTAAGGGCCAAAAGAAAAATCTATAGGGCTTGCTGGAGGGTATGACTTGGCGCCGTACTAATATCTTATTGTTTCATAAAATATTACTATATAATAATGAATGAGACAAATGTTAAGAAATATCTTAAAATAACTTCTAAATGTCCGCTCAGGTATAGAAGTCGTTCACACTCAAAAATAATAAAACATAAAACCACAACGTTACAACATTCCGTTATAATAAATTATACAACAGTAATTATATAATTTATATCTCAGTTTAGTTATAAGATAGTTCTAAACTTCAGGATCGAATAATTGTTATGAGGAGTATTTTATTTCGTTTTAACTTTTTATTAATTTATTTTCTGTTTTTTTTGTTGTTTTTTTAGAATAATACTTCTAGATAAATATTTTCCTTTACCTGTTAGTGAATGTAGTTCCCAAACTAAAAAAAAGAAACTTCTGAGTTATTCCTAGCTATTTATCTTAAAAGGGGGGTTTTATACTTCCAATTTTAGTTTACTGTTTGGGAATTTTCATCGGTTACAGGTTTTTTAGGAAGTTGTATTTTCCAGTTGTCCATGGATATTTGGCTCAGGTAATAAACATGCCCGGGCCATTTCTGCTTGACACATATAAGCCATAATTATATAATTTGGTATTTCGTATTGAATTGTTATTACTTGAATGCACCGAAAATAAATATCCTTTTTAATGTTTACCCTCTACATTTCAAAACTATGTGATCGAAATCTTACTTTTTGTTTACATATTTAAGTTTTTTTCCATCCGTACATCAATATATCAGTTTTATTTATATTTATATCTTCTGATGTGTGTCGTGTGTGTATGTTGAGTCTGGGGAGAAAACAAAAAGTTCATAATTGAAATTTCATAACTTTTTCAACACAAAATCGGCTAGTTAGCTCAAGTATTGCGATAGTGAAAACTTTCAAATTCCAGTTTTAAACTTATACTTGGTCCCCATGAGTCCAAATAACCAAGTCCCACAAAAAGGTCTGTGTGTGTATGTGGTATGTATAGTAAAATGATAAGTTGAATAAAACTGAAATTTCATATTTAAAGAACTTCGAACGTTTTATCAAAATCGTCTGACCATAAGTTCTACTTTGTTACAATGCATTTTGCACATTTTCTCAAAAATTACTCTAATGGATTTTATTAAAATCTCTATATCTATGTAAAATCTTATGTTCTTTAATATCAAGTAGGTTTCATCCTGATTAAAATCGTCTAGCATGATTTAATGCCGATATTTTAAATAAAATTTCCTGTAAAGTACCTTTAATTTTGTAGATTCAAAACAATTATCTATATAATATTTTTAGGATTGATAAAAATTGACTTAAGAAAAATATTCAACGAATTTCATAACCAAATAAGGAGAAAAGCGTACTGATATTCTTTTAGTATAGTTTTTGGTTGTTTAAACATAGAAAACTCATGTTATACTACGATTTTTGCACCTTTTTACGATTTTCTCAAAAATGACTCTAATGGATTTTATTAAATTCTCTATATCTTTGTAAAATCTTATGTGCTTTAATATCAAGTAGGTTTCATCCTGATTAAAATCGTCTGGCATGCCGATATTTTTTTAAACAATTTTCTGTAATGTACCTTTAATTTTGTAGATTTAAAAAAAATATCCATATTATCTTCTTAGGATTGATAAAAATTGACTAAAGAGAAATTTTGAACGAATTTGATAACCATATAAGGAGAAAAGAGTACTGATATTCTTTAAATATAGTTTTTGGTTGTTTAAACATAGAAGAGTCATTGTTATACTATGCATTTTGCACATTTTTACGATTTTCTCAAAAACAATGGTGTGAACTCAGTAAATCGATGTAACAATTAATGGCTTAAATATTATGTAGGTTTTTCCCGACTGAAATAGTCTAAGATGACTTAATTGCTTATATTTTAAACTTCCTTTAATTTTGCAGAATTGAAAAAATTAAACACAATCTTATTAGCATGGATAAAAAAACTCTTAAATGTACAAGTTAAACGAATTCTACAGCCAACAAAAGTAGAAAGGGGCAAAAATACTTTTCATGTTTTTTTGTTTTTTTTAATAACACAAGAATTGTAAGTAGTAAGGAAAGATGTACAATATACCGTTTGAAAGCTAAATATTTAAAAAAACAAAAACAATTTACTAAGTTGTGAAAGGTAATGCAAAGAGACGAATGATATAAACTTAGTTACATAAGTCGTTGGTGCACATAACGATTTTACATTGCTAAATTACTTAATATAAAAAATATTATTCCAACGAAACTTAACGTTATTCTTTAAACAATAAATTTATATGTTATTAAATCGATTTTAACAACTGAGGTATGTGAAGGTCATGATTCGCGCGCACCAGATTTTTTGTTTTTATAATATTGGGCTGTAAAATAAGTTCTTAGCGTTTCTCTGTATTTCAATTTAATGCTCTCTGTGTTTATAAAATCATGTTAACTTGTTCGATAATTTTTATTTAGTATAAAAAATGATTAGTTGCTTTCATACATCAGTTTCAACCGATATTCCCTAATCTTTATGTTGTATTTTACGTGATCAGAATAAATAAAAACCGTGCCTACAACCCATGAAGGGTCTCGGGCTCAATACATATAGAGATTCGTACAATTTCTAAGCGCAATAAGGTGACTAGGTCTTGATCACGCTCAGCCGCCAGGTTTTTTTCCCATTTTGGGTTGGTTGGTTGGTTTTTAAAATTTTAATGGCACAAAACGGTCATCAGTGCCAGATATATTCATTTTATAGAAGATTAAATTATGATAAATAGTATAAGTTAAAATATTAAAAGAGATATTCATTAAAAGATATTATAATATATGTATAATTCTACTTGAGATAAATGAATGTTAGATAATATTCAAGAGAAAAGAATAAATAAAAATAAATAAATAAAATAAAAAATAATAATAATAAATAAAGATAAAAAACAAGTAGATAAAATAGATAATAATAAAAATAAATAAGTAATAGTAATACATTAATATTTAATTGAAAAATAAAGTAATAAATATAATAATTAGAAAAGTAATTAAAAAAAAAAATAAAAAAAAATAAAAAAAAAATATATATATATATATATATATATATATATATATATATATATATATATATATACATATAAAATAATTTAAGTCCAAAGAAAACAAGAGTAGTTCAAATAAGCTTGTAAAAATCCATTTGAGAGAGGAGACACATTAATTCATCAATCCTTTTTCCATTGTTTCCCAAAGCATCTGCGACGTTGCTTGGTATTCTATTTTTGTTCAGCTGCCTGATGTAGAACGAACATTCTTCAAAAATATGAGCTATGGTCAAGATTTCCCTACAATGCTTGCATCTTGGGGGCAATTCTTTTGATATTATGTGCCCATGCGTTAGCCGTGTGTGTCCGATTCTCAGGCGGGCCAGGACCACCTCTTCTCTACGGTCGGTGCGACTTGCGGTTTTCCAAGGTTTTACCTCTTTCTTAATCGCTTTGAGCTTACTTGGATAGCTGTTGTTCCAAGTTTCTTCCCATTTCTTCAATACATTTTCCATTAGTGGACGTGCTAGCTCTGATGGTGTCAGTAGTGTCCTACCACGACCTGGGAGTGTAAGGGCTTCTTTGGCAGCCTTATCTGCCATTTCGTTTCCTATTATCCCCATATGGCCTGGTATCCACACATAATGGATTCTTTTTCCTTCTTCTGCAAATAATTTGGTTAATTCTAGGATTCTTAAAATTCCTGGATGGTTGGAATACATATTCTCTAGTGCTTTTAGAGCGCTTAATGAGTCTGAGGCTATGGTTATAGTACCCATTTTGGGTACCCACTTTAAAGATGCTGGATCTGTCCTAGGAGGGTCTCCATACCATAGGGTCGCCCCTGGCCTAAATTTACCGAATAAATAATATTTTGTTACAGTCGGGATTCGAACCCAGGACCTGGAGAACAGTAAACTCAAAATGTAAGATAAAAAAATTAATTTTTTTATTTGCGAAAAGGAAATTCCGCTGCACAAACGGTTAACGAAATTTTCTTGTAAGCAGAATAATTTGTTGATCTTTATTAAAGATATTGTTTTGACTTTGATTTCGTGTTTTATAATAATGGAAGAATAGTTTGTTGGGGGTGCAGTCATAGAAACACCTCAATTGGAGTGTTCCTTTGACTGCACCCCCTGAATTATTAATAAACTTCTTCTTTTAGGTTATAATGTTCAGTTACCAATCTTAAATTAAAGGTGTCTTGAGAATACATGGTTTCCTGTGATCAAAGTTAATTCTCTATACATTTCTTCTTAATAAAGGGAATTAGCTGTCCATGATGCATTGTTGCACATTTCAAAATCGGTTACCAGATACCTTATTAATTATATTTTTTTAAACAATCCTAAAGTTTTCAAAGAACTACAAAATATGTCCATTATTACAATAAATTTGTTAACTGTGTGTTTGTAAAAAATATTTAATTAAGATTTATATTCTATATTTTTTATATTCAGAAGAAAAATTAATATGTAGACCTTTTTCTTTTCATATACTGTTATGGTGATGATGCCTTAGAAGAAAACAACTTCCGTAAGTGGTTCGGCTCAGAACCGGAAATTTTAAATTAAAAGACGGAATTTAAAAAAGTAACCGAAAGATGACAACATGTAATAGATCAAAATGTATATATATATGTATATATATATGTATATATATATATATATATATATATATATATATATATATATGAATCTGAATTTTTTATTGAAATCACCAGTAAAAAACGCTACGAATTTATTTTACAACCCAATAAACGTCGGTGTTTTATCATATTTTCTTTGTAATTATTACGAGTAATCTTATCATATAATTATTTTGTAGAAATTTATTTATCTCTTTAAATTTAATCATGAAGGGTGAGTAAGCCCGATAAGTAACATTTGATATTATTTTAACCTGTTAATGTTTAAACTGTAGTTACACTGTAATATCCTACTTTAGAATTTGTTATAGTACTAAGTTGAACAATACTTCATTATTATCCTACCGAAGGCTTTTTAGAACATTAAGAAATACGTATTTATCCATAGTTACAAGAATATATATTTTTTAAATTTATTTATAGTAACTTACAACTGTATTAAAAAACAAAATTAATAAATGTGTAGAATGAAAATAAAGTCATGAAAATGTCTTGAAGAAGAACTACCCAGTGGTAGCACTTCACGATCTATTTTAATACAGTAGATCCCGAAGCCACCTTCTTTTCAGTCGCCTTGGAGGGTTATCAGGGATATCTAAGGAAGATAATTTACGGATAAGTGGGTATGTATGGGCAGGGATTTTAGAATGAAACGAGTTTTTATCTCGGGCTATGTCTGCAACAAATAGGATGTGTAGTTCATTATGAAGGAGTTGATTTGTGACAAAATGAGGGGCATTCAGGATTTTGCGAAGGATTTTGTATTGTGACAGGATGCGGAACAGAATATTAATTGTAATTTTTAATATGCTGGAAGTAGGTGGTTTAGTAGGCAGGTTAATGCATAAACGCAGGTGTTCCGAAGAAAATGTCATTATTTAGCAAATCAGACATTTAGATAGAGATAAGAATCAAACTACCTAGTTCTACTTTATCTACTATGTTCATATTTATTACGTTTCGACAAAGGTTTTTTTATCTCAGTTTGCCTGTTAGGTGTATGTGGGATGGGTTACGTAAACGTTATTTTGATGGATGTGACTTATGAAAACGGCAGTAAACGATTATGAGATCGCGTTTCTATCAATGAAGCGGGTGCTATTAGAAAAATCTGGTGCGGGCAATACACGACTTTCACTTCACTCCGTTTTTAAAATCGATTAAAGAATTTTCAAATACAGTTAGAGATAAAAACGAGTGAAACCATTAAATAATTAATTAAATTGAATTAATATAGAAACATGTGTTTTATTAAAAACTCTATTATTTATTTATTTATTTATACAAAGCATCTACCCATCAAGGGTCATTAGCTATATACATAATTGTTTGTTTTTCTCTTTTTAGAATTTTTGACAAAATATCATTTATAACACAATAATGGTAAATGTATGGTCACATTATATTCTAAATGAGACTAAAGACTTTGATTTTTTTTTAAACTTTAGTAATTTCTGAACACACGTTTCACTGTTACCGAGTGCTATTTCCAGCCTGGTGTCGATTCCGCACTCCGTTCTTCCACTGCTGAAGGCCTCGCAGTGCAGGATGATCAAATCCTACAGGTCGGAGGGTACAATCCTTTCAGTAGGTAACTGTGTGTAAGGGTTGTGTGCCCGCCTCTTATCGTGGCCAGAACCACTTCTTCCCGCCGGTTTTTCCTCTCTGAGGTTTGTTTGTTTATTTATTTAACGTCACTTTATGCTACTATGGCTAATCGGACGATGCTACAGTGGGAGTCCTAAATTTTGCCTATCCAGGTTTTATTAGGATAGGGATCTTTAACGAGTACCTGACATCGCACAGGCTCGGGACCACCTTTTAACGTCCCCTCCGTTAAAAGGTGAGGTATATGTAGGTATTAAAAACCTCTCTGAGGTTTTCCATATCCCTGGTGTCTCTTTAATTTTTCCTAATTTTTCTTTCGTTCTGCTCCACTCGGTAGCCCATGTAGTATAAATCCTTTTCTTGACGTATTTTCGCCAGTCCGATGCAGTTGTCTTATTAACACTCTATTATATTATTATCTAAAATAATCAGTTAGTTTTATCGGCTTTTTATCACTCTTTTTTCAATTTTACAAGCTTAAGCAAAAGATAATATTTTTTTCTAAAATCTTTCTTTTTCAAACGGTAAATTATACGTCTATATTACTGTTTTTATGTTCAAAAACAAAATTGGCGCGCAGTGCTTCATTGACAAGCCGTCAAGTTGCAGCACGGTCAACATGAATTTCCCTATTCGGGAACCCTAACAACAGTTAGCTTTATCGGCCTTTCATCACACCCCATTACCCTTTACGATTCCGTGTATCAGATAATATTTTTTCTAAAATCTTTAGTTATACATCGGTATATTATACGTCTACATTACTATTGTTGTGTTCAAAAAATGCATAAAAAAATATTTGTTCAGTTTTCTCAGTTAGTTGTTTATGAAAGTCGCTCAACGCTGTTAATTATCAATGGTAACAAGATAATATATTTATGTTTATAGAATTATAGAATTAAAGGTACTTTAGATGAAGACAATTTAAAATATCGCCATTTAAGCCCAGCCATACTATTTTAATCAGAATGAAACCTACATCACATAAAACCCCATTTAATTTTACATCCATATAGCGAGTTTAATCAAAAATGTTAGAGCCGTTTTTGAGAAAATTATAAAAAGGTGCAAAATGCATAGTATAAAGTAGCACTTCCGGTCAGCCGAATCTATTAAAAAAGTTGCTGTAACATGTCGGGCTTATAGTGGTCTTAAATATGAAATTTCAGTTCCGTACGACTTTTCGTTTTTGCGCTAGAGTTACAACACACACGGACACACAGACCTTTTTGCGGGACTTGGTTATTTGGACTCAGGAGACCCTAAAACGTGTATTTCCAAGGAAAACTGGATTTCGAAAATTTTCATGTTTCGCTATACTGTACCTTTTCGTAGGTAATATTCTGCAATTGTTTAATTTACACAGAGGAAATTTTTGATTTTTAAATAAAAACAAAGAAAACATGTTTATACTGATAATTGGTTTACGTACTTTACTTGAAGCTGTTGATTGTTGTCCTTGACTTTTGAATCAATAGGTTTTTGTTCTTTAAAATTAATTCTAGATGATATCGAAAGAACGTTGCAAATCATTACACAATAGTTGATTATTTTCAAACAATATTAGGGTATAACTGTTTATATAGCTTTTTATAGGAAATTAACTAATGTGTAACGCAATAAATAATTCAAAGTAAAATGGTCTGTCTGAACCGATTTCAATAATTTTTTTTTGTTTCGTTGTGTTGGAAATTTAATTCTCTATCGAATAGCACTAATAGCACTTTTGGTATTTATTTATTAATTCGAACAAACGGATTTTTTGTTTTTTGTTTTCTAGTTCTCATATGCTGAAACGTAAGCACTCAAATTTTGAGAAAGGGTATTTTTTTGTATGTCGATTACGGAGGTTCATTTTGAAAACAATAATAAACCATATATATATATATACATACATTCATACATAAATATATACATACGATTTTTAGGGGGTTCTTGTCATAGTACTGATAGAATGAAGAAAAGGTTTTTTTTTTTTTTGGGAACCATTGGGCTTCCACCAACTTTTCCCAAACAATGCAACCCAATGACAACTTTCCGTGATTAAATGTGTAATCAGTTTATCGAAATGAAATTAAATATAAAAAAATCGATTAAACAATTTAAAAAATACAGTAAGAGATAAAAATGAGTGAAACCATTAACCATTTAGTTAAATGGAATTCCATTTAATAGAAACATTTGTTTTATTAAAAAATCCATTATATTATTATCTAAAATAATCACTTAGTTTCATCACTCTCCATTAACTTTTAAAAGCTTGTGTATGAGATATTAATTTTTCTAAAATCGTTAGCTTTCCAACGGTATATTATATTATGGGCAGCGAATTCCAGAAGGATGTGGAGTGAACGAGAAACAATTTATGAAAGGATGCAGTTTTATGTGATGGGGTACGAAAATTGATTGATTGGGTTCTAGTGTTTAACGAATGTATATCAGATCGGAGGGTGAGAAGCTCAATTATGTAGGAAGGTTTTCTATTTTTTACGTTTGTAATAGGTAAGAACCAAGGAAATATTGTCGTCGAACAGAAGGATAAAGCCATTTTAAGATGGTATAATAGCCAGAAAAATGGCCACGTCTACGGGTTCCGAAAATAAATCTAATAAAACAATTCATAAGTCGTTTTAATTTTATTTCTAGTTCATCAGTTAGTCCCATGTACACCAGGCAAACTTAGTCAAAATTTGGGAAAATAATAGAGGAAACAAGTAGCTGACGGGTTTTTAAAGGTAAGGATTCACGGAATCTATAGAGTTGTTTGAGTATGGAAATAGATTTTCGGATACCTGATTATTCCAGGATAGGTTTTGGTTAAAGATTTATTAATATAAATGTAATACAAATTGTTCTTCAGCTGAGTCTGATATTTGAGTAAAATACTCCGTAAATTGAATTTGAGTATTTGCCTATCTTTATATTTTTTCAGCCAATCTCCTTCGTCCTCTTTTTCCAATCGAAACCCGTAAGTTCTTGGTTACCTCCTTAATCATTCCCCATTTTGACTTCTGCTGTGCGGTGTATGGGGGTGTCTCTGTAGATCTCGAGGCAAAACTAAAACGAATGTTTAATTGAAATGAAATGAAATGAAATGAAATGAAAATGAAATGAAATGAAATGAAATGAAATGAAAATGAAATGAAAAGAAATTTTATTCTGGGACAGCTAGTCCCTAAGAATAATATAAATGTACAATATAAGATTTTTCTTCTGGCTATGTAGAATTTATCAGATGATATACAGCATTTTATGGATTATACATTATGATATATATGGATCTGCATATATATAAATATATACAGACACACCCACACATACATATACACAAATATATACAAGCACAAAGTCATATTACAACCGTAAATAAATCCAAATAATAAAATATATTAAAACAAAACAAATAAATAAATAAAGAAAGAAAATTGAGATAAAAATAAAGAGGCCAGATAGTTAAGTTTATAAAGGCACGGCAGATTGATGTTCGAGGAGATGGATAAATAGGTGATGTTTGAAGGAAGTTAAGGATTGGCATGTACGAATCGACTTGGGCAGGGAATTCCAAAATGAGGATGCACGTATGACGAAAGATCTCTTAAAGGAAGCTGTTTTGTGGGATGGAATGAGCAGGTTCAAGGGTTGGGATCTTGTGTTGATGGAGTGGACAGAGGAGAGTGGGGTAAACAAATTGTAGATATAGAGGGGTTTTTTGGTTTTGAAGGATTGGTAGAGGTAAGTTCCAAGGAAGTATTGCCGTCGGAATTTAGGGTAAAGCCACTTCAACTCGGCATACCAGGCTGAGACATGAGAGCGCCGAGGGATTCCGAAGATGAATCTAATAAAACAGTTCATTAATCTCTTCAGTCTCATCTCAAGCATCTCGGACAGTCCGCCAAACACCAGGCAGCCATAATCAAAGTGGGGGAAGATGAGAGAGGAAACTAGGAGCTGGCGGGTTTTAAGGGGTATTAAATCACGTAATCTGAGGAACTGTTTAAGAATGGCTATGGATTTTCTAGAAATTTGCGAAATGTGATTATTCCAGGATAGGTTTTGGTCGAGGAATAGCCAAGGTTTCTAACGGACGTTTGGAAGATGATAGGTCTATGATTAAGGTAGAGTAAGGGATGGCAGGAGAGGGAGTTGAGCAGATGTTTGGAACCGATGAGGATAGCTTTCGTTTTATCAACATTAAGTTTTAGTCCATTCTTGATGGCCCATAAATTGATACTGTCAATGTCTTCTTGTAATTTTTGGACCATCTCAGGCATTTCGGAAGGATGGAAGGAGAGGTAAATTTGGAGATCATCGGCATATAGGTGGTATTTAGAGTGAAGTATGGCATTGGGTAGGTCATTAACATAGATAGAGAATAGGATTGGAGAGAGAGCAGATCCCTGAGGAACTCCATGTGTTAGCAGAATAGGTGAGGAAGGAGGTTTATTTGGGATTATCACAGTTTGAGTTCGAGCAGATAGAAAGGAAAGAAACCAGTTTATGGCACTATCGGATATTGATAGGTTTCGGAGTTTGGAGAGAAGGATTTTATGGTTTACCATATCAAAGGCTTTTGAGAAGTCAAAGAGGACCAGGATCGAAATTTTTTGTTTGTCTATGGAGGATTGAAGGTCTTGGGTAATTTTTAGGAGAACTGATTGAGTGGAATATTGTGATCTAAAGCCAGACTGGAAGGGAACAAGTAGAGATTTTTGTTCAAGGAAGTTATAGAATTGGGTGTGGACTATTCTTTCAAGTGGCTTTGAGAGGTTGGATAGGATCGATATAGGTCTGAAGTCCGATGCTGAGGAAGGGATAGGAACTTTATTCAAGGGGCGGACTATTACTTTCTTCCAGGCAGTAGGAAAAATGGAATGTTGAAGGGAGAAGTTGTAGATATGCAAGAGAGCAGGAAAGATGGCTGGGAGGCACAATTTTATAATTTTGACAGGAATTTGATCAGGACCGTAATCATTTGTTTTGGATTTAAGGATAGAGTAAAGTAGGTCATCGGGTGAAATGTTCTGGAAATAGAAATTTTCTGAATCAAAGGCGCGTTGGGAGAAGCAGAAATGGGTCGGGGAAGGAATAAGAAGAGGGTCGGCAAAATGCTGTTTCAATTCATCAGGGGTTACGGGATAGATAGAATTGGATTTTGAATTTATCACGGATAGTTTTTTCAGGATTTTCCATTTGGATTTGGAATCAGGAGCTTGTGAAAGGGAATCATGGAAAAACTTTGCTTTTGCACGGCGTATGGAAGATTGGGTGAGGTTTCGAAGGGACTTGAAAGTGGAGTAATCCTTGGAAATTCTGGTGCGTCTAAATCTTCTTCTAGCAGCATCCCTTTGTCTCATTAACTCTCTTATCTCTTGATTAATCCACGGTGCTGGGAGGCGCTTGAATGTGGATGTCTTGAGGGGAGCATGGTGGTCAAGGAAAGTAGAGAGATTAGAGGATAGGCACTCCACCATATCATCAATGGATGAAAAGGAATAGATAGGTTCTAGGGATCGGGATAGTGAATCAAGGTATGGATTTATCTTTTCTGCTGTTAAAGAGTCCAGAGCGCGCCAAGTAGCTTTTTTAGGAATTATTTGTGGAATTGGAATATTATAGGAGATATTGATGAGATCGTGGTGCGAAAGAAAAGGCAGAGGGAGCTGGGATGAGGAGGCTAATTTATGGGAGGAGTCAATGATGAAGAGATCAAGCCATGTGCTGGAGAAATGAGTGTGATGGGTGGGTTGAAAAGGGACTATAAAAAGATCTAAGGAGTGAAGGAGGTTTGTCAGGTATGTTTTATCTGGTGAATCGGAAAGAAGATTGGTATTGAAATCACCGGTTATTATGATATGGTTGTACATAGGAATATAGGTAAACAGGGAGGATTCAAGGGTGGAATCATATCGGATCTGAGGAGGACGATATATGATGACGAATAGGAGAGTGAAGGTGTCTTGAGAAATTTCCAGGAATAAGTATTCGATATGAGGAGTATCGGGAGAGGGGGATTCTAGGAGGGTTTTGACTCTCAAACTATCATGAACGAAAACACAGACGCCTCCGCCTGTTCTGTCCTTCCGATCATGACGAATGAGGGTATAGTTGGGAATGGATACAGAAGAAGTAGGGATAAAAGGTTTCAACCAGGTTTCAGAAACGGCAATAATATGGTAGAAATTGCTAAGGAAATAGTCTAGAAACTCGTCAAAGTGCGCCTGAAGGGATTGGGAGTTAACGTGACAGGATAAGAGGATATTAGACATTTATGGGAAAAAGGGTTGTACTATTTAAGGTTCGGGAAGCAAAGGTACAATAATAAAAATTTATTTCGAAATATTCAAGAATTGTGAATAGAATAATAAGAATAAATTTAGAAAGAAAGAAAATATTTGCTAACATAGAAATTAAAAAATAAAATTGTCTTGTTAATAAAAAAAAGGCCTCTGAACAAATAGAATTTTTCTTAATATGAAAAAGAAAAAAACAGCTTATTTTTGAGAATAAAAATGAAAAAAATATTTTTTTTAGATAGAAAGAAAACAAAATTTATTGCATTTATGGGAACGGTAAGTTCATTTCATTGAAAAATATCTAAGTCCTCCGCTTTATTGATGATGATAGCTGGCTGACCGTCATCTCGTCTACATCGCACACGTCCTCCGGCAAACCACACGTATTTTATCCTGGCAGCGGCCTTCTTCTGCCTCGCCAACCAGTATAGGTGCCGATTCGAAGCAGACATCTCCTCCGCGATATATATCCGGTCGTCGTTGTCCCAGCCAAGGTGCCTAGTGGCGAAGTCCCTTTTGACTTTTCGAAGGCGAATCACCTCGTCCCAAACTGTCTGGCGAACAAAGCGCGCGACAATCGACGGTGGTCGGGGATCCTCTCCTCTCGTTCTTTTTCTCTCCACCTTATCCAGGTCCTCGGGCGAGATTCGTACGCCCAGAGCGGCTCCGATAGAGCAAACGACTCCCTCGGGGGACTCTCCAGATTTTACGGGGATCCCTCTGATTTCTATGGAGTGGGAGAGCTGAGCTTGCTCCGCCTGGTTTAGTCGAACCTCCATGGTTTTTATTTGATTTTTTAAACAATTATTTTCATTTAATAATTTTTCAATCAGTTCATCCTGTTTTTTGGTTCTTTCTTCCATCATTTTTAGTCTTTCGTTATTTTCGAAGGTAATGTCAGTCTGTTTATTCATATTCTCTTTTATTTCTTTAATATCCCCATTTAATTTACTCAGTTCGCCTAATATGGCGGAAATATTTTCCTCCATATTTTTGCTAGCTGTGACAGTGCATGTTTTTGTCACCTGGGTCTTTCCTGACAACTCGCAGGTACCGCATATCCATTGCATTATACGTTTCATCTCCGGGATATCCAGAGACACCTCTATCACCCCATTTTACGAAGAGTTAAAGTGGATTTACCCTTCCCGCCTTATGTATTATACTATATATTATTATATTATATTATACTTCCTAGCATCCTTCCTCTACCAGGTTATCCAAACCCGATGTCCGTTTTACATATCGGATCTCCTTAAATTCAAATCCTCCGTTCGTTTCCGTAACACCCGCTCGCGGCCTAGTGATCTGTATATAACGTCCCATCGATCCACAGCTTTCGATAGATCATTCTTAATTCGATCCGCATCCCCATGGAACTCCATTCTTTCCAACATCTGTGACTCCCAAACTCTTTCAACATTTAAATCCCGTATGTTCAGACATTTCCTGTCAATTCAATTCCCAAATAATTCCAATTAGATGCTAATTTCAGGGAAAATCAACAAATAAAGCAGATAGATACGTTTATTTATTTAACTTTCATTCTCATGGATACATTCAGCAGCAAATATTATTCGAAAAGATTATCTTTTCAAAGATGTAAGATTAAATCATAATTTTACAAACATGTAAAAGCATTGTAATTTCTATTATATTTTTGATTATATATTATTCTTTGTCCTCATTTTAACATGTACATATTTATATTTTTTTTTTTTTCTCTTGTTTGTATATTTTATTAGAAATTGTCTTTTGATTTATTTTATTTTTTCATTTTATTAATTTAATTCTGTTGTAAATTATTTTACTCTAAGACTCTAGTCTTAAGACCATTGTTGGTGTCCTGTAATATTATTCTTAAGGGACTCGTCCCAGAATAAATTAAGAATTATTATTATTATTAAACAAATAATCTGTTAGTTGAATATTCCTATAGCACCACATTTTTTTTAGAGGAGCATCATACTTTAAATAATGAATTTTATTAATTTATTTTAGTATTATTCAATAGTTCTTTATGCCCTTACTCCTCTAGATCGTGTACCGAGAGGTGAGAAGACACCCTCCTGCGGACGACAACGACTGGCGGTGGGGAGCTAGGTATATAAGGTCGGCGGGGTGGATCGGAGATCAGTCATGCTGCTGCTGGTCGTGGCGCTGCAGGCCGTGGGGGCTTCGCCCCAGATCGTGAGTGCCCCCTCGGGCCACTACCGGGGCTACCAGCTCACCTCCAACAGCGGGCGCCCCTTCCAGGCCTTCTCCGGCATCAGATACGCTCTCCCTCCAGTCGGCCACTTCAGGTTTCAGGTAATTATCTCATTACAGAGGCCTTTTGTTTTTATTTCCTTGTTTTATTTTTTTTCGTTTGTTATTGTTGCCTTTCATCACCCGTTTGGTTCCGCCTTTCTGTGTGCAGTCAATTCAATCCCAACTTATATAAATGCGTTTATTCTAATTTGCGAATACAATCATTGCCAGCCAAGATGTATTTCGTAACGTCTTATTGATAGGCGTAGTGAGAATGCTTTGTTGATGTTAGTTCTGCAAATTATGTAAGGAAGATCCATAATGTTTACACGGTTTGGCAACCCCGAAAACGTTCGTCCGACCATTTACTTCTCTTATATCTGATATTAGATAAGTTGACAAGTGACATATTGAAGATCTACCCGGTTTTTAAATTCTCCTATATTTTTTATATGCACTTGACTGTAAAAAGATGTTTTAATCTTTTTTTTTATTTTTATATTTATTTATATCAATTTACAACTATATTAAATAACACAATGAGTACATATGTAGAATGAAAATAAAAAATCATGAAAATGTCTTGAGAAAGAACTACCCAGTGGTAGCACTTCACTAACTATTTTAAGGCAGTAGGTCCCTTGGCCACCTTCTTTTCAGTCGCCTTGGAGGCTTATCAGGGATATCTAAGGAAGATAAATTACGGACGAGTGGGTGTGTATGGGCAGGGAGTTTAGAATGAAAAGAGGAGTATCTATACCGGGCTATGTCTGCAACAAATGGGATGTTTAGGTCATCAGAGAGGAGTTGATTTGTGACAAAATAGGGGGCATTCAGGATTTAGCAAAGGATTTTGGATTGTAAGGACTGGATTCGTTGAAAGAATCCTAAACTAAAATAGAATTTAACGAAATATTGTGGTAGCCTGTAGTATAATGACTTAGTATAAGAGCTTTCTATGACCAAATTCGCGAGGTTCAAATCTGGTAGCTGGCCCTAGTTTTTTTTTTTTTTAAATCCGAGTAAACAATCCTTGAAGGTTATAAGGCCATTGCACAGGTATTCGTTAAAGATCCCTATCGAAATAAAACCTAAATAAGAACAATTTAGGACCCCCACTGTAGCATCATCCAATTAGCCACAATAACATATAAGTGACGTTAAATGAATAAACTAACAACATTTTGGATTATTGCACTTATGATTTCGTGATTTTTTTTTATATTTATGAATAATGACCGTGCTTTTAAAATCGTAAAAGGATGCGAAATAATTGAGACGTTGATTTCCAAAAGGTACTAAAGGACATTTTTTACAAAATTGTTTTTTTTTACATATTTGTATTCTCATCATTTAGTTTTATCTAAATCTTCTATTTGATTTTATCTAATGAACTCTCAAGTCCTTGAAAATCGCGATATAGAAATGCTGTCATTTTCTAAAAGTACCAATTACGCATTTATTTTTCTTCCAAATCATTTTAAAAAAAATTATTTCATAACTTTAATATGATGTTATTATTAAAGTAAAAGACAATTATAAATTTTAATGCAAAAAGACACAAATTAGCTGGTTTAATAATATAGTAATGAGAGATTTTCGCGCTTCCTGTAAAATTTCCTAGAATGGATATAGTACCTTTTCGAAATCAACGTCTCAATTATCGATGTGTATAATAGCATAACATATACCTTCTAATCGATTCCTATTTGCCACCCTCCTATTCAAACTCTTGCCGTATATACAAGGCCTTAATGTTTGGATATATAAAAATGTTTTTCTTCCGACGGTTCTGTTTGAATGTGAAACGTACGTAGTTCTTGGTGATTACGTTTTGCGTAAAGTTTTAGCCCTAAGAGGGATGAAGCCACTGGAGCTTTTAGATGAACAGCTCGGAATAGCGAAACTTTTATTCCGTCTCTTAAATAAAGTTGATAGTTTCACAGAGACTCAAATGGGTGTGTTTAGTTCTTTAGAATAAAATGATAAAAAGTTAATGTGTAATGAACCGACTAGTAGGCATCCAAGAAGTGGATCGAGATAGGAGGATCGTAAGAATCTGATTTTCAGAGTTTGGCCATGGACGATATTTGTTCGATGTTATTGTTTTGGCAAAAAATTGGAGATTGAATGTTCAGGTTGCTAAGCATATTATCAGAAGTATAAATTAAAAGAACGCTAAGCTATTTTTTATTTTATTTTTTTTTGTATGGAACACTTAACGGATTATCAAAGTAGTTTCGATTTACAAACTCTAGATTTAAAACATTTAAATCTAAGATACGCAATATTTAGTACTGTTTTCTTCTTATTATTATTATAAGTTGGTTATCCTTATTAACAACTATCCGAGTTACACCAAGATTTCAACAATACTCCAGTTACTAAATCTTTTAACAGTAGAGCTAATTCGTCCTTATACAAACTTATACTTCGGAAACGCTGAAACTTACATAGTATTCAAATTATAAAAGCACCACTTAACCCATTAACCGCAAAAGATCTAACCGTGTCTTACTAAATCAATATTGGTCTTATATTTGTGTGTTTAAAAAAAAAATAAATAAATAAAAAAAAATATATATATATATATATAAATATATATATATATATATATATATATATATATATATATATATAATATATATATATATATATATATATATATATATATATATAATATAATATATATATATATATATATATATATATATATATTATATATATATATATATATATATATATACATATATATATATTTCCTACTTTTATCAAAGTCATCTGATGGTTTTTAATCCTAGCTATGTTCAAAATTGTATAAAAGACGGTGAAACGAAATCATGTCCATGGAATATTTTTGGGTTACAAATATCGTAAATATATATATATATATTTTTTTTTTATTGAGATATATTACAATTTGTTTCTATATGAACATTAGTAATAGTGATATATGAACCCATTCACACAATATATACAATGATAAAGTCAAATAAATAAAATATAATATATATACAAAATGAGAAAACAAACAACAACCTATAACTGAGATAAATACAAATAAATGATATATATAGAATTAAATAATAATAAATATAAAAACAAAACAAAACAAAACATTAACCTATAATTGAGATAAATAAATTTGCAAATAAACAAACATCATTCAAACAAACATAACTATATACAAAATATACAAGTGCTATAGAGGGACCCCAGACTGGGCCTTTCCCTCCACTTGTGGAGGAAAAAGCGGAATCCAAAAGATCCTAGACCCTCGCTCTCAGCCGCGTCACTGGTGTGAATCAGTGGAGGCCGAACTAGGGCGCAATAGCCACAAACATACATTACATGAGTGGAGGATCTGACCAGTGTCAGAACTCCAATTTAAACGTTTACAATACGTCTCGCGGCCACTGCCGTTTCAATCTTCGAGGAGGATTGTAGGGATGGATGGTACTGGATAGGGATTGTGCTAGAGGGTTAGGATGATGACTAAGGTTCTGATGAAATTTGGAAAATTTGGATGGTACCAGGTCTAAAATAAACGGAATTTTAAGGTCGTTGTGTAGGGTAGAGTTGGTAACGTAATAAGGAGCATTAACTATTGTTCGGAGAACTTTGGATTGGAAGGATTGGATGCGTTTGATGTTATAATGTTTAGCTGTCCCCCACAGTTCAAGTCCGTAGGTCCATATTGGTTTCAATACTGTCTTGTATATTAGTAATTTGTTGTCAACTGTAAGATGAGATTTTCTGTTTAGTAGTCTGTATAACTGGCCGATCTGCGGTTAAGTTCTTTTCTTTTAAGTCTTGTGTGTGGGTTCCACGTCAGTCTAGTAAAAAGCCAAGATACCGGACTGTGTCAGAGGAAGGAAGCGGTAGGGAATTGAAATAAACCGTTGGACAGGATTTGCGTCGAAGAGTGAATGTGACGTGTGAGCACTTGTTTTCGTTCACCTTAATACGCCAAGCGTTACACCAGTCCTCGACAAGGGAAAGGTGATTTTGTAAATTAAGCGATGCTGCTTCAGGATCGGAATTGGATGACAAAATGGCGGTATCATCAGCAAATGTTGCCAGAAAGGTATCGGGATCGGTAGGGATATCGGCGGTGTAGAGGATGTAGAGGACGGGTCCCAAGACGCTGCCTTGAGGAACACCAGCCTCAACAATATAATGTTTGGAAAATTCTGAGCCACAGCGAACTCGGAAGGAGCGGTTTGATAGATAGGATCGGAGGACTAGGTATAAGGATTCGTAAATATATTAAATAAATATTTTGTTTTCTTTATATTTTTCATTTGCAGAATTAATATTTTATTCTAAATAATCAAGGATCCATAATTTGAAAAGGTCTTAGAATATAATAAATTAGAAAAATTAAGTTCTTTGGATATGGTAGCAAAATAATTATTTAAAAAAATCGATCATAGGCTGTAAAATTTGAAAGTTGAAAGATGAATATACAACAAGAATTAAAATTTAGCAATTAACATGTTTTATTCAATTTATAAACAAATAAAGACCATCGATACCGCTTCGACGTTTACCAAGATCCTGTAGCGACTAACATCTATGCACTAATCAGAAATTTATCGGTTATTTCAGTGAATCGTTTTTATAAGGATTCGTTCATTACTCCCAGTATTTTAGATACTCATTCTTAGCGCCTTGAATTTATTTTTAGCAAAATACTAGATTTAAAAATTAAAATAAGGACTGATCATTGAAATTATCTGACAGCTACTGAAAAACACTCCTAACGTGGCTTTATTTCATCAAGATTTTCGTTTTTAAATTGTCTATATTAAGCTGAATATTCAATAAGTCTTACTAAGTGCTTTCATAATTTTGATTTATTTATTACACTGCAATTTATACTTATAACCACATATTTATTTAATCATCCACAGTCGAGAGCAGTTAATATTAAAGCTTTCAGAAACCATTCATTCATTCCACTTTTACATTAATTTTTTCTTGTTATGACAGGAGCTTTCATGTTATTTAAGTTATATACAGTTATGAAAAATTCACATTATTGCATAACTAATTTACAATGATTTATTTCGATTCCATCCCACCAATTGAGTTTAAATATGTTATCTTAGCATTTATGTAAATTTTAAATGTTTAGCTTTTTATTTTCACTTACCTATATATCAAAAATATAGTCAGTTAAAGTATTGCGGTCGTGAAAATTAACGCAATCCTCCCATCGACGCTTCGGCCTACCTTTCGGACGTCTACCAGTCGGATCAGCGAATACCAACTTTCTCGGAATCCGCTCCTCATCGAGCCCAACAACTTTACTCGCCCATTTGATTCTCCGCGATGCTATCAACTCAATTATATTCACAGGATACAAGTTCCGCAATTGCGCGTTGTGCAACCTTCTAAACTCCCCAGTGGCCTCATCTCTCTTCGGACCAAATATTTTACGCAGTACCTTATTTTCGAGAACCTTAAGCCTTTGTTCATCCTTTAAAGTAAGGAGCCTGCTCGGCGGATTTAGCCAAATAGCAAAAAAAATGTGCTATCGCAAACGTAGTGAGTACCTCTATTATAAAAAAATATATATTTCCTTCTAAACTAAATATCATTCTATAAACATTTTTAAACTCTATTTATTAGTTCTTCAATTGATTTTAGCAACCAAGGTAAGTTAAAGTCGTGTGTTGCGCGCACCAGATTTCAAAATTGTAATAGGAATCAACTACTAAATCTCTGCTTTCTAATGTATTTTTCTTTCTCGATTTAATATTTTTCATAACGGTTTGTAAGACGAATTTAAGCCTTTACTGATCTCATATATTACCATAAGACCTATTAATAATATTAATTAATCAAAATTTGAAACTACAAGTTTGATCGGAATCCTCAAAGCGGATTTCCAGAAAATTTTAAATAGGTAATATATAAACTGGAATTTCGTTTAAATCTAATAAAGTAAAAATGTTTCTGTAATAAACCGATCATAATGTATAAATCTTGAATAAGTAATTTCTGTTCTGTCATTGTTTCGTTTTTATAACAATCTTTATTTGGCTTGAGTGTACATTAGATGCTTAAAATACTTTGAAATATTAAAAAATCTGATTGAAATAGATTCTCTAATAGCGCACATTGTTTTCAAGACTTAATGCTTTAATGGAGTGGTTATGTCTCTAAAATATTAATGATTTTATCTGTGTGATGTGAAACCTTCAGCACTTGAAGAAAATCCTCTGAAAATAATGAAAGATTCTTAAAGTACTTTTTAATTTGTTTTTAATTGTATATTTTTTATTGTTTATCCTTTGATGGATAAAGCTTTTTCATTCCCATACTCCAGCAGTCTCACAGCATAGTTTTGAAAAACTTTTCTCAATTGTGGATCAAAAAAGAATATCATAAACAAATACTATAAAAGTGTTTCATTAAAAAAGTTGTTTGTTTCTCGGGTCGTTATTATATCACCTTTACGCCCCTCTACAAGTTTTGATCAATTTATGGTTTCTGAATTTTTTTTATAACAAAATTGGGTGTCATTTATTTGTGAGAGCGAAAAAAGATACATCTATCGTTTCTCTTTATCTTTAAACTTATTTATTTTATGATGTAATTCTCATAAAGTTTTTAAGTGTAACCAAGTTATTCTATATATGAGCATCCAAATTTAAAAAAATACCTAATCATCCGCTTAACCATTTGAGGCTTCCGCCTTAATAATTACTTTTCTGAGGCTAAGGAGTTAGGAATTCACAATAAACGAAAAAAATCCTTTTCTCACAAAGTGTCGTATGTCTTGCCCTAAATTAGAGCGTATTTATTTTATGTTTTATTTGATCCTCTTTAAATATTACTTTCACTTACTATAATATATAGTAAGTAGAAGTATTGCGATCGTGAAAATTTTGGAATTCCAGTTTTCGTCAGAAATACACGTTTTAGGGTCTTCTGAGTCCAAATGACCAAGTCCCGAAAAAAGGTCTCTGTGTGTGTGTGTCATGTTTAAGACAACTATACGCCCGAGATGTTACAGCAACTTTTTCACTAAATTCGGCTGACCTTAGGAGTTTATCTCATGCATTTAGCACCTTTTTACGATTTTTTTTAAAAAACGGCTCTAACGATTGTGATTAAACCCGCTATATCGATCTAAAATTTAATAGGCTTTAATATCATGTAAGTTTAATTCTGATTGAAATAGTCTGACATTGCTTAAAAGCCGATATTTTAAATGTTCTTCCTCTAAACTACCTTTATTTTTGTACATTCCTAAAGAATAACCATATCGTCTTAATGGCACCGATGAAGGACGGCTAAATATCAAAGTTGAGCGAATGTGATAAACAACTAAAGCAGAAAAGTGCAAACATATTTTTTAATGCATTTTTTTTTGTTTTTGAACACAGGGATAGTAATATAGATGTATAATATACCGTTGGATAGCTAACGATTTTAGAAAAAATATTATGTGATACACGGAATTGTATAGGGTAATGGAGAGTAATGAAAAGCCGATAAAACTAACAGTTTCTGGTTCCTGAAAAGAGAAATTCCTGTTGACCGTGCTGCCACATATCAAGGAAGCAGAGCCCTAGCTGTGATCATCTTGACATTTGAGTTGAAGGTGATTACCCCAAACACTAACTGATTGTTGTTGATAAAAATATAATAGATTATTTAATATATCACATGTTTCTATTGAAATTCAATTTAATTAATTCTTTAACAATTTATTTTTATCTCTACATGTATTTAAAAAAAATTAAATTAATTTTAACAACGGAGGTATGTGAAAGTCGTGTGTTGCGCGCACCAGATTTTTTTTTATTTACACTTATAGGACACTTACCTATATATGAAATATATAGGATGAGAAAGTATTGCAGTTGTGAACATTTTCGCATTCAATTTTTCACCGGAAATACACATTTTATTGTACTGTGTCCAAATGACCTAGTCCCACAAAAGGGTCTGTGTGCTCGGTGTAAGCATATTTCGAAAATGATGAGATGTATAACACTGAAATTTCATATTTTTTAAGCACATATGCCTGAGATGTTACAGCAATTTTTCCATCATAATCGGCCATCCAGGAGAACTTTATACCATGCATTTTGCACTTTTTAAGATTTTCTTCTTTTTAAGTATCTTTAATTTTGTAGAAATGAAAAATTTATCATTTCGTCTTGTTAGCGTTGATAAAAACCTGGTAAATAGAAATGATAAACGAATATTATAGGAGAAAAGAGCAAACATATTTTTTAAGTTTTTTATTAAACATAAGAATAATGGTAATATAGATTTATAATATATCTTTATAAAGCTAATGATTTTAGAAAAAGTATTATCTTACATATAATGGTGTAAAATGTAATGGGGAAAGAAGAAAGGAGCATTAACATAACTCATTATTGTAGATGATAATATGTATTGTCTAATTATTTAATCTGAAATACTTGTTTCAATTGAAACCTTTTTTTAAACTCTGTCTTTATTTAAAAGTTTTTGATGGAATTGCTTTTAACAACCGGGCTAAGTGAAAGTCATGTATTGTGTGCACCAGGTGTTTTTATTTATATTTTGAATTGATTACGCAATTTTATTGTTTAAAAGTTCTAAAAGAAAAAAAAAATGGATAAAGTCGACAAATAAAGTAATTACAAATGATTTTATAGTTCCCAGTTTTTAATGATAATAATTATTATTGTTTGAAAAATTACACAACATTAATGCAAAATTAGTGGATATAAAAAACAACAAATCATGATAATTACTTAAAACTCCTTGAGGTCTAGACTGGTCAAATTAAATTTGCAATTCTAATCCTAAGAAATATACATTTCTTTTCAATTTCACTTAATTTATTTTAATATCCTAATTAATTCATAAATGTTTTTAAAATGATTTACTTAGCTAGAAATTCTACATTGTATTTTAGCAATAAAAAAAGTGTAATGTTAGTTGTTATATTTTATTTAGAACATAACTTTGAACTAAATCCAATGTTTTTTCCTTTTATATATATATATATATATATATATATATATATATATATATATATATATATATATATATATTACAATTCTTATCTTGAATAAAATATAATCCAGTGTGTAGGTTACAATTTTTTCATAATGTACTATATCTGGCATTAAGAAAAACTTATACAGTAAAGTAATTTAACAATTAATTTGTAACAGAAAAAAAATTTCAGTTAAAAACGGAAAACATTCTTTTTTTTTACATAAAAGCATGATAAGATAAAAAGATATTTTGGGGTATCATAAACAGTGAAGTAATCAGAAAAGAAATGTATACCGAAAAAAAAAGTTACTTTTTCTTACTTATGTTTGTTTTCCATTTTTTGAGTTACTGAAAGCATAATTTATCAACTAAACAAGACATCTTGTGCTAGTCATGAATGAATATTATAATAATAATAATAACAGGCTTACCGAACCCGAAGATTCGATGCCGACACCGCGATGCTATCAACTCAATTATATTCGCAGGGTACAAACTCCGCAATTCCACGTGCAACCTTCTAAACTCCCCCGTGGCCTCATCTCTCTTCGGACCAAATATTTTACGCAGTACCTTATTTTCAAATACCTTAAGCCGTTGTTCATCCTTCAAAGTAAGCGGCCACGGTTTACATCCGTAAAGAACCGTCGAAAGAATAATAGTTTTATAAATTCTAACCTTTAAGTTTTTTAGACAGAAGCCGCGAGCTAAGTAATTTAGCAACTGAATAATAACTCGCATTTCCCACCTTTAACCGGGACTTTATTTCTTCCTGGATTTTTTTTTTTTTTTGTTATCATTGAACCTAAATACTTGAATTTCTCTACGTGTTCAAAATTATGTCCCGATACATCAATATCACCCAGATCGCCATCGTTTCTGCTACTAATCATATATTTCGTCTTATCGGTATTTAATTCGAGTCCTATTTCTTTACCGGTTTTTAATAACACACTTGTATTTAGTTGTATGGTTTCCGTGTCTTCACCTAGCAGTACCAAATCATCGGCATACCCCAAAACCGGAATCTAGTCACCCATATTTAAATTACCTCAAATCTCTCGGAGTAATTATGACCGATTCTAACTTTATGAAATGTTTCCGACAAACATATTTCTATTAGGTTTACTAACTTTCTAGGTATTCCCTGTTCAATCATGACGTTATATAGCTTCTGACGGTCTATGGAATCATAAGCCTTTTTAAAATCGATATAGAGTTGATGTACTACACCGTTGTATTCCAACTTTTTCTCTAATATTTGACGTAAGGAAAATATTTGATCAATAGTCGAGCGATTCCGCCTAAAAAAACATTGGTAGTCTCTGATAATTTCCTCAGCGTATTCCGTGATTCGGCTAGTTAGTATTGACGAGAATATTTTATAGCATAGTGGGAGAAGAGAGATCCCACGATAGTTGTTACAATCCGTCCTCGGTCCTTTTTTGTGAATCTTATTAAGTATTGATTCTTTCCATTCTTCGGGCATTTTTTCATTTTCCCAGATCTTTTTAACTAAAACATGTAATTTGGAAAGCCCCGCTTCTCCTCACACCTTGATTCACTCGTGATATTATCATTTCCTGCAGCTTTATAACTTTTTAATTTCCCTATCGCTATTTCGACTTCCTTTTTACTCGGTGCGTCTGTAAATGAATATTATAAATATTTAATTATTAGTTATTTTGGGGAAATTTTCAATTTTTTTTTTTTATTATGCAAATCTCTTTTTAAAGGTGATAAAATTAAGCTTATATCTATTCTATTTTACAATATATATTATATATATATATATATATATATATATATATATATATATATATATATATATATATATTGAAA
Organism: Piezodorus guildinii; assembly: GCA_023052935.1. Classification (NCBI taxonomy): domain Eukaryota; kingdom Metazoa; phylum Arthropoda; class Insecta; order Hemiptera; family Pentatomidae; genus Piezodorus; species Piezodorus guildinii. Next base: position 74,013,626 of record CM041293.1, on the reverse strand, counting down.
AAATATTATATTAAATCAAAGAATAAATAATCATTTATACACACGTTATTATAACTAAGCAACTCTGGGGGTCGCCTGTGGTTTAAACTTGGCAGGTGGCCCAGGATTTTTTATAATAAATAATAATAATAGACATACTCAACCCGAAGGTTCGATGCCGATACCACCTAATTCAGTCTACACAGACTCGTTCAATGTTCCAGGATTTTTTAATAGGATTAAATAATAGTCATGATTTAGAATTCCCACTGTAGCATTATCCGATTAGCCACAGTAGCATAAAATGACAAATAAATAAACGAACATTTAAAAAAAAAATCTCTTTTAAATTACTTTTAATATTGTTTCGAAAAATTTTGTTTTTTAAATATTTATTATATTGTCAAGATTCCTTTGTTTTAATGAAAATTTTCAATGGATTGAGTACATGTATGTGGTAGACGCTTTTAGCAAATTCATAGGACACAATTTCAAATATCGATATTTGCTAGGTTTGGTGGCGGTCAAAAAAGATGAGGGAATAATAAAATACAATTTATTCTCCAGAGGACAGGACTATATACAGGACACTGTCTGCTTAATATGCACCTCCATAATATGGAATTGGTATCCTCACCGCCTTGCAGATTCAGCAAGAAGGAAGATGAAACATGCTATCATGTAATATGTAGTTGTCCAGAGATTGCTACGACACGGTATTACCATTTTGGTCGTATCTCAGACCCTAACCTGTGTGAACTGATCAATCCTTACAGTTTGGCCGGATTCATTAATGCAATAGACCTGTAATAACAGGATAATGGTTAGTCCGTGTGCCAGCAACGAAAAATGCATCATGGTAAAGCAAAAATAAACGTCTGCCAACTCAAAACGGGTGGATTACAAAATGGCGACCATTCAAAAAGGGAATATAACGAAATATCACTCTTTTCTAACATAATTATGGTTACTATCATATCTATGAAGATAATTGTTATAAAGTAAATCATCAAGTATTTAATAAGCTTTCAATTGACAGGTAAAAGACATTTGTATTCTTTTATTCAACGATATAGAGGTAATACTAAGACAAATAAAAAAAGTTTGTGGAAAATTCTATCATATTTATGGTTACTATCATGGAAACGGCTCATACTTTGAGGATAATCGTTATAAAGTAAATCATCAAACATCAAGTATTTAATAAGCTTTCATTTGAGTGGTAAAAGACATGTTATGTCTTATATTCAACGATATGGAGGTATTACAAACAAAAATAATATTTCAGAAAATGAGATATCACTCTTTTCTAACATTATTATGGTTAATATCATGGAAACGGCTCATCCTATGGGGATAATCGTCATAACAATTTATATAGAAAATTAAATCATCTTTAATTTAAGTTGTAAAACACGCCTGTATGACTAAAAGTTATATAGATATGGTTCTTACAAAAACCGGAAACCGGGAAACGTCTTATGTTTGTCATTTCCTTGGTTGATATCATGAAAACGGCTGCTCCTAACAGAATAATAGTTATAAACTACTTCACGAGGCATAAAATTAGCTTTAATTTGAGTGGTGATAGAAATCCGTAGGTGCAATACTATCTGACATAATTTCAATGCAATGGTTACATGGGCCAGAAGTTCTTTCGCTTAAAACGCGTCTGCCTCGGCTTCTCACCCACCTATGAATATCAGAGTAGCCTCTTTTGATTTGTATTATAGCCTAGTATTATGAGGTTGAAAGGAAAATCGTGGTCAAATGATTCAGAATTTAACTTTTTGGTTCCTTTTTGAATGACCGCCATTTTGTAATCCACACGTTTTGAGTTGGCAGACATGTATTTTTTGCTATACCATGATAGGTTCTTTGCATAAAACATACTAAAAATTTTGGTAATACGATGCTGCAGTACTAAGGGTTAACCCGGGAGAAAAAAAGTATTCTCTTACGTTTTGACGCGGGTATTTTTAAGGCTAAAATATATCAAGATAGAATGTAAGCATTTCATAAATATCTATTAATAAATTATGGAAAACTAACAGAATAAAGAAAACACACAATGAATATTAGAAATAAGTGAGCTAAAGAGTGATAAAATTAAAAGCTGATGAAAAATAAATAAATAATAATTCAGTATCACTCAGGTTGGTTTATTAACTCATTAATTCACTACTTTACTTTCTATGTATTGTTTTTTTTTCTGTATTATGTTAATTTTTTATAATGATCAATATAAATATTATGTAGGATATTATAGATCAACATCTTGTCAAATATAATATCTAAAAACATAACTTTACCAACTATATCTCCTTATAAATATTGTATGAGATATAAAAGTTATACATCTTGGAAGATATAATAGATACAAGTTTAACTTTATCACCTTTAAAAAGAGATTTGCATAATCAAAAAAAATAAGTTGGAAATTTCTCAAACATAGCTGATAATAAAATATTTATAAGCTTCATTTTTTCCTAGCACAAAATGTATTGTTTAAGTGATAAATTATATGTACGATAAATGAAAAAAAACAACCTACATTGTGTCTTGTTATGTTTTTAGTCCAGCTACTTAGGTCGAAACGTTTGACAATAACTATATATTTTTTTTTTGCCCGGAACCCGAACCACCTGCCAACTATGTAATGTTAATATAAATATAATAAAGACATCTGAAAAATCTTAGTATTTTCATTCTATTTTTGAATCAAGCAACGATTTGGACTTTTATTTAAGGCCCATTTTCCTTTATTATTATATTATATTTCTGCATTTTATTGTAATCTTGATTTTATTCAAAACGTGTGTGTGAGCCTTTAATATAAAGATTGTTTGAATAAGTTTAGTTCTGCCATAACGATTCCTGACTGAAATTTCCTGAAGTGTCGATCTTGGCGGAATTATTATTGTAACCTTGATTCGATTTTGATTGATTGTTGAATTTCAACTTAAAGTATTGGTTAAGGTGCCGGAACGAATAATGATTTCATGATATTTTTTCATATTAATCAAAAATGACCGTGTGTATCGTTTAATAATGAACTCGAACTTATATTTGTCTGCACCATTCAATACATTCCTGTTATTGTTTTGTTCCGTTAAATGTCGATTAGTGAATATTCATATCAGTGTGGATGTTAACAAGTGAAAATTAAACGATCTGAAATAAAATATTAAAAATAAAAGTAACATATATTACACGAGTTTTGTTTTTACCTGTGTAAATTTTTTAAAAATTTTAACAGTCTTTTCCTGTCCATTTTAAATGCCTACTATTTATTGATGTTTGAAGTAAATATAAGAATAAACAAAACAATAATATAAAGTATTTATTTATTCATTATTTTTACTAATTCTGGAAAAGAATTTTATGTAATGCAATTATGAAAAAATCTGATGAACACATGACCTTTACTTAATTCCGTTGTTAAAATTAATTTAAGAATTTTTAAATACTTTTAGGTATACAAATAAATTGTTAAAGAATTAATTTAATTTAATTTTAATAGAAACACACGTTTTATTAAATAATCTATTATATTTTTATCTAAAACAATTAGTTGTTTTTTTCGACTTTTCATCACTCTCCGATAACTTTTACAATCTTGTTTGAGATAATATACTAAAATCTTTAGTTTTCCAACGGTATTTTATACATCTATATTACTCCTTTTATGTTCCAAAATACAAAAATTGCATAACAAAATATGTTTGTTCTTTTCTCCTTTAGTTGGTTATCAAATCCGTTCTACTTGCATATTTACCCGTTATTTGTCAATAATAATAAGATGATGTTCCAAATGTTTTGAAATCTACAAAATTAAAGGTACTTTACTTTAGAGAAAGTAATATCGGCATGGGTTGTACCACTACAAGTTTTTTTAACAAAGCTTAAAACATACATAGATTTTATATATATATATATATATATATATATATATATATATATATATAGTTCCTGGCATGTCAAGTCGCTAAGCCTTCACTTTACTTCCCTTACCATATATATTATATTGGGTTGATGCAAAATTAATGCAGGTTTTTAGTAGGTATTGTAAATACCCCATATCTTTACTTTAACCATATATATTTAATCAAAATAATTTCCATCTGAATCAATGCACTTTTGCCAACGTTCAGCAAGCTTTCTTATTCCACCAGAAAAAAAATCCGAATCCCTGGACTCAATGAAATCACGAAAAGAATTTTCAATGTCGTCCTGGTTTTGAAAATTTTTCTCCCTCAAAAAGTTGTCCAGATGCCTGAAAAAGTGGAAGTCTGTAGGAGAGAGGTCAGGTGAATAAGGCGGATGTTGGAGAACTTCGTAGCCCAACTCGTGCAGTCGTCGAAGCGTTGGTTGTGCAACGTGTGGTCTGGCGTTAACGTGGAGCAGGATCGGCCCCTTCCGATTCATCAATGCTGGGCAAAGACGTTGCAATTTTTGAGTTCCGAGTTCCGCCGCCATTTCTCGTGTGGTTTTGGTTGGGTCTTCTTCCACTTTTGACCTCAGCTGGTCGTTGTCCAGAGCAAGATGACGGCCCCGACCTTCCTTGTCTTCGAGGTCGAAATCTCCTCTGCGAAACTTCTGGAACGAACGCTGCACCGTGCACTCATTAATAGCCCCCTGACCCCACACTTCATTAATATTACGAGCCGTTTGCGCAGCGCTGCGCCCTAATTTAAATTCGTAAAAATAAATTTGACGAAAATCGCACTTTGACATTTTCAATTCAAGACCTTTGAACACACTGAACAAAACGATTTTACTAAACAAATTCATGGTGAAAGAGAGGGTATTAGATAAGGTTTGTTTTGGTATAATAATGATCAATGTTAGTTTACACAATTGGAATTAAGATATTGCAATAGAGGAAACGTGCATTAATTTTGCATCAACCCAATATATAGGTAAGTGAAAGTAAAAATAAGTTTTATGCTTGGTAATAACCCTAAAAATATTAATAAACTCTTTAAAGCAGTATTTTCATTAAGGTTTCTTACAAACTGTATTCCTCACTTCTAAAAAGGAATCTGCGTTTTTAAGATATCTAATCTAATATACGACTTTATTTTATTTTAGGGTTGTCACAAACCCATAACTTAACTAAGAACACAACGTTCTTGAATCCTATCCATTTGTTGTGTACAAAAAACAAGAATGTTGATGAAACTGTTTCTATTTTGGTACTTGTTTGGACGTTATTATATGAATCTATAAGATTTTTAATGACATTTTTTGGAAAGTTGTTGGCAACATTTATTTTCTGATGGTACAGTTTCTAATTCATTAAATATACTTTCGATAATTATAATTTTCCTGAAGAGATTGTTGATATCCATATTTCTGGTGATAAATAAGTCTAAAAAGGGGATTGTTAAGTAGTTTTCTTTTTCTACAGTTAAACGAAGGCGTGGATCATATAAATTAAAGGATTTTAGGATGTCGGGGATTTTGTCTGGGCTTATTATTAGGAAGAGATCAACTTATTTTTAATAAATATAATTTGATTTTTATAAGTTGCGGTTGTTGAGTCGAGGAGGTCATTGAGTACGATGTCGGAGCGAGACAGTTACCCGTTTCCTTTTCATACTAAAATATCGGTTTCCGAAAAGTGATTAATTAATACAGTGTCCTTAAGTATAAAATATTTAAAAAATATATGATAATTCATTTAAAAGTTAATATTTATTTTACTAAGTCAATTACCTGTCAGTCAGCTCTTAGAATAATTGTGGAGATTACCCTCCTCTCTTAAATAGATGGTTTTAAAAATAAATATTTAATTGGAATTTGATGTGATTGATTGAGGTCGTATGAATTTGATTAAATATTAAGCTTTAATTTGCTACAGATGATGCATTAAGTATGGATTGTGCTAATCAGCATTTAATTCAGACTGGTTTTAGCTGCTTTATACATCTTATTTTTTTTATTTTATTTTTTTTTACTATTAGCTGATTGAGGTATGAGTACACTTGAAAGACATAAAAAACTACACATGTAAAATAGAGTTTAAATCGCCACTACGTAATCTTCAACATTGCGTGGTCCATATGCTGGATACCCATTTTTGTGAATAACATTATATTCCCTACTTCAAATACTAAAATTCGGCAGAAAAAGTTGTACCAAAATTCTTAAAATTTTCTAATTAAAATACCATCATTCAGATGGAATTCCTTGCGGTTATCACTGGTTGAACTTAACTTCCCTAAATAAGCGTTACTTTTTTACTTTCACTTAATTATATACAAAACATATATTCAAGGAAATTATAGCGATCATGAAAATTTTTAATTTCGAGTTTTAACCAAACAAATACGCATTAGGGTCTCCTGAGTCCAAATGAATCAACTACCGCAAGAAAATTCTATGTGTATGGTACTTCTAGCTCAAACAGTAGGAGTTATAAAAAAATAAAATTTTATATTTTAAGCAAGATAGGTCTGGGATGTTGCAGTAACGTTTTTCAAATCAGATATGCCACCTAATATCGTACCTTGTTACGGTTTTCTTAAAATCTACTAAAAATCGTAGGGTATTAAATTAGATTTTGGTCGTATCTTCATTAAAATTCTTTGGCATGGCTTAAATGACGAAATTTTACTTTCACTTACCTATAAAAGGAATATATAGTCAGAGAATGTATTGCGATCTTGAAAAGTTTTGAATTTAAGTGTCCACTGAAAACCACACGTATGAAAATACACAATGAGTGTGTGGTCAGTCATTGTTGATTGATACCATCGTGGAGACTCAAATGGTCGTGTAAAGTAGTTGGGCTCGGTGAGGAACGGATTCCAAGAAAGTTGGTACTCGCTGAATCGACTGGTAGGCGTCCGAGAGGCAGGTCGAAACGCCGATCGGAGGATTGCGTTAAGGCTGATCTCGGGGGCTTGGGCTTGAACGGTGAACATTGGACGAGTCAGTGTAGGCGGACTTTGGTGGTATCGGCATCGAACGAACCTTCGGGTCGTTAAGCCTATTATTATTATTATTATATAATGCATATATATGTAACCCGAGAAGTTACAGCAACTTTTATAACAATATCGGCATACCAGGAGAGGCTGTTTATTCCATAGATTTTCGCCTTTCTAAGATTTTCTTAAAATCGACTCTGTCGATTTTGATAAAACTTGCCATATCCATGAATTTAATGAGCTTGAATATCATTTAGCTTTCTTTCATTTCGATCGAAATAATCTGACAGGCCTTTAATTTTGTAGATACGAAAATATTAAACATGCCATGTTGTTAGTATTTATAAAAAACGGGTTATTATATAGGTTGAAGGAAGTATATATTAACTCATAATTATAAACAACTGAAGTAGGAAAAAAATATTTTTTATTTTTTATGTTATTTCTTTTTTTTTTTTTCTTTTTTTTTTTAACAGAAGAACAGTGAAGATATAAAATATACAGTAGGAAAGCTTAACATTTAAGAAAAAAAAATATCTTACACACAAAATTGTGAAAGGTAACTTATAGGAATAAAACTATATTATTGTTATATAATTTTTTGGGATCGCCTGTATTTTACAGTTATCTCCTTTAGTTTGTTATCGAGGTTGTTATATATATATATATGATTTTTTTTTCTATGTTATGTAATTTGACTTTAGCTTTATTTTCTGTATATATTGTATGGATGTGGTCTCATATCACTATTACTACTGTTCATTCTGAAACAAATTGTAATATTTCTCAATAAATAAATATTTAATCTTGAAAAAGTTTGTTATCGAATTCGTTCAACTTATATATTTACCTGTTTTTTAGATTTGCTAATCAGATGATGTGGTCAATTTCATAAAAACTACAAAATTAATGGTACTTTAGAGGAAGAAATTGTGAAATATCAGCATTTAAGCCCTGTCAGACTATTTTAATCAATATAAAAGTTACATGATACTAAAGCCCGTCCAATTTTACATCAATTTAAGGAGTTTAATCAAAATCGTTGAAGCCGTTTTTCAGAAAATCGTAAAAAAGGTGCAAAATACTTGGTATAAAGTGGCGTCGCTCTTTTGGTTAGCCGATTTTGATGAAAAAGTTGATGTAACATCTCGGGCGTATAGTTGTCCTAAGTATGAAATTTCAGTTTCATATTGTTGGACGCTGTTTAAAAGCTAGTTGGTTACTTACACCTTATTCTGATATCAGTTTGTTATATAAGAGTCTATGAACATTATATTGCTCTAAGATCTGAGACGAATTCTGGCAGTTCTAATGCAAGCTGATATCTCTGAAAGATAAATAAACAGAAATAAATCAAACAAACAAACAGTCAGTTATGAATGAACAGAAAAACATATATGAACAATTTAGAAGATAACATTTTGCTCAGATGATTCTCCTCATCGCCCTACTGGGCGACAGACGTCTAACTTCTTGGCACATTTCATACTAGGAAGCTTTTATTTTTTATAAATGAAGATTAGATTTTTTACCGGGCTGGTCTAGAATTAGCTCATGATTAGTTTATGCGTCGTCTGAATGATAATAAATAAAGATTTTAATAGAAATATGTACTATCATGCCTTGTTTTGAGATAGTGACTTCAGAAGTGTACTAAAGGACATTTTTTACGAAATAGGTGTTTCGAGATGTTTTTATTCTTATCCTTTTAATTTTTATTACAAATAATACTAAAATAATTGACTCCATTACGTACAAATTAAGTAATTTGTGTCGTGAAAAACGATTCTTGATTTTGATGCAGAAGGATTGAAATAAATTTTGTTTTATTAAAAAAAAAAAACTTTTAAAGATTTTTATTGCGATGTATTATAATTTGTTTCAATGTGAACAATAGTAATAGTGATACGATTCCTCATTCTTACAGCATTTACAAAATACAACGATAAAGTCGAATTAAATAAAAATATTTTTAAAAAACATAAATTTAAGTTATATCCCTATATCAATAAAAAACATTAAATTAATTAAGTATTAATTAAGTAAATGCGAGTAGAAATGCGCATGATCGATAAAAAATTGAGCTCGAAAAACTTAATCATAACCACCCGAAAGCACATTAATTAATCCCTATATCAATAAAAAACATTAAAAGTAAATGCGAGTTGAAATGCGCATGAGCGATAAAAAACTGAGCTCGAAAAACTTAATCATAACCACCCGAAAACTCATTAATTATTCCCAAAAAGTATCCCTCCCCTCTAAAAATTCAAAATCAACAACTATCTTTAAACTAAATAGACAATAATTAATTTTTTTAAATATTAGTTCGTAAAAAATAGAACTTGATATTAAATATCTAAAAAACCAAAAAAAAAAAAAAAGATAGGATATGCCAAAATTATTAAAGTCATAATTTTAATTAAACTAATTTTTTGTCGATAAATAGATAAAACGGAATATTTAACGCTAGAAGTGAAGAAAAATGTGACAATTGCTTTGGAAAAGGTAACATTTGAAATGGAAAAGGTGACATTTGAAATGGAAATGGTTACATATGAAATGGAAAGGGTTATATTTGAAATGGAAAAAGTTACATTTGACTTGGAAAAGGTTACAATTGACTTGGAAATGCTATATATACACACACAGAATAAAAACCAATAAAACAAAAAAACAAGCTATAATTAAAATAAATACAAAGATCATACACATAATCACAGGTATATACAAAATTCATAACAAATTAGGAGAATATTTTTCCGTTTCCTGTTGTACCTATAGAACGATTTTAAGTTATAATATTGCTTTATCGAGGTATAATACAATCTGCCACTATCTTGGGCAATAAGTAAAATATTAGAGCTAACAGAAGTCATTTATTCCATATGTACAAAGTAAAATAAACAAGAAATAAATATAAGTTAACCTAAATAACAAAATTAAAACAATAAAAATAATATTATAAAATTAATGAAATAAAATAAAATAATCATAATCTTATCCAACGAGTAGTTTTTATATCTGAGCTGTTTATTTCTGATATCCTGAATGAAAGAAAATATTAATAAATAAATATAAATTGTTATTTAATAATCATTAATTGAAAATAAGGATGTTTTTCAAAACAGGAGTGGCAGTGATTTTGTTTAATAACGTTTATATATTAAAGATAAACAATTTTATGAAGCTTATTTATTCTTATGAATAACCTCATTGATAGAAAAAAAAAAAATTAACTCTAGACGAAAATCGGCTATGTTCTCCAAAATCTTCTCGAATAAGCACTCCTTCTCATATGTACCTATTAACTATCATTTATTGCTTCTCTACCAATGACGATTTTCATACGGCAAAACTTAACTGTTGCCTGTCCATGTAACCTGGAGTATATCAACGTTTAATTTAGTCCGATGACTGTTTTCAAGCAATGTTCCGCCTAACAAACCAACCCTGCATTCTCTTCTGTAACAATAACCCTAGGATGAGGCGTAGTCATTGAGCCGTAACTTCATGGGATGCCCTTTGCCGCAAAGCTTTGTACTCGGTATGATGGTTTTACTCTGTAGAAACCTAACATCATTTCAGTCTTATATGGTCACTTAACTGAAATATATCTATTTCGTTTGAGTCAAGATCACAAATGAAGCTATAACCGAATTATGAAATTCGGTAAGGTTACCGCAACACATGTATACATATTTGTTGTTTTTATTCTTTAACGTCACTTTATGCTATTATAGACTAATTGGACGATGTTACAGTGGGAGTTCCTAAATTTTGCCTATCCAGGTTTTATTAGGATAGGGATCTTTAACGATACCTGACATCGCAAAGGCTTGGGACCTGCTTTTAACGTCCCCTCCGAAGCACGGCATAACTAAGGAATTTTTTACTCCCATTAAAAAATCCTAGGGCCACCCGCAGATTTGAACCCGCGACCTTTGGCATAGAAAGCTGTTATGCTAGCAACTACGCTATGGTGACCCCGTATACATATTATAAAGCCCTCGCTATTTTATTTAATTGAAATAAAATCACAGTTACTGATAAAATCACAGGCATCCCTTCTCCGAAATAACCTGATATTATTTAATTAGCAGTTAGGTTACTGGAAAAATTATACCAATAAATATATTTTTGCTACATTTATTTATTTCTGAATTAAGAATTTTGTGTGTCATGTTAACAGTATTTTTTATCAATATTTCTCTTACTTTAAAAAAAGGGCTTCATATAAAATTCAATTATATCATATATTGTAATTTAAAAAAATAATTAAGTATTTAGTTGCACTACATTTTTATGTTGGAGAACTCATTCGATCCATTTAACAATTAATACGTTGTTTTGCAATAAAGCGGATAATAAAAATGTTTACTTTCAATGCTGAGTAATAAAGTGAAGGTTATATTGGTATTATATATATGAACTTTACCTTACCTCTGACCTACAAAATATGTCGTACAATGCGAGTTATGATAGGATCATACTAAAATAAGTATAGTTTTTATCTTGTCGGAGCACTAAAACAGTCAGATCATATATGTTATACGGACATTTAAAATTTTTGTTAAATGCATACACCAACTAGTGTTTCGTATGTACATCAATTGTACGCACGGACGGATTTTAGTTAGATGGGATGAACGGCCGCTGATTCAATCTTTTAAAACGCGAAGTTAAAGGCTTGTTAAACTTGGTTTAACGTAGCCGTATTGCATTGTAAAAGTGTCCTTGATTCATTACAACGTGGTTTGTTTTGTATCACACGATGTGCCCTTTCACTTCTCTTCTCTTCCTATTGTTCTTATTCCTATTAAAAATACTATATATTTGAATGTGGCCATTTATTTACACCAAAAGTGATGAAGAATTTTTTTTATAATGTATCTTATTCAATATACATCGAGATCTTTACCTCCGTTAGAAAAGAAAATGAATGATCTTGGCCATAGATCGCCATATAAGTAACCATTTTCAGATGGCTGGTTTGGCATGTTACCAGGAGACTGATGAGTGTTTCAATTGTGAAACATAATCCACGTTTCATCACGAATTATTAAGCCCTCGAGAAACGGTTTGTTTCTTTAACGAACAAGCAAAGAAACACACTTCTCTTAAGGTTTTAAAAGCTGACGTTCGTTTAGCTCGTATGAGACTCAGGACAGGAATCGGACTTTTTTGCTATTCCGATCAATTTTGAATCATTAAGATGCGGGACTAGAACTCAGAAAAAATAAATTAAATGATATTTTTGAAATAATCCAATTATTATAAATAATAATCAAAGCTGACATATCGGAGATTAAAATCTTTCGGCTTTCAAAGAAGTGGAAATCTACGAACTTCTGTTTAAACAGCTACAGGGACGATCACTCATTGGTTTTATTAATTTATGTTTTGGCACTTATAAATAAGTAATGGTAAATAATTAGATCCAATGACGAAACATTTTGACGAACTTCTTGTCGCCCTACCAAAGTAAATCAGAACATAATACTTTATATTTGTTGTTTAATCATTTCCAAGTAAATGATCTCTATCTTAGCGGTGACTAATGGATTTGCTTAGATGGATTTTGAACTTACGCAATAAGATTAAGTAATAATAAAGTTATTATTTATTCGATTATTATAAATTAAATGATATTTTTCAAACACTTCTGGTCTTCTATTCTTCAATTAAACGCTATATAAATATCATGCTGTACGATTTTTCGTTAGGTCTAAAACTATAATCAAAGATTATTTACATAAATTAGTTTTTATTTTTATTATTACTATCACTTACCTATATGTGTCCCACACACACACACACACACACATACACACACATATATATGTATGTATGGAATTTTTATTTAGGGAAAATATTGTAATCATAAAATTTTTCAAATTTGAGTTTTCACCTAAAATACAAGTTAAGTGTCCCATAATTCCAAATGATCAAGAACCGCAAAATGGTCTGGTCTGTGTGCAAGTGGTCAGCCTGAAATTTCACATTTAATACAATATTTTACATAAAAGTAATATAGATAGATGGATAATATATTGTTATTTTAAGATTATTTAATCTGAAACAAAATGTAATCCTTTAACCTTTTTTAAAATTTAACTTTACACTTTACACATGGGTTCTTGAATTGATTCTAACATCGGAGGTAAGTGAAGTCTTGTGTAGCGCCCACCAGATCCTTTTTTTTTAATTAGTTAATTAATTATTAATAGTCTCGAATTAGTCTTTATACTCTGAATTATTGTTTGTGAACAATAAGTTTTTTCTTCTAATATATTTCCTTTATTTCATGATCATTACCTATTATGATATATTGCATAACAGAAATAAAAACATCAGGACTACATTTGTTAATAAATTATTATTAAGTAATAAATTAATATTCAGCAAAATATGTAAAAGTTATCCACCAATATAAAAGTTATACCTGGCTCTAAGATGTATTAGAAACTTTTTTCAGAGTTCACTTGATCCCCTTAAAAATATAATAATTGAAGAGGACTAATTTTATAACAGGAAACGCTATCCAATTATTCTGCATTATACAGGAACTAGAATGAAAATGATGATGGTAAGTGGTCAGATGATGGGACACGTCCTTGAAGTTTTGATTCGGTGTCTTCCAAGGCAATTTTTTTCCTTCGACTTAAAATTAGTATGAACTGTTAATGTGTGATAATATTGTTGATATCCTCTATTATTATATTGTGAAAATGAACTAAGAAAACTTGAATCATTACTTATTACGCCTACTTCATATCAATAGAACTCATCGTTAATTATTTAAAATATGAAATTAAAATTCGTTCAATGCAAATCTAGTAGCAGTAAGTTTAGTTTAGGCGGCTTTCATGGAGGTAGGCTTTGGTATATTTTGTTCATCTACGACTGTTTAGTAAATAATAAAATTTAATATATAAGTGTGTTACATATATATATATTATATATATATATATATATATATATATATATATATTTATTTAGACTGAATTATGTATCGTTTCCTTTAAAATGTCTTGAAATGGATATGGTACCTTTAGGAAATCAGTATCCCTAATTTATCCACGACCCTATCTATTTTGGACTTTAACGATGCTTTTTCATTGATAATTTTACAAGGTTTATCTTTAAAATTTATATTTTATTAACGGTTTCATTTAATTCATTGCGTAATAAAACATTGTGTATAAATTATCGGTTATAGTTTTGAATATATCCAAAATTGGAATACTGTAGTACCTAACAAGCTATTGGTAACTAATAAACAGTTGGTTAGTATTCATTCTTACGTAGAATTGTGTGCTGTAAAACCTTTACAAAATAAATCAATAAATTTTCTTTTTTATTAGTCCTTAAAGGCTTAGTTCTCTTATATGCATAATTATATAATACAAACACAACACTAATAATTAAATAATTCTTTTAATTTCAATTCATTAAGTCTTTTATCAATAGTTTACTAAAAAAATTCATTAATTAGTTAGTGTTTGAAGCTATTCTTTAAAACCTATTTGCTATTGTTCATTGAAGCATATTTCATTACCATCAGTTCAGCAGTATGATCTAAATTTTTTCCTTTTTGCCTGAAAAATAAATAGAGAAATCTGTATTCAATTATAATATAACTATTATATTATATTATAATGATAAACTTTTCATTAGGTATAATGTAAATCCCCTTACTTTTTGTACTGTTTAAAAATTATTAGACCTAGTATTTTCTTTGGATTTCGGTTCTATTACTGCTAACATATATATATATAATATATATATATATATATATATATATATATATATATATATATACATACGACGTACAAAACCGAAATTTCATATTTAAGAAAACTCTACGTTCAAGATTTTACTCTAACTTTTTCACAAAAATCTGCTCACCGCAAGTGCTGTTTTTCGCCTTACATTTGTTACCTTATAACGATTTTTCGAATACGGCTCTAACGATTTTGATTAAACTCACTATAGCAACATAAAAATTTTCTTCCTCTTGAGTATCTTTAATTTTATAGATTCGAAAAAATTGACCATTTTGTCCTGTCAGCATTGATAATAACGCGTAAATATAAAAGTTGAACGATTTTGATTACCATCTAAAGAAGGAAAGAGGAAACAATTTTTTTAGGTATATTTTGGATTTAACAACAGTAATACAGATGCATAATATACCGTTGGAGACCTACAGTTTTAGATAAAATGTTATCTTACATTTTATATAGCCTTATATATTTTACATCTATGTATAAAGTTGAAAAACGTCCTGCCGAAAGACAAAGGGGCATACAATTAAGTAAGTATTGTAAATAGTAATTTCTATTGCAAGATTATTTAATCTTAAACACATGTTTCTATCGAGAGTCGGGAGAATGTGATTCCTTAATCTTTTTTTACTAACTCTGTCTTAATCTAAAAGTTCTTAAATTGATTTAAGTACACATGATAGTTGCAACTACACAAGATAAATTAATATGTGATGGTGAAAAGTTAAAATTTGATAATGTGAATAAATTATAATATTAAATGACCTATATTGAGTAACAATATGGAAATAAATATAATATTGAACATCTGAAGATGAGGCATGTGAAACCTCGAAACGTAATAAGATTTATTATTGACATGTTTGGATAAATAAATACATATAAACAAAAATAAGAAGAGATTGTTCCAATTGATATAATCATATTCTAAAATACTCTTCTATAATAGTAATTGATATTAAATTGATTTTTATAACTGTGGTAATTAAATTGCGTAAATCAGATTTGTTGTTCTTGTTTTATTAAATATTTTTTATCATTAATTATAGTTTTCTGTTTACGATCCTGCAAGTAAAGATCTTCTTTGTTTCCTATTACATTCAAAATCCATTTAACGGATGGCATGGTAGTATCGAAATAAAAAATAAAATAAATAAAAAGTTCTATAGCGGAAGCATACAAGTCGACGAGTTGATAAATAGCTACCTGAAAAATCAAATGTTGATTGTTAGCTTTATTTATTGATCAATTAATAATGGGTTTATTCAACCGTTGTCTTCTTGACCAGCCAGCCGGTCGTAACAACTCACAATAAAAACTGTTGTTTTGAACTAAATCATTCAAGAATTTTCAATTATGATTTTTATTTATTGAAAAGTTATGTTTTATGATTACCTTTTAAATTTATTTATTTTTTGAAACAATATTTTGTTTTATATAATCTCTGAAACAATCCCAAATATTTTATATGTGGTTTAGATATCACTAGGGTATCATAATTGGAAGGATTTTATTAACAGTGTGTATTTTTCTTTATTCTTTTCAAAAACGAATCTTTGAAAAAATAACAAAACAAAAAAGAACCCCCTAAACAGTCGAAGTTATGTTTCAAGATACGTAGAAACAGAATAACTAATAAAAAAATGTCTTTCGCTATACTTATTTATAAATTAAAACACATTTTTTCTCCCTCCAAAAAAGTCTTAGGACTGTTTGCCGGGTTTGAATCTGCGACTTCTGACGTATCAAATCTTAAACCCTTATTATATAAATTTCTCAAGGGTCACCTGTTGAACAGTGGCAGGCATAGCAGCCTTCCATACTAAAGGTCTCGGGTTTAAATCCGGCAGATGGCCCTTGGGTATTTTTAAATGTTTTAACCAAATTCTTAATCATTTATATCATTAAACCATCTTCTGAGTTTCAACCTGCGACCTTTGGCATAGAAGGCTGTTAAGCTAGTAGCACTGCTATGTTACATCCTTAAATCCCTTATTTTATAAATCTATTAAGGGTCAACTGTGGTTGTAGTGGCTAGTGGAATAAGCTTCTATGGCAAAGGGTTTTAACGAAAGAAATGTGCAAATATTTTTAAGGGAAGATAATAATCCCTGATTGTTTGCCCTTCAAATAGATGTAAACAATTGTGAGTTGTTTTTTTTATGCTAGCCACTGCACAATAGGTGATCCTTGATAATCCTATGTAATAAGGAGTGAAGGATTTGACATGTCTGAGGTTTTTTGAGTGAGTATAAAAATCTTTGGTTAAGCTGTCCTTCGAAGTGGGGGTAAAATAGACCTCGAGCCTGAGTGATATCAGGAACTCTTTGAAGATCCTTATCCTTATTAAACTTGGATGGAAAAATTTAAGAAATTATGCAAACGATGGAAATAATTATGAATTTTACTGAAAACATAATGTATTTGATTGAACAAAGTATAGAGAATTATACTAAAAAAACAATGATGGAGTTTTGTTGACCGTTGAGAAATTAGATGAGGAAGATGGTTGGGGGTGAGGTCATAAAGTCAACACTCCTTGGACTCCTTTAGACAGCGTCTCAGAGTCAACCCTGATGAAGGCCCACATCGTAGGCCGAAGACGTCGGCACATAATTAAAATAGCACTTATTTTAAATGTGTGTTTCTAATTTATGACCGCACCCCCAACCATCTTCCTCATCTAAAAAAATAATGAATTAAACTAGAGAAAGCTGTATTTATTGATCTATTTTATTAATTATTAAATATTCATAAAATGATGGTAATTCCTTTAAATATTTGATAAAGAGACTTGGAGGAAGCATCGAAATCTTAACTACC
This sequence comes from Piezodorus guildinii, assembly GCA_023052935.1. Lineage (NCBI taxonomy): Eukaryota > Metazoa > Arthropoda > Insecta > Hemiptera > Pentatomidae > Piezodorus > Piezodorus guildinii. Next base: position 73,996,096 of record CM041293.1, on the reverse strand, counting down.
GTTGTTCGTCCCAGCAAAAACTCAATTAATTAAGTTTGTTATTCCTCTATATTATTATAATATGAACATATTATATCCATTTACTTATCCTATTCAGTGTGAAGATGAAATCTATCTTGTTACAACTTCATTTCCTCTTATTACGATTAGGTGTAACTACAAATTTAATTTGTCGCAAAGATTAATCTCTTGATGAAAATTGGTTTTCGGTTGTACTGAAAAATCTATCATGATTGGAAATAAAAATTTACTTGTAAATTTAAAATTTACAGTTTAACTTTAAAAAAAGGACATCTGACCTAGAGCAATATATATTTTTCACGATCAGTGAGGTTATTCAAAATTTCAGGAGGCGCAAAAAAATATTATTAATCTATTGTAAAACCTAGTTATTTAATTTTTTTTCATAACATTTCTTGTTGTTTTTATTATATTAATGAATTAATTTTTACGGCATAGAAGGAAATATCTCTGTATGATTTAGAACAAATTTAAATATACAGATAGTACAACATGGAGATTATGGCGTTTCTGAGACGCATTTTTAAAGGAGTTGAGTGTTCATGGATGTAATCGGATGACGGATTTCGGAAGCGAAACAGAATCTTTATGAAGGACCACATATACGAGTACATAATACTGATAATTTATATATTAGATATATGTATAAATAAGAAGCAACATATTTATATTTCTAATAAAATACCTTAAACAAATTAAATATTTTACCTAATTAAAATATTAATTACCTGTAAACTTCAGTATTACTTTCACTTACCTATATATGAAATGTATACTGAGGGAAAGTATTGGGATCGTGAAATTTTCGAATTTCAGTTTCCAACGGAAATACACGTTTTAGGGTCTCCTGAGTCCAAATAACCAAGTCCCGCAAAAAGGTGTGTGTGGTAACTCCCGGGCGAAAACAAAAAGTCCTGTAAACTGAAATTTCGTCCTTAAGGCAACTATATGTCCTAGATGTTACAAAATCTGTTTCATCAAAATCAGCTGACCGGAAGAAGTACTGTATACCATGCATTTTTCACCTTTTTACGATTTTCTCGAAAATGGCTCGAACGATTTTGATTAAACCTGTATATCGGTGTAAAAATTAATGGGCTTTAATATGATGTAGGTTTCATTCCGATTGAAACAGTCTAACAGGACTTAAATGCTGATATTTTGAACTTTCTTTCCCTAAGTACCTTTATTTTGAAGATACTAAAAAAGTAACAATATAATCTTGTTATCAACGATAAAAAACAGATAAATCTGTAAGTTGAACGAATTCGATATCTAACTAAAGGAGAAAACTGAAAAAAAAAACATATTTTAATGCATTTTTTTGTTTTTTAACATAAGAACGGTAATATACATGTACGAGTAAAGATTTCAGACCAAATATTATTTTATACATAAAATTGTTAAAGTTGATAAAGAGTGATGAAAACCGATCAAACTAACTGATTATTTTAGATAAAAATATAATCGATTTATTAATTAAACACATGTGTCTGTAGAAATTCAATTTAATTAATTCTTTAAAAAATTATTTTTATCTCTAAATGTATTTAAAAATTCTCAAATTGATATAATAACGAAGGTAAGCGAATCTCGTGTGTTGCGCGCACCAGATTTTTTTATATTGTTCACGTAATTTAATTTATTTCTTACAATACTTATATTTCATTTTAAATTGGAGTAAAGTGTAAAATAGCCTTATTTCAGATTTAAGATATATTTTTATTTTATATAATTATTTTGAACTATTACCAAGGTTTATAAAATAATAACTTTCTATAAAACTTCATCTCTGTGGTTATGTGATTTAAGATTAACGTGCCGATGTGGTATTTATGTTTTGCTCTTACGTAAGAGTTGTTGACATTGAATTAAAAGGAAAAAGGAATTTATTTGTCGTTTTTCATAATATCCGGTTTTGGTATTCGGAGTGTAAGCATTTTCCTATCATGATGATAGGTTAATGATCGAATGTTTAATAAAACATATGAAATTCTTAAAAAAAAAAAAAAAAAAACCTGTACCACTACAACCCATGGAGGGTCTTGGGCTCAGTACATATAGAGATTCGTACTGTTTCAAGGCCAACGGCAGTGCAATGAGGTGATTAGGCCTTAATCGCGCTCAGTCACCAACAATTAATTAATAATAGACACCCCAATTAATTTGGGTACCCACTTTATAGAGGCTGGGTCTGCCCCAGGAGGGTCTCCATACCCTCGGGTCGCCCCTCGACTGAATTAACAGAATAAATAATATTCCGCCACAGCCGAGATTCGAACCCAGGACCTGGAGCATAGCAGGCTAGCGCTCTATCCAATGAAATTCTTAATTTAAATAAATTTAAAATACTCCTACTTTTATTTATTTCGAAATGGTGCTTATTATCTAATCCACCATACTGTAAGATATGTAGCTAATTTGTATATTGATTTAAAATGACTTAAATAAATCAATATAAAAAAAAAAATAATAATAATAAAGAAAAGAACCTAAACTTAAAATCTTACGGGGTTGTTAAATTAGTGTTTGTTAATAGTTTTAAATATTTTTCTTTTTTTTTTTTTGATTCGTTTTTTGTTTTTTTTAATCTGGTGCGTACATCTCATGACTTTCTCTGACCTCCGTTTTTAAAACCTCTTTAAGAACTTTTAAATAAGATAACAGTTAAAAAAAATCTGGTGCGGGCAACACACGACTTTCAGTCACCTCCATTTTTAAAATCAATTAAAGAATTTTCAAATACACTTGAAGATAAAAACACGTCAAACTATTAACGAATTAATTAAATTGAATTTATGTCCGATTAGCCATAGTAGCATAAAGTGACGTTAAAATAAATAAACAAACAAATTGAATTTATACAGAAACATGTGTTTTATTAAAAAATGTATTGTTTTATTATCTAAAATAATTAGTTCTATCTGGTTTTTATCACTCTTTATTAACTTTTACAAGCTGTAGCTAATATTTAAGCTATTAGATAATATTTTTTTTCTTAAATCTTTAGCTTTCGAACGGTATATTATAAGTCTATATTACTATTGCTTCCTTCAAAATCAAAAAATTGCATTAAAAAAATATTTTTTCAGTTTTCTCCTTTAGTTGTTTTTTAAATTCGCACAACTTACATATTTAGCTGTTATTTATCAATGCTAACAGGATAATTTGGTTATTTTTATAGAATCTACAAAATTAAAGGTACTTTAGGGGAAGAAAATATCGGCATTTAAGCCCTGTCAAACCATTTTAATCAGAATGAAACCTACATGACGTTTAAGCCTATTAAATTTTACATCGATATAGCGAGTTTAATCAAAATCGTCGGAACCGTTTTCGAGAAAATCGAAAAAAGGTGCAAAATGCATGGATAAAGTGGCTCTAATGGTAAGCCCATTTTGATGAAAAAGGTTTTGTAACGTCTCGGGCGTATATTTGTCTTAAATATGAAATTTCAGTTTCATAGGGCTTACCGTTTCTGCCCGAGAGTTACCACACACACACACACACACACACACACACACAGACCTTTTTGCGGGACTTGGTTATTTTGACTCAGGGGACCCTAAATTTGTATTTTCGTTGAAAACTGGAATTCGAAAATTTTCACGATTGCAATACTTTCCCTTACTATATATAGTACGTGAAAGTAAAAAGTAAACTTAAATAGTAAAAGTAAATCATTACCTTTAACAACTTTAGACACAAGATAACATTTTTTATAAAATATTTAGCTTACCAACGGTATATTGTACATCTATATTACTATTATTTTGTTCAGAAAAAAAAAACAAAAAAAAACTGAATATAATGTATAAATATTATTATACAGTCTTCTTCTTTATTTTATATTTCTTATATTTTATGAAAATGACAATAATTACATATATTTTTTAATAATTATGATCACGTGCATTATATATACTCATGTACACTTAAAACTAGTGATAATACTTTTTTTTATACTTTTGTGTTTTCATTTATTTTATCTGAAATTAACTCGGAACTACAACCCATTGCCGGGTCCGGGCCTCAGCCAGTAGTTTAGTGTAGTTGCCATCCAGTCTCGGACCCTCAGGATGCTCCGTGCGTCAGCAGAAACACCGTCTTCCCATCTACATCTCGGCTTTCCTCGTCTTCTTTAACATAGAGACGGACTTGGAGGAGTTTTCTGGGCAGTTCCTCTTCACTCATACATGCCACATGACCTGACTATCGTAATCGGCCAAGTTTGATTACCTAAACTACATTCATCTCATTGAATACGTCGTAAATCTCCCGGGTTGAACGTCTCCTCCTGGTTTCATCTGCTAAAACTCCTCCAAATATCATTCCAAGGATTTTATGCTCGAATACGAGATTGTATTCGCTCTTCTTGGTTAGAGCGAGATTTTATTCGCTGCTGTGAGCCAGTGGAGGAAGTGCTAGGGCTCAATAGCCACAAACATACATTACATGAGTGGAGGATCTGCCCAGTGTCAGAACTCCAATATAAATTTCTCTCATATCTGTTTACAACTTACTTCCGTTCTTTAAACATGTTTAAACAAATAAAAACAATAATAAATATCTTTATTTGTTTTCGGGCTAGTCCATTTAAATGGAATCAAGTTTTACAAAATTAATCCACATGTGCATAAATCAAATCGATGTTTGCGAATTGTAATAAGCAAAATATACTATAATAGATTAAATTATTGTTATTTTGATATTGTGCTCAAATTAAAATTATTCATGAACAGAGAGATAACAATTTCTCAGTTTTAAAAAATCTAAGCATAATAAAATAAATCATCGAATTTCTTTTGATTGTCTAATGTATTTTTATTATAACATATAACAAATATTCTTTTACGAAGTCATTGTCTGAAAATTTTTTAATATACGTCCTTAAGTATTTATGCTAGATGCGGAGTGAACGGGGCATGACAACAAAAAAGACATATATATGCTATCTAAATAACTCATATTGAAGCTACTAATTTTCCTAAGATTTGGGTTAAACTTTGAATGTAAAATAGTTTTAATATCTTGGGAAAGATTATGATTTTTTAATTTTTCAATAGCGTTATTGAACTCCCTTTTAAGCAAGGCTTTACTTTTGATATGTATAAAATCAGCCGAGTCTATAATTAACAATTTATTTATTAGTTGCAATAACCAATTGTACTTTGCATTGATTTCATGGTTCAAGGAATATTTCCTTAGAATGTTTGAACATATTACTTTCACTTCCTATATAGAGTAAGGGGAAGTATTGCGATCGTGAAAATTTTCGAATTCCAGTTTTCAACGGAAATACACGTTTTAGGGTCCCCTGAGTCCAAATAACCAAGTCCCGCAAAAAGGTGTGTGTGTGGTAACTCCCGGGCGGAAACGGTGAGTCCTATGAAACTGAAATTTCATATTTAACTATACGCCCGAGACGTGACAAAACTTTTTTCATCAAAATGAGCTTACCAGAAGAGACACTTTAGACCATGCATTTTGCACTTTTTTTCGATTGTTTATTTATTTAACGTCACTTTATGCTACTATGGCTAATCGGACGATGCTACAGTGGAAGTACTAAATTATGTCTACCCAGGTTTTATTAGGATAGGGATCTTTAACGAGTACCTGACATCGCACAGGCTCGGGACCACCTTTTAACGTCCCCTCCGAAGGACGGCGTAACTAAGGATTTTTTACTCCCATTAAAAAAACCTAGGACCACCTGCGGGTTTGAACCCGTGACCTTTAGCATGGGAGGCTGTTACGCTAGCCACCCAGCTACAAGTGATCCCCCTTTTTTCGATATTCTCAAAAACGGTTCGGACGATTTTGAATTAACTCGCTATATCGATGTGAAATTAAATCATGTAAGTTTTTTTCTAATTAAAATGGTCTGACAGGACTTAATTCCGATATTATAAATTTTTATAAAGTACCTTTAATTTTGTAGATTCAATAAAAATAACTATATTATCATATTAACGCTGATAAAAAACAGGTAAATATATAAATTAAATAAATTCGATACCCAACTATAGGATAAAACTGAAAAAATATTTTTTTAATGCAATTTTTTTATTTTGAACATAGCAATAGTAATATACACTTATAATATACCGTTCGAAAGTTAAGATTTTAGAAAAAAAAATACTATCTAATACACAAGAGCTTGTAAATATTAATAAAGAGTGATAAAAAACAAATAGAACTAATTATTTTAGATAATAATACAATCGATTTTTTAATAAAACACATGTTTCTATATCAATTCAATTTAATTAATTATCTCTGACTGTTTTTGAAAATTCTTTCATTGATTTTAAAAATGGAGGTAAGTGAAAGTCGTGTGTTGCCCGCACCAGTTTTTTTTTTGGTAACCGATCATCTTGCATTAAGTCTACCTTTCGGTACCAGCCGATCATTCTTTTTTGAACATCTGTTTTGATTGATTCTGGACCTTTTTGTTGTGCGTTCCGTTGCCAATGATAAATTGCTTCAAAATAACTTAAAGCAACCCGTTCTAATTGTTTGTTTGTTTGTTTATTCGTTTAACGTCACTTTATGCTACTATGGCTAATCGGACCCGTTCTAATTTATAGCCATTTAATAAAGCCCAGACCTCCGCAAAGTATAAAAGAACAGAATTGACTATGGAATTCAGCAATTTAAATTAGTTACAAGTGAGTCTGATCTTGACCTTAAAGTAATTTAACGAGCTCTGTGTTATGCCAAATGTAATTTCTTTACAAAGTTATCTGCTGCTTGAGAAAGCAAACCCGATGATGAAAAAAAACACTCCTAAATAAATGTATTTTTTAAGTATTTCAATTTTACTGGAAGGAATTATTCCGGGTTGCGGTCATTAAATGAAACAACTAAATAGTTTCAACTATTTATTGTTTGCCCCCTTTGTGGGTCATCATCAGGGCGCATGGTGGGAGAATGGAAACTAGGTACTGTTTGACAACTATTTAGTTGTTTCATTTAATTACCGCCACCCAGACTAATTTCTTCCAGTAATTCTCAACGGTCAACTATATACATCCACTATTTCAATTTTAGTTTTAATATAAATAAATACAACAACCTGTTACTGTTTTCAGTGGCTGTTTTGTTTATGCCTAAGCTATAAACATGTCAATTTTACGACATCCAATTAGCGATTATCTCTTGTAGTCACGAAATCCGCATGATTGGTGATCTGCTTTGTGATTAAGTGATGTGGCCTAACAAACATCCGGCTTTATCGATTAACCTAAAAAAGTACATAAATAAACAAAAAGAAGTTCCGTTTTACCGGAAATTTAGTATCTTAACCCAATCATCTTTTAGACGAGTGTTTGTAATCTAAAAAAAAAAAAAAAAAAATACTATATGCTGGACTAAATATTAGTTCATTTATCAAGCTAACTATTTTTTCTTTACTTTTTACCCATCTAAATTCTTTTAAAAAATGAACGTTGGATTAACAATTAACAATTAACTTTTTACTTTCTGCGTTAAACAAAATAAAATAGGGAAGATTTTAGTTGTTCATACAGATTTAATGTCATCCATGTTTTATGCATTGTCTTTTTCATTTTTAAATTAATTTATTTAAACAGATAAGCATCATGGCCGCAAGTGAACCTACAAATAGTTATTGCTCTGTGTTCATTTCTTATCTACAGTGGTATTAGCCGTTAATTTGTTGCTAAAGTTTGTAAACATTGACTATTTACAGACGTGAACAATATTCAATTGAGTTTCGTGGGGTAAGTGTAATAATTGTACTTATTAACAGTGAGAACTATTGAGTGTTGCAAGCGGGTCCTCTCTACCTCGTGGACGGGCAGATCCTCACCTGCTCGCTCCGAGCCTCTAGCTATCATTCTATTGAAGACTAATCTTGTCAACTGACTTGTAGCTCACTCGGTTGGAGCGCTGCTTCCTGGTCTCATCTACGTATTTCAACACGAGTTCGACTACTGTCACAAACAATATCTTTTATTTTTATTTTACATTTTTTTTTTTTTTTTTCATTTATTTCTTCTTTTCTCTCCTTTATATTATTTATGTATACATTTATAAGATAAATTTTATTTTCTTTTATTTTATTTTTTAAAACATTAAAATGAGTAAAACTTCGTGTTTGGAAACTGATGAAGATACAGCCTTCTCAGAAGTAAGTGAGTCCGACTCACAATACTTAACAAGAAGAACTCTTCAAAAGCGACAACGTTCTCTCGAAAATTCACCAAATAAAAAAAAAAATAAAAAGGGGAAGAAACAAAATTCACCTCCAAGTAACTCCATAAATAGCTCCGGCAGTACTTCTGCAGCCAACAAATTTGATTCCTCTCTACCGCAATATCCGTCAACCTCCAATGTACCAAATATTACGACCAGCAATAAGTTTGCAGCCCTCAGTAACATTGATACAGAGACCACAACACCACATCAAATTACTGAACCTGAGCCTCCCCCCATTTTCGTCACAAATATACAGGACTTTATGGCTCTGGGACAAGAAATCTCTAATCTTATTGGCCAGACGAATTTCCAATGTTATTCAAGATTAAAAGAGGTCAAGATCAACACGACGAACAAAGAAAGTTACAAAAAATTAGTTAGCCACTTAACAGACAAAAAGTATGATTTTCATTGCTATCAACTTAGACAAGAGAAGTCATACCGAGTAGTTCTGAGAGGATTACACAGCACCACACCCACCACAGCCATTAAGAGGGACATCGAAGAGCTGGGTCACAGTGTCAGAAACATCTCCAACGTGATTCACCCAACGGAAAATATCCTCTCCCCTTGTTTTTCGTTGACCTGGAACCAGCCCACAATAATTCTGAAATATTTCACGTCAATAGATTAGTATACTCCGTTATAAGTTTTGAGGAACCAAGACAGAGAGCAGAAATCGTTCAGTGTACTAGGTGCCAAAGCCTTGGGCACACGAAGACTTATTGTCATCATCAAGCCAGATGCGTGAAATGTGCCGGTCCACATGAGACCAACCTCTGTCTGAAGACTCGAGATACACCGGCTAAATGCGCTCTATGTGGTGAAGCCCATCCAGCTAATTATAAAGGATGCATTATTTATAAAAATAAGCAACGTCAAAAAGCCATCTACACTTCCTCTCATTTGCAAAGAAACGTAGTTCCTGAAGATCTAAAATCTAACCCTTCAGCGCGAAACGGACTGGGAACCTTGGGAAATGCGGTTGTCAATGAAGTTAATAAACCAACGAGTTCCAAGATCAAGACCCCAACAGTTTCGAACATTGGCAGGAAACCTCAACAACAGGTGCATCAAGCTTCTTTACTTCCAACCAGACAAGCTAACTCTCAAGCCTCTCCTTCTCAGCCTTCGACTTCTCATCCTCAGCCACCGATCTCCCATTCCAATACTCAGACTTCTCATCCTAATACTCATCCTAACATTCCGACTTCTCACCCCAATTTCCAATCAAAAACCTCTTTTAATGAAATATCCTCTAAAAGCATATCAAGAGTTAAGTTGCCACCCCAGAATTCCAACCACCTTGTCCTTTCGCAATCATCCTCTCAAATTAACCCTCCACCAGAACCTCAATCAAATGTCGAATATAGTCTGCGATGGAAGGAAAAACCCCATCCCAGACAAATTATTCCTCCAACCCAAGATTATTCAAGCTTCTCCTATCCTAACCAAAATCCATACGATACTGCCTCAATCCTTTCATCGTTCCTTCGTGATTTACAGGAAACAATCAAACCATTAATCAACCTCCTTACCCGACTCCTTTCAGAAATCCCGCTCAATACCTTACGATGAGTAAAAGGCCTTTAGCGATCCTGTTATGGAATGCAAATGGACTACTCAACCATCGGGACGAACTGGACATATTTCTTCACCACAATTTCATAGACATAGCCCTACTGACTGAGACCCATTTTACTACAAACTCTCATTTCTACATACGTGACTACACTACATACAGAACAGATCATCCAGACAACACATCTCACGCTGGCTCGTGTATACTTATACACAAATCCTTACCTCACTCTTTCATTCCTTCAACTCCTACTGACTCCATTCAATCAACCTCCATTACCTTAACCTGCCGTCCTTTCAACCTAACTTTCTCAGCTGTATATTGTCTTCCTGGTAATACTCTTTCCTTCAGTCATCTTGATTCCTTATTCCGATCCTTTGGTCCGCGCTTCATTGCTGGTGGAGATTACAACGCCAAAGACCAACGGTGGGGATGCCGAACGTCTAATACTCGTGGCAGGATTCTTTCCCAAGTCACTACCTCCAATAGCTATTCCATCTTATCACCTCAAGATCCTACCTATTGGCCTACATCCCTTAAGAAACGTCCCGATATCCTTGATATATTCATTACTTCCCAAATAACCTCCACCCAATCTACAATCAAATCCTTAGATGAACTTTCCTCAGATCATAGCCCTGTTCTGCTTCTCATGCACTCAAATCCTATTAATAAACCCTCTCCTCCTTCACTGATTAAAGGACATATCAACTGGGACAACTTTCGATATGATCTAGAGAACAAACTGGACTTGAAAATTCCGTTAAAAACTAAACAGGACATAGACTCTGCCATTAATGAACTTACAAACTCAATAGAAACTGCCATACATTCCAATACATCTCACTATACAAATAGGAAGGCTCAGGAAACCTACTTGCCAAATCATATTCGGCTCTTAATAACTGAAAAACGCCGAGCAAGAGCAAAGTGGCATAGAACTAGATATCCTTCAGACAAAACCCATTACAGTAAACTAACTAACAAATTAAAAACAGAAATACGAAAATTCAAAATTCAAAAATTTCAGAACATTACAGAAACCTTAACTACTTCAGACAAATCTTTATGGAAAACAACTGCAACATTACTAAAATACAAATCCTTTAATCATCCACTTCTCACTGATTCCCAGACCTGGACGAAATCCGATGAAGAAAAATCCCAAATCTTTGGTGAACACCTTTCTAAAACGTTTAATCCGCATCCTGATATCCTTGATCCGATCCATATTAAACATGTTGAAGCAGAACTAACTGTTCCACTCCAAATGTCCCTTCCTCCCAAGGCCTTTCACCCTTCAGAAATTATTAGCCTCATCCAAAGATTACCATCCAAAAAAGCTCCTGGCCACGATCTCATCACGCCCCGCATCCTGAAACAGCTTCCCAGAAAAGCCATACTCATACTCTGCTATATATATAATGCCACGCTGCGTTCCACTTATTTTCCTGATCCTTGGAAATTTTCAATCATCAAAATGCTCCCTAAGCCTAAAAAGCCTCTTGAAAACCCATCTTCATACCGTCCTATCTCTCTTTTGCCCATTATGGGGAAAATCCTAGAAAAACTGCTCCTTAAACGTATATACCCAATCCTAGATATTAACCATGTGATTCCTGACCACCAGTTTGGATTTCGCTCATCCCATTCCACTATACAACAGTGTCACCGTGTGGTGGATGTGATATCTTCTACATTGGAGCGCGGGATGTATTGCACTGGAGCCTTTCTTGACGTACAACAGGCCTTTGACCGGGTTTGGCACCCAGGGCTGCTCTACAAACTTCGCCAATTCCTCTCTCCTACGTACTTCTTATTAATCCGATCCTACCTCACTGATAGAACCTTTAAAGTAAGTCATAACCTTTCCTACTCATCCATATTTCCTCAGTCCGCTGGTGTACCTCAGGGTAGTATTTTGGGCCCAATCCTTTATACCATATATACAGCTGATATTCCAATCCATCCTGGTACTGTCCTCACAACCTACGCAGATGACACTTGTGTGTTATCCGTAAATAATGACCCATCTGTTGCTTCCAAAACCCTTCAGTCCCACATTTCTTCCATTGAAGAATGGTGTCAAAAGTGGAGAATTAAAATCAACCCTACTAAATCCCATCAAATTACCTTCACCCTTCGTCGAAAACCTATGTCCGCCTGTCCCACTATTTCCTTTAACAATATTCCACTCACCTCAGTTGAACAGATCCGGTACCTAGGACTCCATCTAGACAAACGTCTTACTTGGAATCCTCACACTAGACTGAAACGACAAGAAACAGCTCGTAGATACCGCTTACTACAACACTTACTGGACAAACGATCAAAACTTTCCACATACTACAAAAAATTAATTTATATAACCATCATTATGCCTATTTGGACATATGGGATTGAGTTATGGGGATCCACCAAACCATCCAATTCTTCCCGCATTCAATCCTTGCAATCCAAAATCCTCCGAAAGATCCTAAACGCCCCTTACTTTGTCACCAATAAAATAATTCATAAAGACCTAAATATCCCATTAGTCGCAGATCTAGCCCGAACTAGATATTCCTCCTTTTATTCCAAATTACCCGTCCACTCCAACCCACTCGTCCGCAAACTCTCATCTCCTATTCCTGATCATCTTCCTAGGCGGCTGAAAAGACGATGGCCTCGAGACCTACTTAGCTGAATAAACTTTGAAGTGCTACCACTGGGTAGTTTCTTCACATGCCTGTATCACGCCCACTTGATCTATTAGCACATTTACTTATTGTATTTTATTGTAATACAGTTGTAAATTTCTTTTAAATAAAAAAAAAAAAAAAAAAAAAAAAAAATTAATTTATTTATTTTTTTACAAATTAATTGAAACTATTACATTTTATAAACCCTGTATTTTATTTTCTTAACTTATTTATTTTTCTTGTTGTAGGTAATCTTTGGCTCTGTCACAAGGTCTATGATAACGTTATAGTGTAAGTATATAATTAATATGTCATTTTAAAGCTAGAAAATAATATAATTTTATTACATTGACATAATAAATAAAAATTACAAAAGTCATAGAAAATATGGCCTAAAGTATGTGTAAAATGGTTACTAAATAATTTGGAGAAAACAGTGAAATAAAATTAATATAGTAAAAAAAAAAATAGTATACCACGATAAGTATATTTATAATTAGTAAATATAAAATGCGTATTATAAGATAATAAAATATATAGTTTAAAGTCGTTCAAATCTATGTTACATTTTACAAAGCAAATTGGAAACTTGAATAGGAATTATTAATACATTAAAGACTGATAAAATCAATAAATTCAGAAAACCGACGTATGCCTGTAACATGTTCTAAGGGATTGATTTGTCTATACATACTTTTCTGTAACTATGATTAAGTTAATCAGGAAATTGTAATTAAATTTTATTTATTTATTAATATTGTTTTTATTCGTAACTGCGTATCTGCGAATTCAGCGAATGTAAGTTATTATTTTCTTCTTGACCAGCGTCCTGAATTTTTACCAATTGTTATTTGTTTAATTTAGTTGATCTCTCGGCCATCGTATTTTAAGTATTTTTGTGTTCGGCTTGGTAACAAGGAGGAAAAAACGGAAAAAAAAATAACAACAATATACCTATTTCAGATGTATTGCGATATCTGGGACTTTATTTAGACATGGAGGACGACAGAGCAAACAGCTGAATAATGATTTGGACTATTATCCAGACTACTTGACAAACGATCAAGATTATCCTTAAACAAGATTATCCAAAATTACTATCTAGAAAGTACTCATTAAATCCTTATGGACATATGGAATAAAGCTATGGGCTCTGCCAAAATCTCCCATCATCCAACGAATTCAACGTTTTTAATACTCCATTCTATGTGACAAACGAATCACTCCACAAGTCCTTGGACTTGCTCAAAGTTTCAGATACTGTAACAGAATATTATACAATTTTCCACTACAGATTGACTTAGAACACTGAAATCCATTACTTAACCGTATAACCCACCCTGACGGTTTTTGAGGCGGTGGCCTTGAGATTCGCTCATTTAACTTGGGTTTCGTATGAAAATATTTTCTTATTGCATATATTTTATTGTAGATAGCAAATTAAGAAATTTAATCAGAAGATTTAAAAACTAGTTGAAAAAATCTGGTGCGGGCAACACACGACTTTCACTTACCTCAATTTTTAAAATCAATGAAAGGATTTTCAAATACAGTTAGAGATAAAAATACGTGAAATTATTAAGTAATTAATTAAATTAAATTTCTATAGAAACATGTGTTTGATTCAAAAATCTATTTATAAATCTACAAAATTAAAGGTACTTTAGGGGAAGACAATTTTAAATATCGGCATTTAAGCCCTGTCAGACCATTTTTATCTAAATAAAACCTACATGATATTAAAGCCCATTAAATTTTACATCGATATAGCGAGTTTAATCAAAATCGTCGGAACCGTTTTTGAGAAAATCGAAAAAAGGTGCAAAATGCATGGTATAAAGTGCCTCTTCTGATAGGCTCATTTAGATGAAAAAAGTTTTGTCACGTCTCGGGCGTATAGTTGTCTTAGATATGAAATTTCAGTTTCATAGGACTTACCGTTTCCGCCCGGGAGTTACCACACACACACACACAGACACACACACACACACACACACACACAGACCTTTTTGCGGGACTTGGTTATTTGGACTCAGGGGACCCTAAAACGTGTATTTCCGTTGAAAACTGGAATTCGAAAATTTTCACGATCGCAATACTTCCCCTTACTATATATAGTAAGTGAAAGTAAAAAGTAGTTTGTGTTTTTATGGTGATATCAAACTTTGAAATTGTATTCAATTATAAAAAGAAAATAACTATTCTTTATCCTGTTGAGAGCAATTATCTGTCATTAAGCTCGTTACTGACGTCTGTGTTTCAGTTCCTTGCGATATTAATTCAAGGATTTTACTATCATTAACTTTGATTATCCTCTTGGTGACACGACAATTACAGTAGTAGTATATATTTGAAAATTGAATACCGCACTCTGATTCCACCTTACACTTCATTGGTTAGGAAAATCCTGGTGGTTGAGTGTAGGCTTGTTTAGCTTGTGGACATAAAACATTTATCATCTTATCAAGTAACTAAAAGACGTTCATGATTTTAAATTCATCTAAATTTTAATATTTCCATGTTTAATTGGTATCTTAACCACATTATCATTGAATAATTATAGAGTTCAATACTTTTGATAGCGGCTTATTTTTTATTTATTGTTTTATTTTGTTTTGGATGGAATATGTGCTCCTCGAACTAAAAGGTTTTAAATACGTCATAGTCTAATGTAGTCGATCAAGTTAGAACATGAGTTTTGTTGCTCAAGTAAACTTTAGAAAAATGTTGAAATTGAATAGCTCATTTTAAACACGTCACCCATATTGGTCAGTTACAAAAAGGTCAAATCTGTACCTGGAAAAGCTTTTGTACCAACAGATTATGTGACAATAGGTTTTTTCTCGTCTGCGGAATCTGCATAGTGGTGTGCTTGAAAGTTCAAGTTGAACATATGGTAGTCAGGTTTACAGTGACCAGTGTAAATGGCTGTGATGGTTTTAAGGGAGGGTCTAATTTAATGGTTGATAAATAAATAAATAATCAAGCAAGAAAACTGTTAAACACTTTAAAGGAAATAGTTGAAAGGACGGGTTTACTGATGTTTTTTGAGAAAACTTAACAGAGCTGTTGGAAATAGCTTATTTTTCTCAAGTCTACCCAATCGGTTAGGTCTAAAAAAATCAAATCTGAGCCTGAATAAGTTATCGCACCAACTGACTTGTTGAAAAGAGGTTTCATCTTTTCCTCTGCAGAATCTACATAGTGGTGTGCTTGAAAGTCCAAGTTGAACATAAGTTAGTCAGTCAGGTTTGCAGTGACAAGTGTAAATGGCTGTGATGGTTTTAAGGGAGGGTCTGGTAATATTAATTGAACCCTATTTCTAAGCATGCTTGGACTGTCTTGATAGATTATTACAAATATATTTAAATTTAAAAAAATAAATAAATAGTTAAGCAATAGAACAGCTGAATACTTTAAAGGAAATAGCTGAAGGACGGTTTACAGATATCGTTTAAGAAAACAGAACTGATGACTACAGATAAAATAGTAAAGACAAAGTATGGAAGAATTAAGTTAGCAAATAAATTCAAGTACCTGGAGGAAATTATATGTAACAATCGATCGGAGAAGGAAAGCGTGAAGAGAAATTAACTGAATTGGTGGAAGGCTGAGCTTCCCTAGAAGTAATTTATATATTAAAAGAAGCCTGTCAACAAACGCAAAGATAAGACACTACAATATGCTCGTTAATGCTGTACGTAATGGAAACAGTAATAGAAAGAAAAGTACTAAGAAGAATTTGCGGTCCAAAAGAAAACACAGGAAGACTATATATAGAGGTTTAGGCCTCGTAGGGAAATATGCAAAGAAATAAATGATTTGGGAACGGACTTAAGAATAAGAAGATTAGGATTCTACGGACATATGGTGAGGATACACCCAACGAGATTAAATAGAGAAACCTTCTATGAAGTGAGAATACAAGAGTACTGAGTGTTGGAGGGTAAATCAAACAGATGAGAGAAGAAACTGAGAGACTGGACATAACAAAACCAGACTGTTTAGATAGGAAAAGACTAAAAGAAATTTGCGTCCTTGTGGGAAAAAAACATATGCCAGAAAGGAGTGGCGTGGACCAAAGAAAGAAGGAAGGAGCAATCTGAGAGAATGAAGAAAAGATTGGAGTAAAGAAAGGAGGAAGTGTGGGATGTGAAGGGAAAACTAAAAATATTGATTGAAATGTTCTTGGCTTCATAATTCCCTCTATATGGATCGTATTAGTCGGGGGAAAGGATGGGAGGCTTGGAAAACGTGGTAAGATCCGCAAAAAAGAATAACAGACGTTTAATAACTCTAATCTATTTTACTACATTTTAAAGTATAGTATTCTTAAAAAAATAAATAAATAAGTTGTCTTTGTTGCAATCATGAGCAAATATAAAACTTTTGCCTCCTCTCCAACCCTTAAAGGATCATGGGTTTAGTTTTTGGAAGAGATTTTTCATCTTTTTTATGTCTAACGGCCGTGCAAGAGGTCATTTAGGCTCTTAATCAGACTGAGATCTTGTATTTTCCCCGATTTTTGGATACCCGCTTGATATAGGCTGGGTATGCCGCAGGAATGCCTACATATCCAAGAGTCGCTTGACGGCTGAAACAAAAAAAATTACTGAACTTAAGATTTGGAAATCAGTAGACTAGTCCTAAATTAACTCAGCTTCTAATGAAAAAAAAAATATAGAAACTTAATATTTATGAAATGTTTAAATTTATTTAAATAAACTGATATTGAAAATGTATCTAAGAGTTCATAATTTCGGGATGTTTTTATTGAATACAGAAAGCGATAAAACAAATAATTTTTTTTTAGATTTGTTAGTAGTTCATTGATTTACTAAAACTCAAAATGACACTGATGAAAAAAACTATTCAATGTAAAGTATGTTTAAGTTTAATATATCCAAAAAATACTTATTAGTAAAATAACAACACAATTATTTAAAGTTAATTTAAAATTGGAAAAATGATTTTCGAAACATTCCAATTTTCAGAACTGTGCATGATTTTTACTTTCACTTACTATATTTATTAAGTGAAATTATTGCGATCGTGAACATTTTCGAATTCTAGTTTTCAACGAAAATACACGTTTTAGGGTATCCTGAGTTCAAATAACCAAGTCCCGCAAAAAGGTCTGTGTGTATGTGGTAAATCCCGAGCGGAAACGAAAAGTCTTATGAAACTGAAATTTCATACTTGACAACTATACGCCCGAGATGTTACACAAACTTTTTCATCAAAATCGGTTAACCAGAAGAGCCCCTTCATACTATGAATATTGCACCTTTTTATGATTTTCTTACTAACGGCTCCAACTATTTTGATAAAACACGCTATATCGATGTAAAATTTAATTGGATTTTATATCATGTAGATTTCATTGTGATTGAAGTAGTTTCACAGAGTTTAAATGCCGATACTTCTAATTTTCATCCTCTAAACTATTTTTAATTTTGTAGATTCTATAAAAATAACCATATCATTTAGTTACCATTGATAAAAAACAAGTAAATATATAAACTGAACGAATCCGATATCCAACTAAAGTAGAAAATTGAAAACATATTTGTTTAATGCAATTTTTTTTATTTTAAACATAGGAACAGTAATATACATGTGCTATTGGGTTGTTTCACATGAAATGTCCGTTTTTATAGTTTCTGAAATACATAAAGGATATTGCAGGTCTCTGTTGTTTTCTTCCGAATGTTTACATATTTAAAGTAAATAGTTACTAATCCTCTACCTTTGTATTATATACATTAGATTCCCAACCAATTACTCACTTTTTAGTATACCTCCAAATATGAACATGGAAACACGCGATTTTCGATTAATATCTAGAAATGTTTGTAAGGCGTTTGGGGAAGGGAGTGTTAATGACCATTCGCCGTTGGTTTGCTAAGTTTTCAGCTGGGGATACCGACTTGGAAAACTTGCCCCGAGGAAGACCTCCGTCCGTAATAGACAACGATGTTCTCAAACATACAGTAGAAGGAAACCCCTAACAAACAGTTAAAGGTCTCTCAGCACAACTAAATGCAAGTGCATCAACCGTTTCCAGACATTTAAAGTGTATTGGGAAAGTAAAAAAAGCTCGATACATGGGTACCTCATGATCTCACTGAGCGGCAGCAAGATCCCATGTTGCAAAACATACCGTGCAAAAATTGAAAGAACTGGGCTACGAAGTTCTTCCGCACTCACCATATTCTCCCGACTTGTTCCCAACAGATTACCACCTGTTCAGGCATTTAGACAACTTCGTCAAAGGAAAACTTTTTGAAAATGATGATCAAGTGAATAGTGCTTTTTCAGATTTTGTTTCACTTCAAAGCTCAGAGTTTTTCAGTTCGGGGATAAAAAAGTTGGTGTCACGTTGGGAAAAATGTGTAGAAAAAGAAGGTAAATACTTCGAATATAATCATCTTGTTTTCATATCGTACTTTTAATAAAAATCCTTTACCTTTTAAACAGACTTTTCATGTGGCACAACCCGAACACAGAAAAATTGGTGTTTTTATTGCATTGAAATTAATCGACATATTAAACTTTATATGAATTCCTTCTTCTTTAACTATCAATACGTGCATAATAAAAATGACTTTATAATCTAAGTTATCTATTACAATTCTTAAACGATTCGTTTCGCAATAAAACTGTAATCTATTATCATTTGTTCAACTATCAAGGTATGCGCTGCTACTGCTGATAACAATTATTACTACTGATATAAGAATCTTCGACACTAAATCGTGATGTAATCAAGTAATCAAGTTTATTTTTCAATATTTATTCGAGTCCCATTTGCAATGGAATAATCAACAATAATGCACCTAAAAAAAAAAAAATAATAATAATAATAGGCACATTATATATTTATATTTCAACTTAAATAATATAAAATTACTGCGAAATTTCAATTAAAATAGTAAAATAAAATTCAAGTCTGAAGATATGAACTGCATTTAATTTGTTTTAACTACAACTAATACTTTATAAAAAAAAAAAAAAAAAATTATCATGACTGCCTAAAAGCCTATCCAAAATTAACATCGTTCCTATTATTATAAATTTTCTACAAAGGAAGGTATTTTCTTTAGTAACAGATATTCCATTTATGTATTTTTTATCCTATATTTGTATTATGAATGATTCTCGTATATTTTATATTTTAAATTTATAAGTTTAGATCAGAACTTAAATTTAACTTTTATATAGGTAATTCACATTTGTTTTCTAATTTACAATTTTAACTCGCACCTATTTTATAAGATAATTATTTATATGTATTGAATTTAATCGATGTATTTAGTTGATGGAAGAATAGTTGAATTTAGTTTTTTCGTTTTCGGGGAAGTGTTAATTACTTCACATTCTTATAACATAAATAACTTAAACATAAACTTCAAATCAATTAATGAGACGTTGTTTTCTAAAAGGTAATTTTTTACGAATCTCACATATTTGTATTCTCATCATTTAGTTTTATCTATATTTTCCATTTGATTTTATCTGAAGAACGCTTAAATAATTTAAAAAGTCGATTTAGAAAAAAGAAAACAAAATTCTAGAGTTACTGAATTTACATTTAATTTCGTTCCGAATCATGCTAAAACATTTCATTCCATAAATTTAAAATATTGTTATTAAAAGTATTCTAGATTTTGTGGATGTAATTAGTTGACCGTTGAGAATTACTGGAAGGAATTAGTCCGGGTAGCGGTCATTAAATGAAACAACTAAATAGTTTCAACTATTTTATTGTTTGCCAACGTTTCGACCCCCTTTGTTTCAGTTTCCATTCTCCCACCATGCGCCCTGATGATGACCCACAAAGGGGGTCGAAACGTTGGCAAACAATAAAATAGTTGAAACTATTTAGTTGTTTCATTTAATGACCGCTACCCGGACTAATTCCTTCCAGTTATTCTAGATTTTATTGCGAAAATAATAAAATAAGTTGGTTTAATAATTTGGTAATGAGAGATTGTTGTGCTTCCTGTATAATTTCCTAGAATGGATATAGTACCTTTTGGAACTCAACGTCTCAATTACTGCAAATAAACTAATTGACAATTTCTTATATAAATACGTACAAAATTGTATAAAGTAAGCGATAAACTATAATATTTATAAATATAATTTATAAAATAAGAATATAATAAGTTATTAGTCTTACTATTCATATCTATCAATATGAATGGTTCGTAAATAATAATGTTGATTTTTTTTATTTTCTCTGTATTATTAGCAAAACCGTTTAGTTACAAATTATTTTATTAATAGAAAACTAACGAACCTCGACTAAAACTGATTTACAAATGCGCGGTTTTTGATAACGTGATATTTATTTCGATCGGAAATCAGATGTACGGATAGTTACAGAGACAAACTTCTTAATAGGCCGTTAGCAACCGATGCAGCAGTAATTCATTCTTAAAATATAGCTTCATTTATTCTAGTAAAATTTAATTTTTATAAATAAAGATTAGCAGTAAATTAAGGATTCTAAAACTTGAATTTCAAAATAATGAATAATGGTAGCATTGACCATTGACGCCTAATCCAAATAACTCAGTCGTATCTTCTACTAATATTTATAAATAAGTCTCTGCAGACTAACATTTAATTAAACGTATCCGAACTAAAATGAACAAATCTATAGTAAAGTTAATTAGTTAACCTTGTTCTCTTTCGTAGTTCCTCTTAATTATCATAATCACTATTTCCTGCCGACCGTTTTGGATTCTCCGTTCGTTGGGACGTGGGTAGGATATCGTTATAAAATAATATATATATACATATATAAAATGGATTATTTCTTTTTCATAAAAAATGAGTCATTTTTTTTAATATCGTGTTATTAATTAATGAATACTCATCTTAAGGTATAATAAAAAAAAAAAAAAAAAAAAAAAAAGTATTTCTTAACCGTATGTCATTTGATAGTTGTTGTATATGTTGTTAGAAGAGACTGCAATTTTTGGCCTCTTTTCTTCATTTTTGAAATATTCAAATATAATTGTCTTGAACAGTTCAAGACAACAGTTCATTGTCTCCAAGCTCAAAAACCCAAAAAAAAAAAAAAAATATATATATATATGTAACACACCTCTTTCATTTACCTCCACCTCTAACCGTTATTATATTCAATTTGAGAATTTTAAAATAGAGCTACAGTTTTTTTTTTTTTTTTTTTTTTTTTATTATATACAAGTGACCGTCAAGACTTGACACCAAATCCTATATGGTCAATATGTGTTTGCTACAGTTTAATAAAAACTTAGGTTATGGAACCAAAAAAAAGAAAATAAAAAAAAGTATCAATAAATTTAGTTGAAAGAGAATAATATAAAAGAATGTAAATGAGAGAGGAAGGTAACTCAAAAGACATAGAAAAAATAAAATAATAACACTATTATCATTAAAATAAATTCTGTGAATTGATTTTTTTTTTTTCTATAGTTTGCACCGAGCGTTAATAAAGAACTGCTTGATCATCAAAATTTTTTTTTTTACCTAACTGTTGTAAAAACATCGCCTCTGTTTCTAGGGGAACCATCGCTTCTCTTTGCTTCCCATATTTCCTGCATCGGAATAGAATGTGGCGCGGGTCTTCAGGGACTTTGCATGTTAAGCAATTGCCATCATTTTCTATTTTCATTAAATTTAGATATTTTTTTGTGCAGCCATGGTTAGTCCGTAGTCTTACAAGTTGGGCAATTTCTTTTCTATCGATTTGTTGGATCTTTGAGAACCATGGTATCAGGCTGACGGTTGGCTGGGTTTGATAATAGTCCTTCCCTTTGAATTGTGAAGAGCTACAGTTATAAAACATTTTAAAGAAGCTTATTTTTTTTCGCTGGAGACGTGTGTTTTAGATGAAATAATATATCATGATAAAATTGTTATGTACGGCAATTACTTAAGTTCATGCCCTCTTCGTCACTTTACATTACCTTCCACAAATCACTTTATAATAAAACATTTTTTCCTAATATTTTTAGCTTTCCAGAGGTATATTATACACATACATTGCCATTCTTTGTTAAAAATAAATAAATAAATAAAAAAAATAGTTTTGCTCTTTTCTCCTTTAGCTTGTCATAAAATTTGATCAAATTGTATATTTCGGCCTTTTTATTAACACTAAAAAGTTTGATTGTTCGGGTATATAAAATTGAAGGTACTTTAGAGGAAGATAATTGAAAATATCGGCATTTATTGGCCCTGATGGACTACTTTACTCAGAATGAAACCTACATGATATAAAAGCCAATTAAATTTTTCATTGTAATAGCCAGTTTAATAATAATTGTTAGAACCGTTTTCGAAAACATTTTAAAAAGTTCTTACATCCATTCATTGTATAAAAGAACACTTTCAGGTCGATTTTGGTATAAAAGAGAATATAACTTCTCAGGTGTATAGTTGTCTTAAACTTATCGTTTTAGTTTCGTTTGAATTTTTGTATTCGTGTTCGACATATTACTTACACACACACAGACCTTTTCGCGCGAATTGTTTAGTTGTCCGCAGGGAACACTAAAATGTGCATTTCCGTTGAAACCTGGAATTCGAAAATGTATACGATATTTCACATATAGGAAACTGAATGTAAGAATATCTTTGTAGTTTGAACAGTTATTAAGACGATATCAATCACCTTTTTTTACTGATCAAGTGTCGCATTCTTTAGTCGATAAATGAATTTAATATATATTTTTATGATTTGAAAAAATTAAATTAAATCAGTCATTACTAAAAATATACCTTGAATTAGGATTATATTAATATCTTATCAAAATGGTTTGATTTATATATATATATTTTTTTTTTTTATGTAAACAGTTCCGACAAGTCTGAAAATGACATAGCCAAATTTGTTAGTTCAATACTTTCTTCATACATCAAACGAACGACTGTTTTGATCTAATCCTTATTTCAAGAATTTCAAAAACATACAATTCAAAAAAAAATTTGAAAAAGTAAAGGTTGGTGTCCAATGCATTAATAGTTCTGAATTTGATTACGTTTGGACTGATTAAAGTAAGTAAAAATGTTTAAATACATTTGGAGATAAAAATATGTTGTTGAAGAATAAACCGCATTCATTTTAAACAGAAACATATGTTTCATTAAATTATATTTATATTGTCATCTACGAAAATCAGGTAGTTTTATCGGCTTTTCATCATTCTCAATAAACTTTTACAACTTTTTATGTAAGATAATATTTGTTTCTAAAATTATTAGCTTTCCAACGGTGTATTATAGATCTTTATTACTGCTTTTATGTTCAAAAACACATAAACTTTATAAAAAAAAAAAAAAAAAAAAATGTTTGCTCTTATCTCATTTAGTTGTATATCGAATTTGTTAAACTTATATATTTATCCGTTTTTTATTAATACTAAATAGATGATATAGTTATTTTTATAGATTCTACAAAATTAAAGGTATTTTAGAGGAAGAAAATTACAAAATTGTGGCCCGGTCATATTATTTCAATCAATAATAAAATCTACTTCACATTAAAGCCCTTTAAATTTTACATCCATACAACGAGTTTAATCAAAATCGTTAATGTCGTTTTTTAGAAAATCGTAAAAAGGTGCTAAATAAAGTGGGTCTTCTTTCAGCTGAATTTGATGAAAAAGTCGCTGTGACATCTCGGATATATTGTTGTCTTAAATATGAAATTTAAGTATTGTACGATTTTTCGTTTTCGTGCTAGACTTACTTCTCACACAAGGACGTACATACAGACCTTTTTGCGGGACTTGGTCATTTGGACTCAGTGTATTTCCGTTGGAAACTGAAATTCAAAAATTTTCACGATCGCAACACTTACCCTTACTAAGTATTCCATATGTAGGTAAGTACAAAGGACCACTACAAATTATTATACAAAAGTATTTTATTTCCAAATAATTATGTAAAGGTTATAACAATTTATATAGCTTTTAGGCAATTAACTAATATGCATAGCAATAAATGAATCAAAAGATTTTAAGAAAGAAAAAAATTTGAATACTATCAATTTATATTCAAGAGAAATGGCCAATCACTGCTGCTAAGTTCAAAATGCCTATATCTCTGCTATTTCTTAACCGATTTCAATCATTCTTATTTTGTTTTGTAAGGAATTTAATTTTCAAACAATTACTTCAAACAAATTATAAAGGTATCTATTTTGGTTTTCATAAATAAGACAGACCGATTTTTTGTATTCGTTATTCTGGCTCTTCGTATCTTAATGTAAGACCTTAAATTGGAGGTGAGGACAGGATGTAATTTTTTTTCTTGTTCGATTACTAAGGTTTAAATTTAGAAATATGATATGATATGTATATATATATAATCTATAATTTTATATATACAATTCTTTAAACTATCTAATTTTTCATTAATTGATTGTTTGTAAAATTTGTTATTTTTATTAGCTGTGACAAGTCATCTCATCAAATGCGTTATCCTTTTTTTTTCGTTTTTATATTCGCAAACATGTGTTTTGTCGTGAGTCGTAGTGTTAAAATTTTTTCGGAATTGTTCCCCATTAAGTAATTGTGCGTGGGTTCTGGAAATGGGAAAGTTCCAAAAAATCGTGTTTCTAATTGGTTTGACTTTGTCATCTTTATTATTATTTTTTTTTTATTGGCGTTAACCAATTGGTTTATTTTCGCTTTATTTTCATTATATGAATTATTAACAATATGTATGTTTAATAATATTTTTTTCTTATTAAAATTGTACATATGTACATATCTCTTATTTTGTTAAACATCTAGTTAAATTGTCAATATAATTTGATGCTGCTTCTTAATTTATTTTTATTTTTATTATTTGTAATGTCTATTGTTTTTAAAATCTAAGACAGTTAAGTTTTAAATTTTATATTAAATATCCCTGTATTTAAGGGAAGGGTGAAACGCTGGAATTTGACAAAAACATCTAGTTTGAATTTTCATGAAAAACTTGCTCTTAAAATATTCGATTCAGGCAAATGCGATTGTAAACTATGAAATTGCAGTTTTATACAACTGATTATTTTCGATCAAGACTTTGTCCTTTGGACTCAAGAGATCCTAAAACGTGTGTTTCCGTTGAAAACTAGGATTCGAAAACATTCATTTCCTCGTCCATTATCTGAATGAGTATGTTTTTATAGAAATAATGGTAAATAAAATATATATTTATGAAACTACTGATGATTTATAATGAGGATGTATGGTCGAATGTTAAAATTATAGCAGGTGGTGTTAGGGCTAGGGGCTTTTTTTAATTGAAAAACAAACCTTTCCCCGTAAGACTGTTAGGTGGCTAAAATAAGGATAATGAGAAAGATGCTAAAAACAAAATTATTTCTACAAAATGTAGGATAAATTAAATTTTAAAACAGCTTAGAATAATTCATTCACGCTTTGTAACACATATTTTTTCAACAATTAAAACTAACATATATTATTTAAAAAAAAGGAACATATGTAAACTTAAAAAAAATGTATATATATATATATATATATATATATATATATATATATATATATATATATATATTTGTAAATGGGATCCACCTTGAACAGGTGGAAATAATAAGGAATCGGTCTGGAAAACAATATTTGAACCTTGTCTTGCAATTTTAATTTTTTGGTTAAATTCCGAGAAAGGCCTGGGTTCTCCGGGTTACTATACTTAGACTGTCTTGGTACGTACCCCACTTTTCTCCCATCTCCCTTAAAGATTCAGTTAGCTACACCAATGGATATAGAGGTTTAAAAATGAGGATTAATATTTTTTGAAATAAATGCTTCCTATAGCTAATTGGGAACCTCATAATGACTGGCGAGATTGCTTATGATTGGCTAGTTGGCCTTGGCAAGGCCATCGCTGGGCAGGAAGATTTTTTTTTTTTTTTTTTTAATAGTCCAATCCGGTAATCCCAAATATCATCAAGATAATCAACCATGTGTTCAAAAATAGAAAACACGTGAGTTTTTGCCGATGAACTGTAATGTATTGAGGATACTGAGGGGAGTTCATTATTAAATAATTTTAATATTAAACAATTAAATATTAAGAAGCCTTTGTCGGCAAAACATCAAAAGGCATTTCCCAAACCCCCTTGGATTGTCCGTGGGCTTGGGCTGCCCCCGCGGCACGCCTGGTATCTATACCACAGCTACAAGGGTGGAAAAAAAGGCTGTACTTTCCATATCAGTCTCGCCCGAAGTTACGACGATGGGAAGAAGATTCGAAAGAGTCAGTCAAGTTGTCCTCAAGATGAGGTGAGTCTTATTCCACGAGAAGTCGAGTTCCATCCTGAAGAAGAGGAGGTGGCCGTCCCGGGGTCAGGGAGGGCAGTATGAGATCTAATAGCCAAAAAGGGGTGACTAAGATTGATTCCACCTTCGCTAGCCTAGAAAGTATTTAAAGATATTTCTCTGTTATGTAATATTGTATGGCAAAGGTAGTAGTGAAAATTTCCCTCAGTATTCTCAATCAGAGTTCTAGGCAATCTGTTAATATAATGGATATGTGTAAATTAATGATTATAGTAATGTATTAATTAAATCTTGTTTACTTTAATCTTACCCTGCATGCCACCTCTCGGATTGGTAAACACGATATCTTTGGAAAGGAAATCCATTGGTATCATTAAATATAGCATATATATAGATTAAATATATTAAGTAAGCTAGTTTTTGAAGGCACCGCTGCCTCAGAAAAGCAGCCGGTCAAAAATATTGCAGAATAATGTCGAAATTATCAATAATTAACAATGATCAAATTTTATTTAACCAGTATTCTGAAAAAATAAAATAAAACATTCTACAACTAATAAAGTAAAAATTCTATCAAAGAACCCTAATGACGTCGATAGTATTTGGCTAAGTGATTTCTCAATGCGTTTAATATTTCATAGCTCGGTATAAGTTGCCAGTCAACCAATTACTCGAAAGGTATATACTTTTTGTGTTAGACATTCTTATAAATTCCTATATTGTCCTATCAGTCTGACCAAAGTTTTTATTTGTTCTTAAATATCTCCTCTTAACTAAGAAAAACGCTGAATAATTTCCTAAAATATTTTAACCCAGGAATTTTCTATTTTTTTTTTTTTCAGTTTATATGATTATAAACTGCTTAATGGAGCAAATGCCTTCACCGTCAATCGTTCCTCTAATTATTTGTTAAGAGGAGAAAATATATGCAAAATTAAAAATTAACTGACGAAAGTTGTATTTTAGAGGCCAGTGGTTGTTGAGGCGTGGTCACTTTAACAACCTCGTGTCAAACGGTACCGATTCCAATCCGTCATGATCTGTTTTATTCCGTAGTAGTCTTCCGTTATTCTCGTTACTGATATCATTGTGAATCTTGAATAGATCTGTTTGATACAATTGTAGCAGGAAAGGACGTTAATCATAAATATAATATTTTTAATAATAATAATAATGATAAGTTTACCGAACCCGAAGGTTCGATGCCGTTACCACCAAACTTCGCCTGCACAGACTCGTCCAATGTTCACCGATCAAGCCCAAGCCCCGATATCAGCCTTAATGCAATCCTCCCATCGACGCTTTGGCCTACCTTTCGGACGCCTACCAGTCGGTTAAATATAATATTTGTATTAACAAATAATTCATTTATAAAAAATATTACAATTTATATGTAGGTTTATATTTCATTTATAAATATAAAAATAAAGTATATATACTTGATTATAGATATTCTTTTATAATACTTCTGTTAAAAAAAAAATATTTATTCGAATTTTTTTATTCATAACAGTTTTCAACGTTTGAAACAATATTACATTCATTATTTAAAATTGATCACAATATCTACTTGATGTCCTCCAAAATTGTTTTTAGGGAGAAGTTAATTCCGGGCGCAGTCATCAAAACACATAATTAAGTAAAAACCTAATATATATTATCATAAATCAAATTTTGAATAAAAAACTTGCTGTAACATCTCAGCACATACGCTCTTAAAATAGGAAATTTCAGATTTAAATATCTTACCGTTTTCGATCTAGACTGACTATGTGTGCACTTACATACAGAACTTTTCGCGGGAAGTGATCGTATCGACACAAAAATCCCTAAAACTATAAATATTGAGTACGTTGTGGCATAAGTTCGAATTACATTACATTAATTAATTAATTCCGGGAGCAGTCATCAAAACACTTAATTAAGTGGAAACTTAATTTATATAATACTTATTAAGTGTTCTAATGACTGCTCCTGAAATTAACTTCTCCCCAGAATCATTAACTATCACAGTCAATCATTCTCAAATTATTAAAATTGTTTTTAGTTCTAACAATATTTCTTTCTTTCACTACCCATGTAATAAATAAATGTAATTTTAAAACATTTTATGAAATAACAAGCTATGTTTTTTAATAATTTTAAAGATTTAGTTACTACTGCTGTTTCAAGAGGAAGCCTTTGCCCCACAATGTGTGGTAACCATTAAACCTTTTTATGTTTTCCTATTATTAGGATTTTTCGCTATCCTTGCAGCAAGAGCTATGGAAAATCAGGTTTAAGAATATAAAAGCTTTCTCACCATCCAAAAACAAGCAACCTTGTTTAAAACTATAATAGTTTATATAAAAAGTTTTATTGCATCGTAAAACTTGTGGACCAGCATACGAAAATAGCAATAAATTATATCAAAACTTACAAAAACACATTTACCTTATTATGTTAATTTAATACTAATGCTATTATATTGTGATTATCATGCTATTAGATCTTAAGGTTACTTAAATAAACTAAACCAATACCTTAACCTGTTTTATTTTTCATTTAACATCAAACCGTTCTTTTTTTAATGCAGATGGAACCTTTTTTACCATGTCAGCTTATTCCTTCCCCTACGTACCTAATATTTATAAGTTTTGGGGTTCACTGTGTCCAAACGATCAAGCTTTTCTTCAAAATCGGCGAACTAGAAGCGTCGCTAATTTCTGGTGACGTTCCAGAGCTCCATCCTCCCTTATATAACGGATAACCAAAAGTTTTAGTAAAACCTGGCGGCAATGCGGGATTATAGCCTTAAGGTTATTAGTGGGTATATGCTCAGCCTTTGGCCTAAAATTATCTCGTCGATAGATGTGATTTACATGGATTGTTCGTAACTTTGAATGCCTCGTTGGTTTTATTACACATTAATTTGTGATGATTGCTCCGGATGAAAGAAAGTTGTTTCATCCGCTCAATTTGTTTTTCAGCGTTGTTTTACGATTAAATTATTGCTAAAGTGATCTTGTAATTATCTATGGAGCTGATTGAGTCAGATTTATTATATATTTGTGAAACAAAAATTTGAAGAAAGCTGTTCAAAATATAAGCGTTACATCCTTTCCATAAAACATCTCTGTTACTAATCTGTTTTCTGCTCAGAAAAATATTTTATTACTTTCTCATGGAACTGGGGCACCATATAGGGCGCAATGCAATATTATAATCGGAAATTATTGTATTAAGTCTTGGTGTGGAGTTTCCAATTTAATCGGGCTAACTGCTTTGTACTATCCTTAAGCACTTCTGTTTTAAGTTTCCATTATATTACGGAAGGGGAGTGCATGGGTTTACTTTAGTTTGTATGTGAACATAATAGAATTTGTAAAGCACGAAACTAATAAGTAAAAAAATCAAGTGCGCCTAACTACTAATCACTTTTTCCAACCTCCCTTTATGAACTCGATTTTAAAAGTATCAAATAATCTTAAAGTTTAAAAAACATTCTCATTAGTTGCTATTATTTTGTATTTAACCATGACTAAGTCCCACACTCTCCTTATATCCACAGTTTTCTTCAATTCAAATCCTCAGTCTACAAACTAGATCACGTCATTCTGACCTTAACATTCCTACCTATCGAACTAAATCTTTCCATTAGTCTTTTTATTTCCACTCTGGAATTTCCTACCTATTCTTATTCGCCCTGCTTCTTTCCTTCTATCATTCAAATCTAACCTTTTCTAACATCTGCTGGCATCCCAAGCAGACGCAAATGAAAGTTGAATTTGTAATTTAATTATCCTAATTTTAATTTAAGACTAAGATTTTGTTCACATTCTAGCGTTGTGGAGTAATTGGTTTATTATAAATTTCCTCAACTCTAGTATCTTTTTGGGGATTTTTTCTTTTTTTGTTTACTGATAATCAAATTTTTGTTTATATATATATATATATATATATATATATATATATATATATATATATATATAGAATTTTTCTACACACACACACATATATATGTATATATTTAAAACATTTTTTTTTTTTTTTTGCACATTTGTAAATAATAATTAATTTTATTGGCCTCTTGGCTAAACATGTTATATTGAATTGTAATGTAGAACTTTGTTATTTAAAAAAAAAAACATGGTCCTAGAATAAAATTGTTGGTTTGGGTTTTGAGTCGTAAAACCCGATAGTCATCAACGCCTTTATTTCTTGTGCTTATATAACTTCCATCCAAATAACAAAAAAAAAAAAAATAAATGTTTAAAAAAATAAAATAAACAATAAAATATATTTATATATATATATATATATATATATATATATATATATTATAGGTTTAGTCCCACATGATTATTTTATTATTATTTTTGTGTACAGTAACCCTATATTTTATTTTGCAACTGTTGGACCTTAAGAAAGTTTAGCAATAATTAAATATTATTTTCGTCATTGCTCAATAAGGTAGCTGTATCAGGTCTTATTCCTGATCTTTTATAATAGAATAAAGTTTTTTTCTATCATTATGATTATTAAATTTGTTGGGCTATACCATTGCATTCCAACTTTTACGATAATATTTGATCATTAGTCGAATCAGCAGGCAAATCTTATTCTTAATAAAAGTATCTCCTTCTCACTAAATATTTTCCTCCATGTATCTAATATCGAAGTCTTAGCCCTTGAACGGAATTCACACAGCACAGTTATCACAGCAGTATTCGAATATCAGAAATTCTTAATTTATTGTCTTAGAGTGAACTTCTATAGGGCCAGATGATAAGAGCTATCAACATATCTAATATGGTTGTAAATCAAACCCAAATAGTTATAGTTGATATGCATCTTTTTTTTATCTTTGCGTCGTCCTTCATGTCATTCCTTTTAATTCTACGAGATATCCGTGTAGTGAGTGAGAAGATCCAGAATCATTTCTATGGGCCGCTCAGTGGTTCCAAACGCACTTTTTCGGGACAAAAGTCTGCTTTGTTCGTTTTATTTAAGATATAAGAGCCATTTTAACGTTAGTTTACTGCTTAGGAAATTCACGTTTACTGGTATGATTGGCATATTTTTTCCTTATTTTTATGTCATAAAAATACCTAGGTTTTTTTCGATAATTTCAGAGGAATGTCTCTGTAACTAATTATTCTTAAATATATCTTTATATATCTATATTACCTGCATTTAACATTGTTTACAATCGTTATTAGATAAGTTTAAGAAAACTTAAGGTTTCATAAAACGACTTGGTGATTTTTTAAGAATTATCAAAAAATGTCTTAAAAATTGAAGTTATTTTAAATTACTCAATATATACACCTAATAAAAATCAAATTACTTTCTGAATTTTAGTTTTATTTCTAATTTTTTAACAAAATTTCAAAACCTTAATTGATTTTTACGCTTTTGGTAAAGTAGTACGCATAGAGATTTCTTCAATGGTAAGACCAGAAAAAATTTTACATTTAAAATTATTTTGATGGCTACCTTAATTTTTTCAAATAATAAACCATAATGAAGTACTACCCCGAAGCGAGATACAATTATAAATGCGTTTGTGTAGGGTATTTTTGTTATAACAAGAAATTATATCACGAAATAATGTTATGTTCTGTAAAGATTAATGTATTGATTACTAGTGATTTGTCCGTCATTCGTTCGTGTGCAATTTTAATGTGGTGCCATTTGTGTATAAAGATGTACTGTTTGACCAACTTAGAGTTTATCTTAGAAACCAAGAATCGTGAGATGATTTTATATGTAAATAGAGAAGAGAAAAAAATATTTAAGAGTAGGAATATTGATAACCATCTTTCATGGACAACCTTACATTTGAACGAATCAAATGGATTACGTAATACAACTAGAAAATTATCCCTGCGAGGTTATGCTGTGTATATAAAAGAAGAGAAATAACAACGATTTCCATTTTTTTTTTTTTTTCGATTAATTATTATTTTATTTTTCAAATGAACTATTTAAAATGGATGTAAAAAGTTAAATTTAGTTTCCGTGATAGTAAAAAGTGAAATATCTCATTTTTTAAACAATCTTTAAACTATTAATAATTAATAACGATGTTATTTTTAAATATTTAACTACTTTACATTTGTTTTAATAACTTACGATTTGGTACATAATATTGTTTCTAAAATCTTGCGTACTGTAAAAAAAAAAAAAAAAAAAAAAAAAAAAACCTATACCACAACATCCCATGAAGAGTTTTGGGCTCATTACATGTAGAGATTCGTACTGTTTCTAGGCCAACGGCCGTACAATGACATGATTCGGCCAAGATCATGCTCAGCCGCCAGGTTTTTCCCCTTTTTTGGGTACCCACTTTATGGAGGTCTGGGTGTGCCCTAGGAGGGTCTTCATGCCCCAGGATCCTCCCTCCCCCCTGGATGAAATAACAGAATACATAATATTCCGCCACAGCAGATTCGAAACCAGGACCCGGAGCACAGTAAACTAGCGCTCTACCCACTAGACCACGCCGCTCCCTTAACTACTTAACATTTGTTTTAATAACTTACGATTTGGTACGTGTTATTGTTTCTAAAATCTTGCGCACCGTAGGGGAAAAAAATCTGGTGCGGGAACATACGACTTTCACCTACCGCCAATGTTAAAATCGATTAAAAAATGTTCAAATACAGTTAAAGATAAAAATGAATGAAACTAATGAAGAATCAATTAAATTGAATATAAATCTATTGAAACATGTTTTATTATATTATTATCTGGAATAATAATCACTTAGTTTTATCTGTTTTTCTTCACTCTCTGTTAACTTTTACAAGCTTGTGTATAAGATAATAGTTTTTTCTCAAATCTTTAAGTTTCCAGCGGTATATTACACATCTATATTACTGTTCTTATGTTCAAAAACGAAAAATTGCATTACAAAAATATGTTTGCAGTTTTCTCCTATAGTTAGAGATTGAATTCGTTCAATTTATATATTTACCTCTTTTTTATCGTTACTAACAAGATTATATTGTTTTTTTTTTAGTATCTTCAAAATTAAAGGTTCTTTAGAGAAAACAAAAATAGAGCATTTAAGCCCTGTTATAATAATAATAGGCTTACCTAACCCGAAGGTTCGATGCCGCATACTCGTCCAATGTTCGCCGGTCAAGCCCAAGCCCCGAGATAAGCCTTAATGCAATCCTCCCATCGACACTTCAGCCTACTTTTCGGACGCCTACCAGTCGGTTCACCTAATACCAACTTTCTCGGAATCCATTCCTCACCGAACCCAACAACTTTACGCGTCCATTTGAGTCCCTGCGATGCTGTCAACTCAATTATATTCACGGGTAAAAACTCCGCAATTCCGCGTTTTCCACCTTCTAAGCTCCCCAGTGGCCTCATCTCTCTTCGGACCAAATATTTTACGCAGTACCTTATTTTCGAAAACCTTAAGCCGTTGTTCATCCTTCAAAGTAAGCGGCCACGATTCGCATCCGTAAAGAACCGTCGGAAGAATAATAGTTTTATAAATTATAACCTTTAAGTTTTTAGACAGAAGCCGCGAGCTAAGTAATTTAGCTACTGAATAATAACACGCATTTCCCACCTTTAACCGGGACTTTATTTCTTCCAGGATTTCATTTTTTCTTGTTATCATTGAACCTAAATACTTGAATTTCTCTACGTGTTGAAAAGTATGCCCTGATATATAAATATCATCAAGATCGCCACCATTTCTGCTATTAATCATATATTTCATTTTAGCGGTATTTAATTCAAGACCTGTTTGTTTACCGGTTTTTAGTAACACACGTGGATTTAGTTTTATGGTTTCCGTGTCTTCATCTAGCAGTACCAAATCATCGGCATACCCCAAAACCGGAATCTTATCACCCATATTTAAACCTTTCTCGGTACACGTCACTTTTTCTATAACATATTCTAAAGCTATAATTAATAAAACAGATGAAAGAGAGTCACACTGTTTCAAACCCGATCGCACCTCAAATTTCTCGGAGTAATTATGACCGATTATAACTGTATAAAATGTTTCCGACAAACACATCTCTACTAGGTTTACTAACTTTCTAGGTATTCCCTGTTCAATCATGATGTTATATAGCTTCTGACGGTCTATGGAATCAAAAGCCTTTTTAAAGTCGATATAGATTATTTTAATTATGTTAGACTATTTTAATCAGAATGAAACCTACCTCATTGTAATGCCCATTAAATTTTACATCGATAAAGCGAGTTTAATGAACATTATTAGAGCCGATTTTGAGAAAATCGTGAAAAGGTGCAAAGTGCATGGTATAAAGTACAACTTCCGGGCAGCTGTTTTTTTTTTTTTTATTTTTTTTTTTAAGTTTTTGTAATATCTCGGGCGTATAGTGACCTTAAATATGAAATTTCAGTTTCACAGGACTTTTCGTTTTTTCCCAGGAATAACCACACACACAGACCTTTTTGCGGGACTTGGTTATTTGGACTCAGGGGACCCTAAGACGTGTATTTCCAGTGAACACTAGAATTCTATAATTTTCACGATCGCAATACTTTCCCTTACTATATATTTTATATATCGGTAAGTAAAAGTAAAATAACTTGTAAGATACTGACTGTACGGTGGCAACGCTGAATCGCTCATTCATTACAAATAACATATGTTAGCGTACGCATTACCTTTTCATTGAATTTAGATAATTTATTTGTAAATCGCTTCTAGGATAAGTAAAAATAATTTTAAAAGTGTAATAAAGAGGCACCGTTATGATTATTTTTTTTTCTGATTCAGTCTAGATTTGAATTTAGTTTTACACTAGGAATGACTCTTGAACGGTTGTGGTAAAGAAAATTTCAAGTTCGATTACTCATTAAATTTGTTCACAATATAATAACTATATTTCATTGGCGCATAATAAGTCATTTGGTTAAAGTTTTTATGTATATGGTATAAACAATTTGACATTAGATATTATTATTGTGCTAACTCTATTGTCTAAAATAATATTTCTGTATTAATGAGGATTCAAACCCAGCTTAACTCTGATTTTGTTTTATTATCATAGCAACAAGATGTTTCATTTTTAAAATATCCTTTTTAAAAGAAGTTTTTGGTTGTTTCTACATTTCTCTGTTTTGATAATGTTAAGGAACTCGGGCAGCATTCAGCGATTTTTCAATATTTTTATTTAATCCTCTCTGTGTTTAAAAAATCATGTTTACTTAGTCAATAATGTTTACATATTAAAAAAAAAAAATGTAGTTAAGATGTTTTTATGCATCAATTTCAATCGAAATTCTTTATCTTTAAGTGGTAATTTGCTTTCGTAAAATATAAGATAAAGAAATTACTTTTCGTCCTTTTAAAGTGATATTTTTATTTCCGAAAAAGAAAATCCGTTTCACAGACGGCTAACAAAATTTTCAGTGTATGTGGCATTGATGCCTTAGGTGAAAGCACAATTCGTAAGTGCTTTGCTTAGTTCAGAACCGGAAAATTTTACTTAGAAGACGCCAAGCGGTCGGCTCGTCCTTGAACTGTTGATGATGACCGAAATTCAAAATATACCTAAAATATGGAAACATGTGATAGATCAAAATTTGTGATACATAATTGATTAAAAATATTTACAAGCATTAGAAGTATTTATTGAAACCATAACTAAAAAACGCTGCAAACTTAATTTACAACTATATTTCTCAGATTAAAATTGTTACACCCATCTCTTAACTGTTTACTAGCTATCAATAAGTTTATACGATATTGTCTGCATCTTATAGGCTTATGCTTTAACTTGGTTAATAGGACATGTTTCATTTTAATGACTCATTTAGGAAGACGAGGTAACGCATTGATTGGATCAACATCAATTTTTGCTACCAAAAAAATATTTCATTTAAATTTTGTTTATTTATTCAGACAAAGCACTTAGCTTTTTGTAAATTGCAATATATTAATTGTGGTCGTTTGAGGATCTCAAACTTATCTTCTACCACACCCTTAATATGAGAAGTAACAATTAGGAATCGGTATCTAGTTTGTTTGTTTGGGCTTTAAGGAGTAAAACCCAAGGTTCCTAGACCTCTACGATTTCTAGTGATTAACTTTATCTATAATTTGAGTCTGCCCTATAAATTAATTTACGTAATTGAGTAATTTATTAGCAAATAATTATAACATTTTATAGAGTTTCGTTTGTATTAAAGTTATAGAGTTATTAGGCAGTGGAATAAATGAACCTTCTACTAGACAGCTTGTTTATTACTGCTATATACACAAACAACATGGCGCAGGGGACGCTACCAACTGGACTGTACTGTTTGTTGGGCTGCTGTACACCTAGGTGGAAGTTCAGTGCCACAACTATCTTTACATATACAATCGATATTTAACACACCCCCTCAATTGAATGTTTTCAAATATATACATACACAAGTAAATATTCAATTGTATCTCACATACAAAACAAGTAAAAATATTATTCTACTACAAAATTCT
This sequence comes from Piezodorus guildinii, assembly GCA_023052935.1. NCBI lineage: Eukaryota > Metazoa > Arthropoda > Insecta > Hemiptera > Pentatomidae > Piezodorus > Piezodorus guildinii. Next base: position 73,958,824 of record CM041293.1, on the reverse strand, counting down.
ACACCACAAAACAAGTAAAAATATTATTCTATTACAAAATTCTACACCACAAAACAAGTAAAAATATTATTCTATTAAAAAATTCTATACAACAAAGCAAGTAAAATATTATACTATTACAAAATTCTATACAACAATTTTAGCACAATATATATACATGACATTAATATATTAATTAATTAAAGCCTTCCGAAACATTTGAAACTTATCAAAGGCAAGTGGTTTTGTGAACAAATCTGCCACATTGCAGTCAGAATTTATGTGTTCCACAGATATTATTTCTTTGGAAATAAGATCTTTAACAAAATGGAATTTTATATCAATGTGTTTTGCTCGTTTAGAGTTTTCACAATTCTTTATAAAAGCTATAGCACTAGTGTTATCGACCAACAGTTTTCCACTTAATTTTTCACCAATGAACTCATTAATTATTCCACTTAAACTCACAATTTCCTGTGATGCCATTCCTGCTGCAATGTACTCCGCTTCCATCGTTGACAGAGCCACACATGCTTGCTTTCTTGAATGCCAAGCTATGGTGGCTCTGTCAACGATGGAAGCGGAGTACATTGCAGCAGGAATGGCATCACAGGAAATTGTGAGTTTAAGTGGAATAATTAATGAGTTCATTGGTGAAAAATTAAGTGGAAAACTGTTGGTCGATAACACTAGTGCTATAGCTTTTATAAAGAATTGTGAAAACTCTAAACGAGCAAAACACATTGATATAAAATTCCATTTTGTTAAAGATCTTATTTCCAAAGAAATAATATCTGTGGAACACATAAATTCTGACTGCAATGTGGCAGATTTGTTCACAAAACCACTTGCCTTTGATAAGTTTCAAATGTTTCGGAAGGCTTTAATTAATTAATATATTAATGTCATGTATATATATTGTGCTAAAATTGTTGTATAGAATTTTGTAATAGTATAATATTTTACTTGCTTTGTTGTATAGAATTTTTTAATAGAATAATATTTTTACTTGTTTTGTGGTGTAGAATTTTGTAATAGAATAATATTTTTACTTGTTTTGTGGTGTAGAATTTTGTAGTAGAATAATATTTTTACTTGTTTTGTATGTGAGATACAATTGAATATTTATTGAGGATCTCAAACTTATCTTCTACCACACCCTTAATATGAGAAGTAACAATTAGGAATCGGTATCTAGTTTGTTTGTTTGGGCTTTAAGGAGTAAAACCCAAGGTTCCTAGACCTCTACGATTTCTAGTGATTAACTTTATCTATAATTTGAGTCTGCCCTATAAATTAATTTACGTAATTGAGTAATTTATTAGCAAATAATTATAACATTTTATAGAGTTTCGTTTGTATTAAAGTTATAGAGTTATTAGGCAGTGGAATAAATGAACCTTCTACTAGACAGCTTGTTTATTACTGCTATATACACAAACAACATGGCGCAGGGGACGCTACCAACTGGACTGTACTGTTTGTTGGGCTGCTGTACACCTAGGTGGAAGTTCAGTGCCACAACTATCTTTACATATACAATCGATATTTAACACACCCCCTCAATTGAATGTTTTCAAATATATACATACACAAGTAAATATTCAATTGTATCTCACATACAAAACAAGTAAAAATATTATTCTACTACAAAATTCTACACCACAAAACAAGTAAAAATATTATTCTATTACAAAATTCTACACCACAAAACAAGTAAAAATATTATTCTATTAAAAAATTCTATACAACAAAGCAAGTAAAATATTATACTATTACAAAATTCTATACAACAATTTTAGCACAATATATATACATGACATTAATATATTAATTAATTAAAGCCTTCCGAAACATTTGAAACTTATCAAAGGCAAGTGGTTTTGTGAACAAATCTGCCACATTGCAGTCAGAATTTATGTGTTCCACAGATATTATTTCTTTGGAAATAAGATCTTTAACAAAATGGAATTTTATATCAATGTGTTTTGCTCGTTTAGAGTTTTCACAATTCTTATATATAAAAGCTATAGCACTAGTGTTATCGACCACAGTTTTCCACTTAATTTTTCACCAATGAACTCATTAATTATTCCACTTAAACTCACAATTTCCTGTGATGCCATTCCTGCTGCAATGTACTCCGCTTCCATCGTTGACAGAGCCACCATAGCTTGGCATTCAAGAAAGCAAGCATGTGTGGCTCTGTCAACGATGGAAGCGGAGTACATTGCAGCAGGAATGGCATCACAGGAAATTGTGAGTTTAAGTGGAATAATTAATGAGTTCATTGGTGAAAAATTAAGTGGAAAACTGTTGGTCGATAACACTAGTGCTATAGCTTTTATAAAGAATTGTGAAAACTCTAAACGAGCAAAACACATTGATATAAAATTCCATTTTGTTAAAGATCTTATTTCCAAAGAAATAATATCTGTGGAACAATAAATGAACCTTCTACTAGACAGCTTGTTTATTACTGCTATATACACAAACAACATGGCGCAGGGGACGCTACCAACTGGACTGTACTGTTTGTTGGGCTTCTGTACACCTAGGTGGAAGTTCAGTGCCACAACTATCTTTACATATACAATCGATATTTAACAGTTTGAACCATTAAAACCACTTAGTAATTAAAACTTTGTTCAGAAAAAACTATTTTCAATAATGAACCTTTGCAATCGCTCAAAAACAAAATTACCTCCCTTTTTGAGATCTTACGTCTCAAGATACTTAGAACCCGAACAACCAATTCAAAAAATTGTCTTCCCGCTGTAAACATTTATGAATACCAATTTTTCTCCCTACAAAACATAAAATCAATAATTGAAATCGGTGAAGATATTCCAGATATATAGCAATTTGAAATTAGCAGTGTTGCTAGGCCATTTTGCTTATACTGATTTATTGCTTTTCATATTAGTCATTTGCCTGTTAACAGCAATTTAAACTGCTATACTCTAATATAGTTATTTGGAAATAAAAAAACATTTTATAATAATTTTTAGCGTTTTTTTTTTCCAATATGTTCAGGACAGTTTTTTAAGTATCAATTATCTATATATGGAACCTATAGTTACCTATAGTATTACGATCGTAAAAAAAAGATTTCACCAAAAATACACTTTTTTGAGCTAACAGAGTCTGAACGACCAAGTTCCTCAAGAAGGTCTATGTGTGTGATGTGGTCAGTCTTGCTCGAAAACGATAAATCGCAAGTCCTATACAGTTCATACAATTCATTTTCCACGTTTTTATGATTTTCCCAAAAACGGTTCATACGATTTTTTATTAAAACGCTATTTAATGGTACGCTAATATCATGTTGGGTTTATTCTGATTGAAATAGACTAATAGTGCTTAAAAACTAGTATTTTAAATTTTCTTCCACTAAAGTATTTTTAATTCTGTAGAATCGAAAAAATTAACATCATATTGCTAGCATTGAAAAAAAACGGGTAAATATATGTAAGTTACGTAACGAATTTAATATCCAACTAAAGGAAAAAAGAGTGAACATTTTTTATTTTATTTAACATAACATTACTTTTTTCATTTTATTTTATTACTCAGTATAGATTTATAACATACTGCTGGAAAGGTAACGATTTAATATTATCCTATAATGAAATACCAAGTTATAAAAGGTAATGAAGAATGGTGAAAAGCAGATTTAAAAAAAACAAAACAACTTTACCACTACAACCCATAAAGGTTCTTGGGATCGTGCCATGAGGTGGTTAGGCCGAGTCATACTCAGCCGCCAGGTTTTTTTTTTTTCTAATTCGAGTACCCACTTTCTAGAGACTGGGTCTGCCTCAGGAGGGTCTTAATAACCTAAGGTCTTCCCTAGGCCAAAATAACAAAATCAATAATATTGTGCCACTGGCGGGATTCGAACCCATAACCCGGAGAACAGTAGACCAGTGCTCTATCCAAGTAAGGAATACAGAAAAAAAAAACACAAGAAAATTGGTTCTCCCATTCAAGAGATAATCGTGACGTCGGATTGCCGTTAATGCATATTTCGGCCTTGGGAGGCTCTGGAACAAACGATACACTAAACAAGACCGTTCCAAAACCTGTTCTCATGTTCCAACCGAAACAGCTAAGAATGTATCCGATCCAAATTTTTTTAGGATTACAATCAATCTCAAATATACGTTTTATCATTCGATGTTGTAATCTTTCTATTATCTTAAATTGCAAAGGCAGCTTCATTATTTTTTAATTCTTTATACGCCAATCCTTAAATAGAATAAGTATAAAGCCGTTATTTAACCAGATAATTTTCATCAACTCGCTTAATTGTTCGATAATTATATCTTTTATATGATTTTTTTATTTTGATAATTATATAACTTGAAATTGCAGCTCTGCAGGTAACCAAGGTCTTTGTGATGGTTTGAGATACCATCCTCAATTTTAAGAAGATACTATCTTACGTTTTAAAGAGGTTACATTTAAACCTTCAAGTTACATTTTTTTGTATGTTCTAAGGGCCAATTAAAAAAAATTCATAATTATTTCTTAAATAATTTGTCTGTTAAATTTACGTGATAATAATAAAGCCTATTTGGAATTACAGAATTGAGCTTTGTGGCTCTAGTAAACCGTTGGACGCCTCTCGTATCTAGTTCCGATCCATAAAGTTTCCTAAAACTAGAATATATTTCTTACTTTTTCAACGTAAGGATTATCCATAATTACCTCTGTAAATATCCCACCATTTTCCCCAACTTGTTTAACTCTTCTATTTCTGATAATTTCTTTTAAGGCGCCTTAGAAAAACCCAGTAGTTAGATCTGATTTAGAATTTGAAGTGGTGCAAATAAGTAGTTTCTCGGCATGTTGGTATTGCCATTATATCATGGTTGTTTTATGTTTAATGGATGCATTTTTATTGTTTTTTATTTCAAGGTCACTTTTAGGCTACCGTAGCTAATCGGACGTTCGATGAGTGGGAGGGAGCCTTAGATTTTGCCCATGTAGCTATAATTAGAATAGATTTTTTTTTTTTTTAACGTCTCCGAAGCATGAGAAATTTCGTTCGCTCAAAATAGAAGAGAAAAAATGCCCTTTCCTCATAAAATGATTTTTTATTCTCGAAAAGGAAAATCCGCTGCACAGGTGGTTAGCAAAATTAGCAGTGTGTATGGTGATGATGTCTTAGGAAAAGACCCTCCCGTTTCTTAACGCAAAGCGCTCGGGTCGTCCTTCAACTGCTAATGATGAACAAATTCAAAATATTACCTGAAAGATGGCAAAATTTATCAGATCAAAATGGGTCATATATGTTTCATTGATAATATTTACAAGAATCTGAGGTTTCTATTGAAACCACCTGTAACAAACGCCACGAAGACTAAATAGCTGTCTATGAAATAAACATGAAAGGATAAAATGGTTCGAGTGGCGCTCAAAAATATATTAGAAAACAGTTTTGTACTATTTTTTAATCTTTCTTTTTTACCACCACCTGAACCATCTTATTTTTCAAAATGTATAATTCATTATCCAAATCCGACATCATAACACTTTTACTAATAAAAAAATTATTCGATAATGAATGAAAGCTATAAAATAGATCCTGTTGCTTATTAACAGCCTATGCTTTAAAAATGTATGTATATATCGATGGATACCCAATACCAATTCATGCAAGTTGCCAGTCGCAATTGACTTGCTACTTGTACTGAGCGGTAAGCCCCGGACATAAAAATGCATCTAACATCAATACGGTATTATATGTGATCTCTACAATAATACAATATTAATTTCAGATATTTATAATTAGTACGGGTGTGATAATATACTCATAAAATTAAAGTAAGGCATGATTAATTAATTTTTTCGAAGAAGATTAATGTTCTGTAAAACAGATTTCAAACATAGGAATGTGTTATTCCTCTAAAGCTATTATGGGTTCACCGGTGGAGTAGTGGCTAGACTTCTGTGCCCAAGGTCACGAGTTGAAACACTCGGATTTTTTAATGGTAGAAAAAGATCCTTGGTTATGCTTTTCTTAGCAGGGAACGTAAAATAGTGGTTCCGAGCCCGTGCGCTGCGAGGTGCTCGTAAGATCTCTATCTTAATTAAACCTGGATAGGCAAGATTAGGAATCCCGCTGTAGCATATTCCAATTAGTTGCATTAGCATAAAAGTGATATTAAATGAAAAAACAAACAATTAAATGTACAGCTATTACAAGTTTGTATGCATACAAACACACACCAATCCGTATAAAAGGATTGATTTAAAAGTATAGAGATCCCTTCATAGGTTATTTTGAAACAAGTTACGATAAATTGTCCGTTCACGCCGGGTTACCAATTCAGATATTTACTAAACTGTTATGATTGTTGGATAAAGAAGCGGAACAATTGCAATTTTTTTTATTCCATTTTTTCGCACTTATGGGAGCATTGGGCCCGATTTAGCTGTCAGTAACTCGACACGCTGAAAATAACAATATGTATCTTTTTTCTAATAATGTTTCGAAACCATTTCGGTATAGCTATCACTCAGGTATTAAAGAAAATAGTAAAAGAGTTTGTCCCTGAACAGTTGTAATAGTTCACGGGGAATAATTAAAAATAATTTGTTATGGTTATCTTAGAATTAACAGTTCTTCATTGAAACTCTATATATCATATAAGCCCTGTTATAGGATATTGCTAGTGTCTACACAATATTAGATCAAATCTCATTTTGAGGTTTGGTATTTGGAAGGCACTAAAACGGACATTGGAAATGGGAAGAAAAGACAATGGAATAGGCCCGGGCCAATAGAACTTCTGTCAGAAGAAGTTCCAAGTGAAAGAAAAATTATAGATCCTCACTCGAAATATTGTGATAAAATGATCATTATTTTATAGCTTTTTGTAGCTGCTAATATTTTCATTGTCCTCTGTGTTCAATGATAACGGAGTTTTGGTGGAATTACATCTATTACAATCTGTGACTTGAATATTTAGATCAACTTTTTTGTGTGTGTGTGTTTTGTGTTTATCGCGCTTTAATGATTCTAAAACTCTCTACATATTTTTATCCATCTTCAAAAATAACTGAGTTATGAGCGTATTTTTAGGTAAAATTCCAATTTTTTTTTAAAATAATTTTCTAGGTTTGTTTGGTTATAAAACAATCATAAAATTTTTTTTATCTTCGAAATAAAAGTAGTTAAAATCCTATATATAGCCAATTTGTCTATGTTTTTACTTCTTTTTACTTTCACTTACTATATATAGTAAGGGAAAGTATTGCGATCGTGAAATTTTAAATTAAATTTGATATTTAAGACAAATATACGCCCGAGACGTTACAAAACTTTTTTCATCAAAATCAGCTAACCAGAAGAGCCAGTTTATACCATCCATTTTGCACCTTTTTCGATTTTCTCGAAAACGGTTTCGACGATTTTGATTAAACTCGCTATATAATAATAATATAATAATAATAATAGGCTTACCGAACCCGAAGGTTCGATGCCGATACCACCAAACTTCGCCTGCACAGACTCGTCCAATGTTCACCGGTCAAGCCCAAGCCCCCGAGATCAGCCTTAATGCAATCCTCCCATCGACGCTTCGGCCTACCTTTCGGACGCCTACCAGTCGGTTCAGCGAATACCAACTTTCTCGGAATCCGTTCCTCACTAAGCCCAACAACTTTACGCGCCCATTTGAGTCTCCGCGATGCTATTAACTCAATTATATTCACAGAGTACAAACTCCGCAATTCCGCGTTGTGCAACCTTCTAAACTCTCCAGTGGCCTCATCTCTCTTCGGACCAAATATTTTACGCAGTACCTTATTCTCGAAAACCTTAAGCCGTTGTTCATCCTTCAAAGTAAGCGGCCATGTTTCGCATCCGTAAAGAACCGTTGGAAGAATAATAGTTTTAAACTCGCTATATCGATGTAAAATTAAATAGGCTTTAATATCATGTAGGTTTCATTCTAATTAAAATAGTTTGACAGGGCTTAAATGCCGATAATTTAAATTTTCTTCCTCTAAAGTTTGTTGGTTCTATAAAAATAACCACATCATCTAGTTAGCATTGATAAATAACATCTAAATATGCATGTTAAGCGAATTTGAAAAGCAACTAATGAAGAAAACAGAAACAATATTTTTTAAATGCAATTTTTCATTTTTGAACATAAGAACAGTAATATACCGTTGGAAAGCTAGAGATTTTAGAAGAAATATTATCGCATACACAAGCTTTTAAAAGTTATTAGAGAGTGATGAAAAGAAGATAAAACAAACTGATTATTTCAGATAATAATATAATAGATTTTTTAATAAAACACATGTTTCCATATAAATTACATTTAATTAATTCTTTAATCGTTTCACTCATTTTTATCTCTTACTGTAATTGAAAATTCTTTAATCGATTGTAAAAACGTAGGTAAGTGAATGTCGTGTGTTGCCCGCACTAGATTTTTTTAAATATTTATCGCTCTTTATTATTGATTATAAAATTCTATACATTTTTTTTTCCTCCCTTTTTTATAATCATTCGCGTGAAAACACTCATAATTTTTCTCTATCTTCAAAAATAACTGACTTATTGAATCACATCACTTTTAATCGGTCGCCATTTTAAATATAAGTAGCTGATATCAACGTCTACGTGTCATCCTTGCATGCCCTTGTATCTTGGTGGCGAATATCGAAAAAATTGGTAAAGCAGTTTTGGAGAAATACAGCGGGTGGCAGAAAAACGGATTTTTTTTATTCGTTATTTGGGTTCTACGGAGTTTGAAACGTAAGCACCCAAATTTTGAGGAGATGTAATTTTTTTTTTTTTTTTTTTGATTGATTACAAAGGTATTATTGAAAGTAATAAACGAAAAATAGCTGTGAAGAGCATTGTACTAATAACATTATTAATACAACATATAAAATAAAGTTTAATTTGATTATTTTTATGCAATAGTTATTATAAAACTACTCCAAACGTTTATTAACTTAATTACAAGATTTAATGGACTTATATTATATGATAATATAAAAACGTTTAATCTTGTATAATTATAAATAAAATAAGGGAACCCGTGGCTGAGTGCTATGGCCTAGTCTCTCATATTTATACAAAAAGGGTTGTGAGTTCGAAATCCAGTCCAGGCGGGGTTTTACAATATATAATTAAATGAGATTCGCTGACAGCCTCCCGGTATGTGAACGTCAAGACAAATGGTGGCCAGTAAAAATTGGCGTAGGGATTTGATGGCCCTACCTGTAAAATCTCATCGGAATCGTTAGTAATTCTCCAGGAGGTTTTACACCACCGCTTAACGGTCTGTCGCGCCAGAGAAAAAAAAAAAAAAATATATAATTATCATTATATATATATAAATATATATATATAATATATTTTTATATATTATATATTAACGGTTGTGTTAAAAAAAAAAAGTTCTAAATTATCTATTTTTCTCATACGTTTTAAGAGTATATTATTTATGTACACTCCTTATACCATTTAAGCAAGAATATTTGAGCGGTAATATTGTACAAATTTTTTGGAGAACTCTATCGACGGTTTTATAACTCGTTGTATGTTTTAAAATAAATAAATTATTTTTTAAAAAATTAATAGATCTGATAGAATTTCAAGTTGAAAATAATTTAAATTATCAAGTCTGATATTAACAAGTCCATTATATTAGTCCACAAGGATATTTCCTTGGACTTGAAATTTAAGTCATAAAAACATTTGTTTTACCTTACTTTCTTGTTTATATCTGTGAGAGATATGTTTTTTTCCTGATGCTTAGGTTACTATATGTAAATATCCTGGTGTTGGGAAAGAAACAGGTTTGCTGGGAGCAAGCTCCTGCCAAGGTTTCGGAAGTAAGAGAGCTCCTCCGATGTTCAAGGTAGCAGCAACTTCTTCCGATGTTACGGTTTATCGCTTCGATGGCTGCCCTTATTCTGTAATGATAGCAGTGGAAAAGCATTTCCACCGTTATTTACTTCAAAACTAATGTTTCTTTTTATCTTATCTTATTCCGTATCGGATTTCCTTTTGATCCCTCAAGTCATTGCTCCTACTAAGTACTCCTCTTGTTGTTAGCAGGGTAGATGTGTCAGTGAGAGATAAAGCAGCGTGAAAAAAAGTTCTCAGATTTTTTTTTACATCCTGGTCTGAATTCTGTATCGGTATAATGATTGATACACACTCAATATTAGAGACGTGCTCAACAATACCAAAAACTCTCCAGATTCTTACACAATGGTTTATAAATAACTATATTACGGTATAAGTGTTTATATAGCTGATAATCTTTTTGATTTTTATATTTATCTGCGTCTAAACTCTATGCATATTATTCTCAATCTTCAAAAATAACTGAGTTATGGGCGTATTTATATGTAAAATCTCAATTTTTTCTCTTCTTTTTTTTTAAATAATTTTTTTTTTTTTGGGGCGGGTGGTTAAAACAATTTTATTCTCTATCTTCAAAAATAATTTAGTTATGGTCGCATTTATAAATAAAATTTCAATTTTTACTTCTTTTTTTTATAATTATTCGCGTTATTTTTTGGTTAAAAACAGTATTATTCTCTGTATCTTCAAAAATAAAGATCTGATAAGATTTCAAGTTGAAAATAATTTAACTTATCATGTCTGATTTAAACAAGTCCACTTATATTAGTCCACAAGGATAATTTTCCTTGTACTTGAAATTTAAGTCATAAAAAACATTTGTTTTTCCTTACTTTTTTGTTTATGACTGGCAGAGATATGTTTTTTCCTGATGCTTAGGTTACTATAATGTAATTCCTGGTGTTGGAAAGAAAACAGGTTTGCTGGGAGCAAGCCGGCAAAGGATTTCGGAAGTAAGAGAGCTCCTCCGATGTTCAAGGTGCAGCAACTTCCTTCCGATGTTACGGTTTATCGCTTCGATGGTGCCTTATTTTTGTATTGATAGTGGAAAAGCTTTCACCGTTTTTTACTTCAAAACTAATGTTTCATTTTATCTTTATTATTCCGTATCGGATTTCCTTTTGATCCCTCAAGTCATTGCTCCTACTAAGTACTCCTCTTGTTGTTAGCAGGTTAGATGTGTCAGTGAGAGATAAAGCAGCGTGAAAAAAAAGTTTTCAGTTTTTTTTACATCCTGGTCTGAATTCTGTTCGGTATAATGATTGATACCACTCAATATGAGCGTGCTCAACAATACCAAAAACTCTCCAGATTCTTACACAATGGTTTATAAATAACTATATTACGTGAATTAAGTGTTTTTATAGCTGATAATCTTTTTGATTTTTATATTATCTGCGTCTAAACTCTTGCATATTTTCTCAATCTTCAAAAATAACTGAGTTATGGCGTATTTATATGTAAAAATCTCAATTTTTTCTTTCTTTTTTTTTTAAAATAATTTTTTTTTTTTTGGGGCGGGGGTTAAAAAATTTTATTCTCTATCTTCAAAAAATTTAGTTATGGTCGCATTTAAAAAAAAAATTTCAATTTTTAAATTCATTTTTTATAATTATTCGCGTTATTTTTTGGTTAAAAAACAGTATTATTCTCTGTATCTTCAAAAATAACTGAGTTATGGACTAATTCATGTGTAAAATTTTTTTTTTTTTTTTTAAATAATTATTAGCGATTTTTTAGTTAAAAATCATTAATCAATTTTTTCTCTGTCTTCGAAAATAACGGAGTTACAATTCTATATAGCCAAGATTTGAATTTTTTTTTCCTTTATTTTATTTTTGTTTATCGTGCTTTACTGATTACTCAGTAACTAAATAGTGTAATACTCCATACACTATTTTCACTTTATCTTAAAAAATAACTGTGTTAAGGTCATCCTTGCATGGAGAAATTGCGCGGACAAACGGATTTATTTTTATTCTTTAATCAGGTCCTACGTATCTTGAAACGTGCAAATCCTCAAATTTTGAGGAGCTATGATTTTTTTTTTTTTTTTTTTTTTTTTTTTTGGTAACGCACGAAGGTTCATTTTTGAAAACTATAAACCAAAACGATGCAATTTATCACCCAATGATTTATTATTTCTAAAAAAATTTAATAGGGTATAACTGTTTATATAGCTGTTTAAAGGCAATCAACTGCTGGTTCCAAAACGATGTACCTCTTCTATTTCTAAACTGATATTGATGATTGATTTATTGTTTTGTAGGAAATAAATAGGGGTATAATAGACAAGATTTTATTTTTTTTTTCCTTTTCTTTTTTTTTAATTGTTTATATTCGCCGGGGTGTACTGATCCGAAAACTCGATATAAATTTTTCTCTTTTTTATAAAATAACTGAGCTATTTGTGAAATTTCAATTTTTTTTTTTTTTACTTTTTTTTATGATTAGTAGCGTTTTTTATTTTTATGATTAGTCTTGGTTAAAAAACGCTTGTAAATATTTTCTCTATCTTCATAAATGACTGAGTTATTTAGTTAAATAATATTTAATCGGCCCCCATTTTAAAAGTAATCGGTAGATATCAACGTCTCTAGGTGTTAGGATCATTGTTGAATATGCCAGTATGTTTGTGCCGAATTTATAAAAAAATCAGTTCATTATTATCAGAGAAAAGCCGCGGACAGCGGACAAAAGGTTTTTTTTCTTTTCTATTCGTTGTTGTTGTTGTTTTAATTTTAAGGGCAAAAAACTGCTGATGGTTATTATCGCCCTCACATCTTTACAAAAAAGAAAAGAAAAAGAAAAAACGATTTACCAAAATGATATCAGAAAAAAAAAAAAAAAAAATTTATGAAAGGAAAACAACGAACAAAATACTAAAACAATACAGTAACATTAAAAAATAATAAAAATAAAGGTAAACAAAAATAAAATAAACGAAATTAACAATTATGATAAAAAAAAAAAAAAAAAAAAAATATTAAAAAAAAAAACAACTAATAATAACAGATAAAACACAGATATGATAAAAATAATCAATTATACAAAAAAAAAAAAAAAAATTAAATTGAAAAAAAAAAAAAAAAATGTGTATATATATATATATTATATTATATATATATATATATATTTATGTATGTATGTAAAATAAAGAATAATAATAATTTAGGTATAAAGAGATAAAATAAAATTTTAGTTTAAACTGTATGATGAAGAAGAAAAACTAAAATTATATATATATATATATATATATATATATATATATATATATATATATATATATATATATATACACACATATATAAAGAATAAAAAAAGAAATAAAAATTAAAAAAAAAAAAAATAATTATAAATTATGTTATATTGCTGAAATAGACGAATATTCTTTATAAACTTGATGGCACTGCTGATAGTTGCTTCATTATCGCTCAAAGCCTCAGAGACATTGCGTGGCACCCCAAATTTTTCAATTTCTCTCCTGTACCGTGGACAGTGCTCAAAAATATGACTCACCGTGAGAGTCACTTTACAGTGATTACATTGAGGTGGATCCTTCCTTGTAATAAGATACTCATGTGTGAGGCGGCAGTGCCCTATCCTCAGGCGGGTGATGACTACCTACTCCCGCCGGCATGTTCTGGAAGATGTAGCCCAGGAGCTGACAGTGGGTTTGATGTCTTTAAGCTTGTTATTTGCTAATTGACTTGCGGTGGTATGCCCGGATTTCTATGACGACTAAAATGCACGCAACACGTTTTACTTGCGGAGAACTTAAACGCTGTTCTTTGGGACCATAAAGCTAGTTTATCCACTGTATTTTGGAGACTCACCTTGATGTTTTGAAGATCGTGTGATTTACTAAGAATAGCAAAATCATCAGCGAATAAGTAGCCGGTGACGTTAGGTGTCAAGCAGTCAGTGATTCTTCTTATTGCGATGGAAAACAAGGTAGTACTCAATACAGAGCCTTGGGGTACACCATTTGTTCAAGCCCATCTTTTAAAATTTTATTTTTTTTTTATTTTTATATAAGAGAATTAATTGAACAGCAACACACCTGTTGAACAGCTATAATACCATAAATGTAAACAAGCACTAGTATTAGCGTCCCCTCCACGCTCGCCTCAGCCGCTTATCTCTCTCTTCTCGCCAAGTCTTTGCCCCAGCAAGACCTCATTATAGTGCGCTGTGCATTTTATGTTATTGCAACCATTGACATTGAAGCCAACCCAACCGGGCCCGGCCTCCAATATATCGCCAAAATGTAGGGTAAGGGGCGGTGTTGAAATATTTACCACTATCCTTCTTCCCTATAATAGATGCTGGTTCAAAATTTGTTATAATTTTACTTATAATTAAGGTGATTAAAAGAGAAAAAAAAATTGCGAAAATTATTGTTATACACTTTTAATATAATAAAGATAACATAAATTGATATTCCTAATTATTAACAAAAATAAAGAAAATAAATCTTTTTAAAAAACTGGCTCTAATAAAATTATAGAAAAAAAATTAAACACTAAAAGTTAATATATAATAAAAAAAATGTCTATACACTACGATTTGTACACCTGGTGGCTCCCTCGCTGCTACGTGTAAGAAAAGGTCGGCGTGCCGATATATTGGAGGCCGGGCCCGGTTGGGTTGGCTTCAATGTCAATGGTTGCAATAACATAAAATGCACAGCGCACTATAATGAGGTCTTGCTGGGGCAAAGACTTGGCGAGAAGAGAGAGATAAGCGGCTGAGGCGAGCGTGGAGGGGACGCTAATACTAGTGCTTGTTTACATTTATGGTATTATAGCTGTTCAACAGGTGTGTTGCTGTTCAATTAATTCTCTTATATAAAAATAAAAAATAAAAATATAAAATTTTAAAAGATGGGCTTGAACATAACCGCCCACCAAAATTTATATTAAATTTTCCCACTCCGAGCGGTAAAATTGCCATCAATAAACATACCTACGTTTAATGGGGATGTAGCTGAATGGATTTCGTACAGGGACACATTTCTTTCATTGATTCATGAAAATGTTGATTTACCCGAAATTCAAAAGTTCCATTATTTGAAATCTTCCTTAAAAGGTCAAGCCGCACAATCAATTTCAGCAATAACTATTTCAGCAGCAGGTTACACTCAAGCATGGGAAACCCTTTGTAAAAGATATGACAATAAACGCCTTCAAGCGTCCAACTACCTTGTCAAAATTTTTAATTTCAAGCCTATCCAAAAGGCGACCTTTAATAGTCTCCAGCAATTTTCTGAAACTGTACTAGAAAGTGCAGTTGCTTTTAAATCATTAAATTTGGCCGATCCAGCAGGGTTCATTATCTACACATATGCATTACGATTACTAGACCATCAAACCCGCGAGCGTTTCGTAGCTGAATGTGCTGGTATAGCAGATATTCCGGGTTTGATTTCTTTTCAGAATTTATACACCGTCAATTTTTACAATTGCAAGCCACGAGCCTTGCCCTAAATCCTAGTCAACAAAGCCACACATATACTAGAAACTCCAAACAAGTATTTTTTACTACAAAAGAAGATACACGTAACAGTTGTCCATTATGTCATCAGCGACATAGAATGTATCACTGCAAGCAATTTCTAAAATTAAATCCTTCAGAAAGATTTCAACTAGTCAAATCTCATTCATTGTGTGTAAATTGCTTGGTTTCTTCTCACTCATCTTCAAATTGTACATCTGCCACTTCTTGTCGGTTATGTAGCAAAAGGCATCACTTATTATTACATTTTAACAAGAGCAACAAGAATTTGGGTACATCTCAAGCAACAAAATTTAAAACACGCTTAGCACCTCTGAAGACAATGACGATTCCCCGACTGGAGCTCTGTGCGGCAGTATTGCTAGTAAAAGTTTTGGATTCTCTACAACAATTTTTCAGCAAATACAAAATTAATTCAATCTATTTGTTGACCGACTCAACAATAGTTCTGTCGTGGCTCAATACGCCACCTTACAAACTTAAGACTTTCGTAGCTAATCGAACAGTCCAAATTTTAAAATCTTCATCAATTGACAACTGGTTCCACGTAGAATCTGAGGATAATGCAGCAGATCTTGCATCCCGAGGAATATTACCACCTCTCTTAGTAAATCATCCTGTCTGGTGGACAGGATTCCCTTGGATGCGAAATGAACCGACTTCTTGGCCAATTTCAAGATTAACGGACATTGTAACAGTGCCTGAACTGAAAATAGACAGTTGGACAATTATGAACATTACTTCTCAAAATGAGATTCTTCAGGTTATTGAAAAATATTCATCATGGGGCAAATTAGTACGCATCTTTGGGTTTGTTACACGCTTCATTCATAATTGTAAAGCTCCCTCAAGAGATAGGTTTAGAGGTCCTCTCACTGTTAAAGAACTCGAAAATAGCACTTCCATTATTATCAAAATTACCCAGGATTCGTGTTTTGTGCCCGGTTGGGTTGGCTTCAATGTCAATGGTTGCAATAACATAAAATGCACAGCGCACTATAATGAGGTCTTGCTGGGGCAAAGACTTGGCGAGAAGAGAGAGATAAGCGGCTGAGGCGAGCGTGGAGGGGACGCTAATACTAGTGCTTGTTTACATTTATGGTATTATAGCTGTTCAACAGGTGTGTTGCTGTTCAATTAATTCTCTTTATATAAAAATAAAAAATAAAAATATAAAATTTTAAAAGATGGGCTTGAACATAATTTTTTTTTTTTTTTCTAAATCTTGTGGCTGGTGGTGCTCCGGGACGTCGGGTCCTGTCGGGGGGTTGATCTGTGGAGGGGCCGGGGTTGCGAGTGTGGGGTTGTGGTTGGGTCTCAGTCCTCTGCGTTTGCAGTGAGGGTCTGTTCGTGGGTGGGGGCTAGTGGAGTTGCGGTGCTGGAGAAGGGAGTGGTTTCTTCACCCAGCATGTCGATTTCCTGTTCTGACCAGGATGAACCGAACAGCTTGGAGCTCATTTTATCTACATAAACAGTGTCAGCAGGTGTGCAACGGTACCCAGAGAGAGATGCAATCCTTTCAGTGTCAATATTGGTGGTCTTTGCGAGGATGTTTGCAACTCTCCAGTGGAACTGGATGTTGTCTCGGTTGGCCATCTCCAAGATCACATTGTCAGACAGGTTTTTTGCGTACCTCCAAGTTGTTTCTGACGGATGGTACCTTGCACCTTGAGCAGACCTATCCCAGTAAGCGGAATATGAAGACACGAGAAGAATTATGTTCATACATGTTCCTCTGGTGACAGTGGTGGCAAGCTTGTTAATGGTGGAGCAGGTGTCCTGACTAGTTTTTCTGCTGATCTCCTCTAGCAGTCGAATAATAGGCAATCCTTTATATTGTAGGTGCAACATGCACCCCCCCCTCTAGCAGGTTCACAAATGTGTCATGAGCTGCTGAAGCTGGTGGGGCAAGTGGGTTCGCAATGCTCTGAGGTCGGTCCGGGATGTTGGTCACCAGGTGAGGTATGGAGACGCCGTCCCTCAATCCGCAATAAGCCGCGACTAGGAAGTATGCTATCTTTACTGGACCTGCGGAGGTTGTGTTCATGTTGCGGCACAGGTTTGAGAGACCCTCAGTTATAGGAGAGATCTCGAATATCAAATCCGCGGTCTCCACGACCAGGCTATTTGCTATCCTCTTATATCCCCCGTCAGTGATGTAGCGAAGGACATTGGAAGGGTCTTTTGCTCTGCATCTACAGATGATTAGTGCAATAATGTATAAAGATCTCACCAGGCTTACACGAGCAGGCCACCCTGTCTCAGATCCAACATTGTTTCGAGAGTTGAAGTAGTCCTGGATGGCCTGATAGTAGGACTTTATCATTGCTTCCATGTTGTCGACTGCCTCTGGAACTAGTCCTGAGTCGCCGATCCTGAGGGTGTGTTGGATAGATTGGGTGGCCAGTTGCTGTTGTGGTACTGCTCCTGCCCCTGCCAAGCCAGAAGGGATTGCAACATGGCCTCCACTTCCGGCCAAGTTTAGTCTGGTCTTGAACCCGGTGATGATGTCTTGCTCTGTCGGCTCTGCCGGTAAGGATATGACTTCATGATTGAGACCGGCCTTCTTTAGAACCTCAATGATGGGGCTCTCCGCTCCAATAAAATTTCTACCGTGGTCAGATAAAATCTTATGAGGAAGCCCTCGTCGTCCAATGAATCGGTCCAATGCCGCCAAAAAGGCGTCCGTTGTAAGCTGCGACACCAGTTCTATATGAACGGCCTTGGAACTGAGGCACACGAATAGACAAACATAAGATTTCCATTGAGGTCCCTTTCTTCTTTGTGTCTCTTTCGTGTTGAAAGGACCAGCAAAATCAATCCCGATATTTATAAACGGGCGCCCTTGTGCGAATCTTGTCGATGGTAGGTTAGACATAATAGGGCTGAAATTTTTAGATTTGAATCTATGACAAATTACACATTGGTGTATGCGTGACCGGACGATTCGTCGTGCAGCAATCACCCAATAACGCCTTCGCACCAAGGACAACAACAACTGTGGTCCAGCGTGTAAATAGGTTCGGTGCATGTCATCGATGATCAGAAATGTTATATGTGCCTTATTTGGCAATATTATTGGGTGTTTTGCAAAATAAGGCAAAGGACTATTAGCTAGCCTTCCGCCCACCCTGAGGATTCCGCTGTTGTCAAGAAATGGTGACAATGATTGGAGATTTGAGTCATTTAGTGGCGATTTCGACGAAAAACACGAATCCTGGGTAATTTTGATAATAATGGAAGTGCTATTTTCGAGTTCTTTAACAGTGAGAGGACCTCTAAACCTATCTCTTGAGGGAGCTTTACAATTATGAATGAAGCGTGTAACACCCGCGCCCAAAGATGAAAGTAATACTCCCGAAACATCAACTTCCAGTAGCACAGTTTTATCCTCAGCCACTATGGGGACCGTTAGTATATTATTAGGAACGGCTACTGCACGAATACAAGATATTCATGGAAATTACAAAACCATCCGTATGATCATCGATAGTGGGGCTCAAAGATCCTTTATTACTAACGAGTGTGCCAAAAAATTAAGTTTACCTCGTGCAGCCAATCCACATACCTTGAAGGGGTTTGGTGACAGTACTATTTCAGGAGGAAAATACCAAACCATTTGTTCACTATTAACAAAAATAAAGAAAATAAATCTTTTTAAAAAACTGGCTCTAATAAAATTATAGAAAAAAATTAAACACTAAAAGTTAATATATAATAAAAAAAATGTCTATACACTACGATTTGTACACCTGGTGGCTCCCTCGCTGCTACGTGTAAGAAAAGGTCGGCGTGCCGATATATTGGAGGCCGGGCCCGGTTGGGTTGGGTTGGCTTCAATGTCAATGGTTGCAATAACATAAAATGCACAGCGCACTATAATGAGGTCTTGCTGGGGCAAAGACTTGGCGAGAAGAGAGAGATAAGCGGCTGAGGCGAGCGTGGAGGGGACGCTAATACTAGTGCTTGTTTACATTTATGGTATTATAGCTGTTCAACAGGTGTGTTGCTATTCAATTAATTCTCTTATATAAAAATAAAAAATAAAAAAATAAAATTTTAAAAGATGGGCTTGAACACCATTACTAACATATTTTTTGGCAGATGTGGTTCCGCCAATCATTACCCTGTAGGACCTTCTTCCGAGGAAGCCTTTGATAAAGTTGGCGAGATTTCCTCTCACTCCCCATTGATGTAGCTGCTGAAAAATATTATACTGTCGGACGGTATCAAAGGCGTTTTTTATGTCAAAGAATATTCCTACTGAATGTTCCTTGTTGACAAACGCATCTTGGATTTCCGTAGTTATACGTACTAGGTTGTCGATTGTGGAACGTTTCTTGCGGAAACCACATTGTAAGTTGTCTTGCGCGTTTATTTCCTCTAATATCCATATAAGGCGTTTATTTACCATCCTTTCTAAGATTTTACACAAGCAATTAGTTAGGGAAATCGGTCGGTAGCTGGTCACGTCATTTTTAGGTTTACCAGCTTTCAGTACTGGGATAATTATCGAATCTTTCCACTGAATAGGGATAGCGCCACTTGTCCATATCTTGTTGTAGAAGTCAAGGATAATATTTAATGATTGAACAGGTAGGTTTTTAATCATTTCATAGGTCACATCGTCAGGTCCAGGTGACTTACCTTTTAATTCAGTGAGAGTTACTTTGAGTTCTCTCATATTGAAAGGCATATTATAGGTTTCTTGATTTTGTGATGTAAAGTCCAGTAGGTTTCTGGTTGATTCCTGATTTGAGAAGGGTGGTGTTTCTTCATTTTCGGCTCCGTACATTGAGAAAAAAGTTGCAAACTCATTTGCTACTATCTCTTCATCACAAACAACGTTTCCTCCAACATTTAAATAAATTGGTTGAAACGATCGTTTACCTTCTACAGCTCTAATTTTCTTCCAGACTACTGAAGTAGGCGTATTTGAGTTTATAGATGAAACATACTGTTGCCAAGATGTTGTTTTGTGGTAGCATATTACTCTTTTACACATGGCTTTGGCTTTTTTATAGTCAATAAAATTTTGTAAAGTCATATGTCTTTTGAATGTCCTGTATGATTTTCTCTTTTTCTGTATAGCTTCTTTACAGGCGGTGTTAAACCATGGTACAGGTTGCCTTTTGGGTGTAGATGATGTTTTGGGGATAGAACACTCTGCAGCTTCCCGAATGTTTGTGGTTATTAATGTGCAGCACTCTTCAACATCGGATGGAAGATCGGAGGAGAAGTTAACATTTTCTGTGAACTGTTGCCAATTTGCTTTTTCATGAATCCAGATTGATCTCTTGCTAATGTACGGAAGTCGCTCTTTAGTATTAATTAAAATCGGAAAATGATCACTAGAGTATTGATCAGTTATTACATTCCAATAGGTGTCTGACAGCAAACTACTTGAGCAAAAAGTGACGTCAATAGAGGAGAAGGTGCCGTAGGATGAGCTTAAGTAAGTCGATTCACCGCTATTCAGAACATGTAAGTTGTAGGCGTCAAGTAAGTTTCCAATTTGCTGTCCCCTTCGATCGTTTCGTTCTGAACCACAAATGGTATTATGGGCATTAAGATCACCTAACAGTAGGAGTGGTCTAGGGAGTTGAGAACATAGTGATTCCAATTGCTCTGATGTTACTGGTATTTGCTGTGGTAAGTAAACATTGCAAACAGTGAGTGGAGTATCACCTTTAATCCGGATAGCAACAGCTTGTAAGGAAGTCTGTAGTGCGATTGGTTCAAAAAGTAATCGCCGGGATACCATTGTCAATACACCTCCACAGGCCCTAGAACCGCTCGTGTTGTCCACTTTTCTATTCGTTATTCCTATTCTACGTATCTTGAAGCGTAAGCACTCAGATTTTGAGAGGGGGGATGAATAACGAGATATTGCCTGTTGCTATTTCTCTAATTCTGCTTAGTCCAAAATTAGCTACATGTTAAATCCAATTAATTAAAATTAACTTGTGTACTGTAAAAAACTGATTTTTTAATAATTTTTCCGGAGAGTTCTCTCATCAGGTATAGTATTTTAAGTATATAATTTTTTTTTCCAAAAGTTTTTGTATTGGTGACCGAATTTTGAAAATTGGAAAATATGATCCCACTGAAAGACGCTTAAAACTACTTCGGAAGCTTTTTTTTTTTTTTTTTTTTATTACTGTGGCTTATTCGAAGACTTTTATTATTATTGTTATGAAATATTATAATGAATCCTCTTCAGGTTTTTTTGTAATTATTGTTATTAAAAATGTTAAACATCAATTTTTAAATAATGCAGAAAGCCTGAACAAGCGTCACGTAGAGGATTAAAACATGAATATCTTATTACCCCGAGCTTAGATCTGACAGAAAAACTGTATTTTTTGAAAATAGATTAATCAGGTGTAAATGAAAACCCCAACTGACGCTCATTGTAAAACAGGAAAGAAAATATTCTTCCTATTTATGATGTAGGGTTAATTTTTTTATTATATGCTTGTTTCCAGCAAAAAATACAATAAATAATAATTTTTTATAAATTAAACCTTAATTCATAGCTAGGAAGAATATTTTCTTTCGTGTTTTACAATGACGTCTGTTTGGGTTTCTTTCACACCCGATTTTTTCCCGAGTTTTCCCATCCGAGTTTTAATCCTTGACGAGACGCTTGTTCAGACTTTCTGCATAATTGAAAAATTGATATTTAACATTTTTAATAACAATAACTTCTGCAAATTCTGAAGAGTATTCATTATAATAATTCATTACAATAATAATAAACGTCTTCGAATAAGCCACAGTAGTAGCTAATTCGAAAGTGAAATGAATAGAAACAGTAAAACGACCTATGTTAGTGGAATATGTTTTCTAAATGGAAACCATTGACTTCCTAATTTACTCGTTCAATTTTTACTTTCACTAACCTATATATGAAATATATAATAAGGGGAAGTATTGCGATCATGAAAATTTTGAATTCCAGTTTTCACTGGAAATAGACGTCTTAGGGTCCCCTGAGCACGAATGACCAAGTTCCGCAAAAAGGTCTGTGTCTGTGTGTCCGTGACTTCAATAGTTTAAAATAGATAATTTCGTATTAATTATTGTATTTTTGAAGTAAATTTTCATACTGAAACTATAATCGTAATATAAGGTTGTTTCCTTGGTCAAGAAACACGTTTTCAAAAGCCAAAGCGGAAATCTACTCCGTTCTTTGTCATTGAACTTAAAGCTTCGAGGCTTATACACTATTTGCCGTTATTTTCAACTTCCCTTTACCGCTTTAATTTTACGTATTTAGTTTTTATTTTGATCAAAAACATGTACGGTTAGATCTTAATGTAAACGAAATTAAGAGCAATTGATTGTGAACAGAAATATTAAAATATAAAATAACTATGACTATTCTTGATCCTTCTGGTTTACATATCAACCCGAACCGCTCCAAAGATCTATAATACTATGATTCATAGGAATATTTTATATATATATATATATAGGTTTTCTACTGTTCTTAGGTTTCAACAATCTTATTTATGCAACGTTTCGAGAATTTATTGTTCTCATAATCATCCCTTAACAGTGGAAAAACCAAAAACAGAACATTACTATTTTTATGCAATAATATATATATGATGTTATTGTTAAAGATACAGAAAAGAATACATTGAACAATGAATATACATACAGTAGTTAAATAGATATTTCAATTAGAATTTTTATTAAAGGTATTATAAATACTTTACTAATAATTTGTGATAAAATATTGTCTTACATAGACACATGAGAACTATGTATAGAAGAACTATATATATATATATATATATATATATATATATATATATATATATATATATATATATATATATGTATTATAGAAGGTCAGATGATAAGCAACTTACTTTTTTCTTACAAACAGTCAAAAACTTATAAATGGAATCAAAATAAAGAATAATATATTAATTTAAACATTCTTCATAAAGTATTTGGAAAACTTAGACAAGCATGTAAAGAAATAATGAACGCTTCTTGAAAATTATATGCCTACATTCCTGTCACCAAAAGTTTCCAGACTTGATTTAGAAAGTAGGAAGTCCGAAATTTTCTCTCAATAACCTTCAATTTTATTTTAATTTCCTTCTTTCTTTCAATGCCTTTGAAATATTCTCCAAAACTTTCCTCATTCTGACGTATCAAGACAGATGATTAAAATTCCTTTAAAAAAATATAACGTCTGGTAATCGACTTATCCCTAAATCGACCTATCCGGGTTTGAAAATTCCTCAGAAAATCTTTAGTGGCTTGAAATTTCTATCTATATTTTAACATTACAGTTAGCAATCCCCACTAAAATATTTGCAATGTTTTTATGGGTTATCTTTTAAAAATCGAGAGTTAAGGAATAAGTGCACTGAACAAAGAGCTGAAAAATTACTTCATTTCCCATGTTTTCATCAATGCATTCGAAAAGAAAAAACAAAATAAAAAAACCTTTAACTCTAAAACCCATGAAGGCTCTTGGGCTCTGTACATATATAGATTTGTACTGTTTCTAGGCCAACGGCGTGCAATGGAGTGATTAGGCCGAAATAACATTCAGCGGCCAGGTTTTTTGTGTACCCACTTCAAAGTAGCTGTCTGCCTAAGGAGGGTCTCCATACACTAGTTTCGTCCAATAAAATAACAGGATACATAATATTCTGTCATAGCTGGGATTTTAACCTCCGAACGCGGAGAACATTAGACTAGTGCTCTATCCACTAGGCCCCAAAAAGGAAAAGACAATATTAAAAAAAAAGTTAATGTTTGCTTATAGGGTCTAGCTTTTCGGTCACTGTTAAAACTATCTACTGCAGAATTTTATTTATGCAGTAATGGTCTTCAATTTGGCATTATTATAATATAAGAATAATGATTACAAATAACTTCTGGCATATATAAATTTCATGTAGTAAATTTAATTGGGTAATACAAGATGTTCGTATGGCTATGATGTCGCTTCATCTCTATTGTTTTGTTTAAAATGTTACAATGAGACAATTTTAAGGACTGAACGACATTACTTGACACTGAAATTATGCATTGAACATTCCTGTTAGTTATCAGAATAAAAACACTATGATAATGACAACAATAACAAGTTTATCCCTGTTGTAATAATTATAATGTTTTCATAGATTGATATTTCGTATTGATCCCTTCTGAATTCTAATGCTCTTTCCAATCACCTAGTAGGTTTGTTAACTCCTGAATGACCCATTTTTTGATACAATAATTACTTGAGAAAAAAATAAAACGATCTTCTTGGCAGACCATTATTATTCGAAAAACAAGTAAAATGGAGAAATTTGGCAATAAAAAATATACTTATGATTTGTTATTTTTATCCACACCTGTCACCCTTATCACGATAATAATCGGATACTGTGTACTTTGATAGAAGTGCTATACATAGAACTAATCCCACCCTTTGACACCTCCTTGTAGCGTCAAATACCGAAGTATTTCACGTGAAAAGATCTGGTCGTTTACAATTACATAGTTTATAAGGATTGTTTTCTTTTGAGTTCTTATATGTATATGTAAGTACAGTCGTGGTCATAGAAATTGTATCACTCATTAAAAAAAATCTTTCCAAAATTGACATAACCCCCAAGTTTGTAAAAAATACTGATCACACAAAAAAATGTTATATGCATATTGAAAATTAAAGAAAATCTAATAAAAATTAATGAAAAAACGCTCCACATTACTAAATGGTTTATTTTTTCAAAAATACAACATTAGGGTATAACTATTTATAAAGCTGTAGGTTAATATGAAAAGTAATCAATAATTCAATCTATATTTGAAATATTTAGCAAGGGAAAGTATTGCGATCGTGAAAATTTTCGAATTCCAGTTTTCAACTGAAATACACATTTTAAGACCCCATTAGTCCAAATCACCAAGTCCTTGGTAACGTCAATGGTACGTATGTGGGTGGGTAGTCAAGCAGGAAAACGAAAAGTCATATTTAACACAAATTTACGCCCAAGATGTTACAGCAAGGTTTTCATCAAAATCTATATAAATATATAAGTTGCACTAATTCAATATGTAACTAAAGAAGAAGAGAGAATTTTTATTTTATATGCGATTTTTATGTCTTTGCACATAAGGAAAGTAACATAGATGTACAATACACCGTTGGAAAGCTGAAGAGTTAAGAAAAAATGTTATCTTATGTACAAAGCTGTAAACGATAGTTTAGTTTAGTGATAAAAAGCCGATAAAATAACTAATTTTTGTCGATAATAATATAATAGATTATTTAATAAAACATATCTTTTCTCCTAACTTAAAATTCTCCAAACTTATTTTATCTCAACCTGTATACACAAATTTTTAAATTGATTTTATTGGGTTGTGTCACATGAAATGTCCGTTTTCAAGGTAAAGGATTTATATTAAAAATACGATATGAAAACAAGATAATTTTATTCGAAGTATTTACCTTCTTTTTCTACACATTTTTCCCAACGTGACACTAACTTTTTTATCCCCAAACTGAAAAACTCTGAGTTTTGAAGTGAAACAAAATGTGAAAACGCAATTTTCACTTGATCATCATTTTCAAAAAGTTTTCCTTTGACGAAGTTGTCTAAAATCCTGAACAGGTTGTGATCTGTTTGAGACAAGTCGGGAGAATATGGTGGGTGCGGAAAAACTTCGTAGCCCAGTTCTTTCAATTTTTGCACGGTATGTTTTGCAACATGGGATCTTGCTGCCGCTCAGTGAGATCATGAGGTACCCATGTATCGAGCTTTTTTACTTTCCCAATACACTTTAAATGTCTGGAAATGGTAGATGCACTTGCATTTAGTTGTACTGAGAGTCCTTTAACTGTTTGGTAAAGGTTTCCTTCTACTCTCTGTTTAAGGACATCGTTGTCCATTACGGACGATGGTCTTCCTCGGGGCAAGTTTTCCAAGTCGGTATCCCCAGATGAAACCTTAGCAAACCAACGGCGAATGGTCCGTTCATTAACACTCCCTTCCCCAAACGCCTTGCAAATATTTTTAGCGGCCTCACCTGCTGAATGGCCGAGTTTAAACTCATACAAAAATATTACTGGAAAATCACGTGTTTTCATGTTCATATTTGCAGGTATACTAAAAAGTGGGTAATTGATTGGGAAGCTAATGTTTATAATACAAAGGTAGAGGATAAGTAACT
Source organism: Piezodorus guildinii (assembly GCA_023052935.1). NCBI lineage: Eukaryota > Metazoa > Arthropoda > Insecta > Hemiptera > Pentatomidae > Piezodorus > Piezodorus guildinii. Next base: position 73,932,222 of record CM041293.1, on the reverse strand, counting down.
GTTTACTTTAAATATGTAAACATTCGGAAGAAAACAACAAAAAGACCTGCAAAATCCTTTATGTATTTCGGAAACTATAAAAACGGACATTTCATGTGAAACAACCCAATAACAACGGATATAAGTGAAAGTAATTGTTGCAAGGACCATATTTTTTTCATTTGAATATGTATAATACGATAGATGAAGCTATAATTGTACATAGCTTATCACTGATATTTTTTTTTATTAAGAACGTATTAAATACTTTGTTTTAAGATCATAGGTAATAAAATTACTCATTTTACTGTACTATATTTTTTGTTGTTTGTTTATTTATTTATTTAAAGTCACTTTATGCTTCAATTTATAATCGGCTGATGCTACAGTGGGAGTCCTTAATTTTGCCTATTCAGGTTTTATTAGGATAGGGATGTTTACGAGTAACTGACATCGCACCGGCTCGAGACCACCTTTAAACGTATTCTCCGAAGGACGGCGTAACTAAGGATCTTTTACTCCCATTAAAAAATCCTAGGACCACCTGCGGTGTCCTACGTGTGTGTACTGCGGGTTTGAACCCGTGACCTTCGGCATAGGAGGTTATTAAGCTGGCCAACCAGCTACAAGTGATGCCTACTATATTTCTTTCTTTACCTAAATATCTAAAATGTTTATAACTTCATGCAGTTGTATTAATACATCTAAGGTTATCTAAGGGTTTCGGGTAACCCATGTCTCCTAGATTTATCTATCCTGTAGATTTTGTGCAATGTAGTATCTATTCATAATTTTTTCTTTAAATATCAGTTTTATAGTGTTAACAATTACATCGTTAATTATAAATATCGCTTTTTTTTTTTTTTTTTTTTTTTTTTTTTTTTTTTTTTTTTTTTTTTCTCATCCTCCAACTTTATTTACAAAATAAATACAAAACACATTCTATGTATATACAGTAGCAATGGTATATACAGTCCATGGCTCAGGCCTCGTATTGCCCGTTGGCATTCTAAGGTTCCTTTCGCACTAGGCGCGGTATGCGCTTGAGGAGTGGGGTGGCTTTGTGCCTTTGTTGAAGTAAAATGGGGAGGAACCATTTTGCTGGTATCTATAAATATCGCTAAATTAGTTAATTTTATTTAAGGTTCTATTTCGCAATTCGTGTTATTAATTCGAATGGGAATGTGGAATTTTTAAACTAAGAAGTGGTCAAGGATATAAAATTAGTTTTCGTCTTTTTTTCTTTTTATATTTATCCCCTCTTGTTACAGTTGTTGTTTCAAGGCTACTATATTTTTACAGTACAATTATTTTATTTTTAATCTAAATATAAGTTTAAAAAATATGTCTTTTTATTTTATTTTTAATTTTCCTCTATTTGACTTAAAAATGATTACGTATTTTATTTAATTATAGTTCCAAATCATTTTTTTCATACATACTTTCTCAATGCAATTAGTACATTAATTATTGATGTAATAACTTTTTTTTTAAATTATGTTGTATTCACGGATTATTTTTAATCGATTCAGTTATTTATCTAATTTAATTAATAACAACTATGAAGCCGATTTTGAAGTATTTGGAAACTCGTTTCACATTTTTTTTTTAACCATCGTTTTATTCAATTTCAGTTTTTTTTTTATCAGTGTCGAAAAATTAAATTAAGTAAGACGGTTGCAAACAGGTCTTAAGATGGCTTAATATTTGTGTAGGTTCAGACTAAATAATTATTCAGATCAATCATTTTAATGCTAATTGTTTTTCAATTAGAAAATTTCTAATTATCGTTATTTATTGTTTATTTATTTAACGTCACTTTATGCTACTATGGCTAATCGGACGATGCTACGGTGGGAGTGCTAAATTTTGCCTATCCAGGTTTTATTAGGATAGGGATCTTTAACGAGTACCTGACATCGCACAGGCTCGGGACCACCTTTTAACGTCCCTTCCGAAGGACGGCGTAACTAAGGATTTTTTACTCCCATTAAAAAATCCTAGGACCACCTGCGGGTTTGAACCCGTTACCGTTGAACCATCGTTATTTAATAAGACAAAGGTGTACAGTTTGACTCTTAAAATTGACATTTGTCTTCCTTTAATGGACATAATGGATTTCAAAGATATTTGCCTTTGCAAACAAAAATACGATAAGTAATAACTTGGGAAATTCCAAGTGAATTTTTCCAAATCAATAAAACGTTTAATTGATATAATTATAAATATATGGATAAGTAGAAATGTAAATAATATCATTTTTTACAAATAGGAATTCCAAACACACTTTCAGTTGCTGACAACGATGGTTTTTTTTGTAGTAATAATAAGAGAAACAAAAATTGCTTCAATCGGACTTTGTTTTGCCTTTCATTACACCTCATGTATTTTAGAAACCTTAAAATATCTTTAAAAATATTTAATACAAATTGTTAGCTCTAAAACAAGTGTACTGTAATTGTTTCTGCAATTGAGATTGTGCAGGAAAGATTATTAAGGTAATTTTGGGTATCAATAAGGGACTCCCATCAATTAATATATTCTCGGACCTTAATGTAATGTCTGCAAAAAAATTATACATGGTCTCAATTATGAAGAAGCTGTATTTTAGACGGGATGAGCTTGTCGGGAAGATTGACCACCGTTTTTCTACAAGACTGAAAAATTACTTTAGCTTAGTTGTGCCAAAACCAAAACATACCTGGACGACACACCAGACTTGTTATTCCATTGCTACTGTGTACAACAATATTCCTCCAAATTTTCAATTTTCTCACACAAATCCTCCAAAGTATTCAAATTATTACTACACTGTTAAAATGTGGGCGAAATCCCTCAGTGAAGAGAAAATTGCTGAATTGTTGAATCCAAATCACTCATCGCTATAGACATGTCGTCAATGCCAGTCTGCGTCACTCATTCTGATATTATCCTGTATGCAAGTATATGTATTCTTTATTGACTTTTGATTTTGTCAATTTCTTACTGTGCACTATGTTATGTATCTTTATATTGCTTATCATGTAATTCAATATTGTATTTACTTGCCTTAATTTTATATCTTGAATATATGAATTTGTATTCCTTATCGCTTTTGTTTTAGTCAATTACAGTCTATTTCTGTATACTGTTTAACTGTTTCTTATAATTGCTTTTTGTATAAATTAGGGATTATGTAATTCAATTTTATATTTGCATGCCTTAATTTTATATCTTGTATACATGTATATGTATTCCTTACAGCTTTTAAGCTTATTCAATTACTGCTTCATACTGTGTTACTTTATTTATAATTGTATTTTATATTCCTTATCTATTATATTGTTTTTGCTGTGTAGTGTGTTACTGTTTCTTTATAATTGTATTTTATATTTCTTATGTATTATATAATTTCTTTTGCTTTAAGTGTGTTACTGTTTCTTTATAAAATTGTGTTATATTATTTAAGTATTGTATTGTATCATACTGTGTACTGCGTTACTGTTTGTTATTGTACTTTTATTGAATTGCCGCAGGTGAACTCCTTTCCCACACACGGGCTCGCCTTAGTGGGATAGTGACTTTTACTTGCACTGTAATATGTCTGTGTTTTGATTCAAATAAAGAAGTTTAATAAAAAAATAAAAAAATTAATAAAAAAAAATTATTCAAAATATATTGGAAACACCTGGTTTTAATTTTTCTTTGATGTTGAAAACATATTATTTTGTAAAGTTGAATTTGTCGATTTTTTGCCTTTAAACAACAATTCCCTATAAATTCTGGTTTTGTCATAAATTCTTGAGTAAGGCAATTATAAACGCAGAAAACTCTATAGAAGCGGATAATTAGTCATTTCTTTTGATTTGAATCCTCCTGTATAGAATAAATTGATCAAATACAAACAAAAGTATGAATTCCTTAAAAAAATAGTTAATATTTTTTTAAAAAGTAGTTCACATTCACTAATAAAGAAAATCCCATATTCATAAATGAAAAAAGATTTTTAATTGATTAGATCAAGAGTTGCAGAATTTTTGCCACTAAATCGCCGAATAATATGCTCCGAGATGCCCCAGCGCTGGGACTCATTGGTTAATATTGAACACATTCTGATGCAATGTCCACTGTACAACTCTGACAGAACTTTCCTACTTTTCCAGAGATATAAGGAAACTCTACAACACAAAAAAACCTGTTCGTTATCCTAAGGAAAAACAAGTTATACCCAAGTCTGTAATTGTAATCAAATACATAAAAACAAAAGCTTCAATCATCATCATACAATGTTTGATCGTCTTGTAATTTACGAAAAACTGATAAGGATGCGCGATGTTGATGGAAATGTTGATTACACAATAAATAGTTTTATCTATGTTTTTAATAATTAATCAACGTCACCCGGTACCATCTCATGCTTTGTTTATCAAATTATTTATACTGCAATCAGCATAATAGAATAATTAGCTTTCATGAAACTGATATAAAAATGTTATGAACAATTTAATAAAACTGATGTTCCCACGATAAAAAAAAAAAGATAAAAATAAAAGCTTTTACATTTTCATGGCTATTGTATGTGGTGGTAAGCTATTTTATTTAAAATCATATAAAAATGTTCAGTAATCATAACCATGCAATCATTTTATTCTAGCAGTTTTTACTATTACAGTGTATCATACTGAATCAAAGCTTAACCTTATTATCAATAAAAACATAGTTTAATTATAAACTAATATATACACATTTATTTAATCAAAATATTGTTTCCAATAAATGGCTGTTTAAAAAAAAAGTCTGTTTCTTTTTACTGAAAGCTATCAATTATTTTATAACAATCATTTTAAATAAGCATTTTTGGGTAGCATCCGATTTGCTAATAAATAATGCTGGCAACACACGACTTTCACTTACCTCCGTTTTCAAAATCGATTAAAGAATTTTGAAATACAATTAGAGATAAAAATGATTGAAACCATTAAAGAATTAATGAAATGGAATTTCTATAGAAACATGTGTATTATTTAAAAAAATCTATTATATTATTATCTAAAATAATCAGTTAGTTTTATCGGCTTTTCATCACATCCTATTAACTTTTAATAGCTTTTGTATCAGATAATATTTTTTTCTAAAATCTTTAGCTTTCAAACGGTATATCATACATGTATATTACTGTTCTTATGTTCAAAAACAAAAAAATGCATTAAAAAAATATTGTTTTCAGTTTTCTCTCTTTTAGTTGTTTTTCAAATTCGCACAACTTAAATATTTAGCTGTTATTTACCAATGCTAACAGGGTGATGTAGTTATTTTTATAGAATCTACAAAATTAAAGGTACTTTACAGGAAGAAAATTTAAAATATCGGCATTTAAGCCCTGTCAGGCTATTTTAATCAGAATGAAACCTACATGAAGTTGAAGCCTATTAAATTTCACATTGATATAGCGAATTTAATCAAAATCGTCCGAACCGTTTTTGAAAAAATCAAAAAAAGGTGCAACATGTATGGTATTAAGTGGCTCTTCTGGTAAGCTCATTTTGATGAAAAAGGTTTAGTGACGTATCGGGCGTATATTTGTCTTAAATATGAAATTTCAGTTTATCAGACTTTTCGTTTTCGTGCTGGACTTAACACACACACAACGTTTGGACTCGGGTGACCCTAAATGTGTATTTCCGTTGTAAACTCACATTCAAAAATTTTCAAGATCGCAATACTTTCTCTTACTATATATTTCATACATAGGCAAGTGAAAGTAAAAATAGCTCGGAAATCGCGTGTTTTAATGGACACAATTTAATTATACTAAAATTTGTATGCCTATCTAAAATAGCTATTCAGAGATATTGCGTTTTAAAGTTAGAAGTGACCATATTACTTTAAATAATTTATTGCTTTTTTTATTGGTTAACTAAGAGCGGCGTGATCTAACGGATAGATCAATTACAATTTGAATAACATATTTATCTTTTAACTTTTAAAAAAATATACATGTTCTATTATATAAAAATTATATATAACATAAAAAAAAATTATTATCCCTGTCTTTACTCGTTAATTTGTTTTCGTGAATGACCATATTAACTTGGGCATAATGGGATAAGATGTTTTTTTCAGCCTCTTATATTCAATTATGGATTGTACTTTTTCAAAAATCTAAAAAAACGATAAATTGTTGCTTTATTTTTGCTTATTACTTTATATTTGACTTTTATTGCATTTATATTGTCGTGACAAGCAGCCTATTCTACCTACTTCAATAATTACATATTCTTCAATTAAATGATAACATTAAAATGGCAAAAGATGCTGTTATAAATAAATCATATTTCGAATGAAGAATGATCTGTAATATTTCGAATCTTACTTATATTATTACTGTATTATTTCAGATTTGCTTTTATATAGTAGTTCTAATAGTTATATAATAATACCGAAATCGATTTTGGTTAATCATTTTCAATAATGATTCTTTGTAATCGATAAAAAAAAATTACCCCTTACTTCTTAAAGTTCGAGGTCTTTTGTTTCAAGATGTGTAGAACCGGAATAAGAAATAAAAAAATTAAAGGAAAACTTCTGTCTTCTATTAATTAATAAATAATATATTTTTCCCTTTAATTCCCTACAAAACAAAAAAAGAATGATTGAAATCGGTTAAGATATAGTAGACATTTTGAAATTAGCAGTGGTAATAGCCATTTTCCTTTGATTATTTTATCGCTGCACGTACAAGTTAATTGGTTGTAAACAGCTACATAAATTATATACCCATACATAATAATTTGGATATAAATTGGGTAATAAATTGTATATAATAGCGCGAAAACGATAAGTTGTATATAACTGAAATTTCATATTTTAAGAGCATCTATGTCTGAGATGTTACAGCAACTTTTTCATCAAAATCAGTTAACCAGACTAGCAACTTTATACCATGCATTTTGCGCGTTTTAACGATTTTATCAACTCGCTATGTCTATGTAAAATTTAATGATGTTTAATATGATGTAGGTTTCATTCTGATTTAAATTGTCTGACAGGGCTTAAATGCCAATAGTTTAAATTGTCTTCCTCTAAAGTATCTTCAATACTGTAGATTCGAAAAAGGTACCATTTTTATATTTTTAATATTGATAAAAAGCGGCTAAGTATACAAGTTGAACGGATATGATAATCAACTGAAAGAGAAAAGTACAAAAGTATTTTTTAATGTAATTTTTGTTTTTTAGATAAGGACCCTAACGTATATGTATGATATACCGTTGGAAAGCTAAAAATGTTAGAGAAATATAACCTTATACACAAAATTGGAAAATGTAGCAGAGAGTGATGAAAAGCGGAAAAAATTAACTGATTGTTTTAGATAATAATATTATATATTATTTCTGTGGCTATATATTATATTATGTCGTGAAAAATTGGATAACTAGAGTTATATAAAAAATGAGTCAACTTCACGTATCGCTCCCTCAGACCTTCTCCTACGTCGTGTTAAATTGGTTAAAGAAATTTTTTGGTGGAAGAAATTTTAGGTGGAAAGATAGCTGTAATTAATAACTCTATTTCGGTAATACGTAAAACTTTAAGTCGCTCACCTGTAAAATGAATGATTTTGACTTAACCACTTATTCACGACCACCACAGATTTAATAAAACTAATGTTTATATCAAAAATCAATTTAATTAATTCTTTAAACTTATTTCAGCTCTAACGGAATTATTCCATATCTAACAGGATTCTTAAATTGATTTTAGCAACCGAGGCAAGTGAAAGTCGTGTTTTGCGTGCACTAGATATTTCATATAAATTAGCCGATTACGGAGAGTATTACGTTTACAAAAAATATTTTCTATAGAAATGTAAGTTTTAAGATACCCTGAGTACAAATAACCAAACAATAAAATTATGGTGGAAATAATCCGGAGTCAGTCTTTTTTTAAATATTTTAATTTTGCTGACGTTTCGGCTCAAGCATAAACTCAGACATTGCTGAGTAATGCCCTGATGAAGCTTGAGCCGTAACGTCTGCAAAATTAAAATATTTAAACAAATACTGACTCCTGATTATTTCCACCTGTAATAGTTTCTACAGCCGACTATACATCCTCAATATAGTTCAAACAATAAAATGATATGTGTTTGTGTGAGTGAATGTATTAACAGGATAACTTAAAAACGAAAAGCTGCAAAATAAAACATAAATATTTAATAAAATTGCTTCAACATAGATGTATTCTTTTATTATCGATTTTGCAGAATTTGAAAATACTGGTTCTTTTCTGATCGCCGAAGTTGAACAAGGTCAAGACCTAGTCTCATCTATGTGGATGAGTGAGCTAGGAAAATCACGTGTTCTTGGCAAAAAAAAATTATCGTGAATAGTTTCGGGAGAGGCTACACGGTCTGTTACGCCAATATAAAGAGATTATTTCCTCTTAAATATAATTACTTTAAATAATCAGTATCATATAATGAATTATTATAAATAAAAATAATTTGATTATTAATAATTGAAGAAGAAAAGGGAACTATTTTCTATGTTTACTATTGATTTCAGGGAATAAAAGAAGTATTATATTTTTGAGATGAAGATTTCATATAAGTTAACACATAACATATTAAGTCGTTGAAGTTACCGAAGAACGAGTAGGATTCCACAGACGTTCATTGGATTTCCCCACATATTGACCTCGAAATCTGTTATGGCGTTGGAATAATTTTAATATTTAATTTGTTTTTGTTTAATGTAAAATAAGTTGATAAGCTCATGAAAAAATAATTAAATGTTAAAGTTATTTAACAAAATAATAAATAAAACCATCGAAATGATTATCTGTATAATTATTTTCCGTTGCATTTATCTTTTTATATGTTGGAAATCTTAGTGAATTCGTTACTATAAGCATTTGAATGCCATATACTATACACCTTAATTGTATAGTAAGGTGTTAATGCCCTCCTCGTTTCACGTTCGCAGAATGGTGGTCAAGAAAGCGTAAGTCAGTTGATTGTTTTTAATAATAACAATCCGTTTCATGGAGTAGTATTGATAATGTGGCTATTAACACTACTAACGTGGGGAAATCACAGAAACTAATGTTGTTGGTCTCAGAAAAAGAATTTTTTTGTCTGACCCTAGTTTCTTGACACTTTATGGGATGTCTGAATCGTCATTCTCATTTTTATTAAGTTGAACATTTAATCCATTCATCAAACCGATAAATGGATCAACCGTTGCTTGAATATTACACCATCTTTCACAGTAAATTGCTATATATCGAGAATACTGGGAGGAAATAGAAATAATTTTAATCATTGGGAGGATTAGTAATAATAGTATAAAACAGAACTCTTTCCGAGCTATAAGCAGGAAGGTTTCTTAGAAGGGCTATTAAAAAAACACACCCCTCCACTCCTAGAGCATGGATAGCCTTATATCTGGGGAGTCTTAGCCCGGACAGGATAGGAAGCGTAAGTCCAGCCACGGACTGAGAAAGTCGGGGGCCAAGCTAGGGAAGAATTATGCAGCTATGTCCGAAGGTACTTTTTCATGTTATATTATGTGGTAAATCTGAACAAACTTCTGTATTCTCGGTAATGAACAATGCTTCACTGTTTATTTTTATGTGTAATGAATAGATGTGCGTTATATGTTAATTACTTTATTCCCCTATATGCCACCTGATCCATTTATGAATTGATAAATATGATACCTTAGAAAAAGAAATCCAATAGTTTTATAAAACAATAACCGAAAATTTATATATTAGTTGATACAGTTTCGGAGACACAGCTGCCTTAGAAAAGTAGCGCCCGAAACATAGTAATATTAACCACTACAAGACTATACTTTTTCTTTCTTGTGATCACGTAAATGTGATGTCCTTGATCATGTACGCTTCATGTACTTTTGTCACTTGTTACAGACCTTCCTAATTCCAAAAAGTAATTAGTGCTGGGTAGTTACTCCGTCTGCTGATTATGAATCATTTCATTTGAAAGATGCACATTTAAATTAGTATTCTGAATGGACGCTATTCGAAAAGTCTCAAAATAACGAACATGTCTCAAAATCGGATCCTAGTTAATGAAGGTTTTTATAAATACGTATTCGATCCACAGAATACTTGATCTTTGAATTTCATTGATTTGTAACCTGTGTAATAGACGACCCATTTTCCCACGGAAGTTGAATTAGAAAGGAAGAAAAGAAAATTTTTAAAACCCTAAGAATAACAGTTAAGTTCAAAAATTGAGTGTTGTATCTGGTATAGAAACAAAAACAAACTTAACGTTATACTTACATTATTTATAAAAGTAGTAAATACGACTATTTATATGACAAATAACTAATACTTAGATTATTTATAATATTAGTGAATACCACGATCGTAGTATATATATATGTTTATATAATGTTGAATATATGTGCATGTAGAGATATTATAATTACACTTTTATTAATATCATAAAATCATGGAAGGGGGAGGGTGAATTACGCAGTGGTTAAAACTAAAATAAGCAACAATAATAAATAAATATTAATAGTCTGTAATGAAGGCTGTTATGCTAACCACTACCGCCACAGGTGACCCCTTTTGACACAGTTAATTCAAAATACTAATTTAGCACACAGAATGAAGCTATATTCTCTGTAGTGGAATGATAAGACAATCTAATAATAATTTTTTTTCTAATAATTGATGCATATTATTCATTTGTGAAATCATTTACCTACGAAGGATTAAAACCAGTATTTGACCAAGGTTTTAATGATTAAAACCAAAATAAGCTAAAATAACAAATAAATATTAATCATCTGTAATGATGTTGCATATGTTAAGCAAATGATTCCTTTTAGATTCTGTTTCTGAATCTGTTTAAGGGATTATGAAGAAGTTTGTCAGAATGAGTGTATTTCAGTGGTAGGTAAATGATTTCACAATGAGTAATAATAATGAATTTTTTCTATTATTAGAAAAAAAAAAGTATTATTATTCATAGATTCTGACTTTATTTTCTTATTATTTATCATTCCACTGGAGAGAATATAGCTTCATTCTGATGCGCTAAATTATTATCTTGAATTAACTGTGTCAAAAGAGGTCACCTGTGGTGTAGTGGCTAGAATAGCAGCCTTCTATGGGTATAGATCACGGTTAAAACTTGCAGGTGGCCCTAGGATTTTTTAATGGGAATATAAAATCCTTAGGTATGCCGTCGTTTGGAGGGGACGTAAAAAGGTGGTCCCCAAACCTGTGTGATGCAGGTACTCCTAAGATCCTATCCATGCATTGGCAAAATTTAGGACTCCCACTGTAGCATTGTCCTATTAGCCACAGTAGCATAAAGTGACATCAAATGAATAAACAAACATTGTTAAAACATATAATACTAGACATAAGACTTTAACATATGAATCTTTCCATGAAAATTTAGTTTTATTTTATCGATATTGATACAGTTTCAAATTAGATATTATCGACTACATCAGTCACTTAAGTTTATGCATTTATCTTCAATATTATTTCCGATTATTAATTTAAATATTAGATATTATTTATTTTTTCATTTTTAAATTTCCTTTACATGTGCCATATGCTTATCAGTCCTATATCCATGATATGTTTTTTAATCTATGGAAAATATTTCTCCTTTCAGTTAGTAAAACAATCTTTCCCTTAGTAAATAAATAATTATAATTTAATACCATATAATTGTAATTGGTGTAAGGATTTTATACCAAAAAGTTGAATGGTTAGTTTATCTAATTTAACACAGAATTTGTTTCAGAATACATAAAGTATAGTAAACAGAAATCCCAGTGCACATCAGTGAGGTCTGATATAGCATGAATTCAGAGCTCATATTTAAAAATGTATGCTTTCAATGATGGGGATGTTGATTTCGAAAAAGTACTAAAGGACATTTTTTATGAAATTGTATAGCAAAATATTTAAATTCCCATCTTTTAGTTTTATCAAAATTTCTATTTGCTCTTTATCCAATGAACACTCTAGTCCTTTAAAAACCTTATTTGGGAAATACTATTATTTTCTAAAGATACTAGTTTATCATTTAATTTTGTACCAAATCATACTAAAACATTTCATTCCTTAACTTTAAAATTGTGTTATTAACATAGTAAAACAACTATTTTATATTTTAATGCGAAAATAATCAAATAAGTTGGTTTAATAATACAATAATGAGATTTTTGCGCTTCTTGTAAAATTTCCTTGACTGGATGTTAGTACCTTTGTAATCAACGTCTCAGTTGTGATTAAACCACCCGTTTATCATCTATCAAAAGTACATTCTTTGCTTATGCTCTTTTATTTAATGCTCAGTTAGCTTAAAAAAAGACCTCAGATTCCATCGCAGGCATATACCCGAAAGGGCTCAAACAATTTTAAAAAACATACAATAATAAGATATTGGTAACCATTGTAGAATTTATGTATTTATTTAAAATTATATACATTTTTTCAGCTGATAATTTAAAATTTATGGAATTATCATTTAGCACAGATTGAATTTTTAGATCGTAAGTCGACTCATTCAAATAAGTAGATTCATTTAGTACCAACATTTTCCTCCCCTCTATCATATTAAGCCATCATTAGGGCTAAAAAACAGTTTTAAAAATAATAAAAATGGTAATAAAAGTTGGTAACCAACAGTAAATTAAAAAGGAACCTATTAGTATGAAAATACATTAAATGTAATAATTACCCTTCAATAATGAATTTAATTCTTGAGTGTTTTGCTAAAAAAATTCAAAAGTACCTGGATATTGTTATGAGTACATGAATATTTATATTAATATTAATAATAATGAAAAAAAAAGTAATTTTGGATGGAGAATTTCAATTTATTGTAATACATTTATTTATATTTTTAGGAACCCTTGACCTTGCATGACACTGATGAAATCTTGGATGCCGTAGATGAAGGACCTCCTTGTCTTCAGATTGACTCACTTGACACATCAGATCAAGTTATTGGTGATGAAGATTGCCTTTACCTCAATGTGTATACACCAGGTGTAAGTATCCATATCCTATCAACCATCAACCTATAGCTTATGGTTATTCCTATTATTTTTAAAATCTATAAAAAAATAGTTTAATGAAGAAGGCTGACACGCTGATTTTTTATATACCACTGATTTGAGATGTACAGTAGTCATTGTAGTGATCTACATAACTTGATTGGAAATAGTAAATATTTGAAAATAGTAGTTCAATTATGTTTTCAAAGAACAAAATTACAGTTTATTTAACAATTTTTGATGGATATTAATAGTTTACCATCAAAATGTTAAGGAGGAAATCTGTCCGGGTAGCATTAAGTGAAAGAAAAACTATTGTTTATAATTGTTTTTCTTTTACTCACCGCTATTTTTAACAAATTTATGTCAGTATTAAACACTTAAGTGATTTACAAATTTTATGTTAAAAAATTTTGTTCTGTTCTCTATTTTTTATATTATAATTGCTCTAATTATACTTCATTAGTATTCATGTAAATTTATTGTTCTTTTTCTTCATTTGATGAAAAGTTTCAATATTGTATATAAAATATTAAGATGCCCTTAAAAATTATTTGATATAGTGTTGAGCTTTACATTATTATCTTATTATTTTTGCAAGTTCTATGTATTGAAATATGTTAAACACCATTTCAAGTTTTGACCTGCTTGTATAGCTAATAGAAGCTTGACTAATATTTGATTAATTAATAGACTTAAAATGTTATGCATTAATTTGATTTTTTTTTTTTTTTTTTTTTCCTAGGTCTCCAATGGAACGTACCCAGTTTTATTTTGGATACATGGTGGTAGCTGGAAATTTGGATCTGGGTCAGCCAACATGTACGGCCCTGGAGCATTGATGGATAAGGATATCGTACTTGTAACCATTAACTACAGGCTTGGTCCTTTGGGTTATTATTATTTGTATTTAATAGTGCATGAACTATCTGCATTGAAGTTTTAAAACATCTAGATTTTGTTTAAACATTAATGTACTGTTAATGGTTTTTGGGAGAAATGTTTTAGCAAAGTTTCTAAAATTTAATGTGAGAAAACATAACATTGATAGTCAATATAATTATAGGTGGAATAATCAGGAGTCAGTCTTTTTTTTAAATATTTTAATTTTGCTGACGTTTCGGCTCAAGCATAAACTCCAAGCATAAAGTAGTTTATGCTTGGACATGGCTCAGTAATGCCCTGATGATGGCTCACAAGCTTGAGCCGAAACGTCGGTAAAATTAAAAGTTTTAAAAAGAGACTGACTCCTGATTATTCCACCTATAATAGTTTCTACAGTCGACTATACATCCTCAAGATAATCAATATACTTCAAATATGCTAAAATTAGCTAAATTGTTTTGTTATTAAGATAGGAAAAACAGTGGGTTTAGTAATGAGGATTATTAAAAAAAAAAAAAAAAAAAAAAATGACCGAGAGGAAAAGAAAGAGAATAAGAGGTTGGCATTGAAGTTGTCTTACATTTTGCAATTTAATTAGTTCTGTTGTTAATCTTCTATTTGATTTGTTTCAATATTTTTTATCTTATGCCCCTGACTTAATATAATATGATAATGTTTTTTTCAAATAGTTGTAAACTTCATAACTTTCCTATCAGTTACTCTAGAGAATGTTTTATAAATTTTAGGATGAAGTAATTATGTAAAATCAGAACTTTTATATACTTAGGGTTCTTTATTTGTTGGTGAGGGAGTCAGGTTTCATATATCACATGCTTTATATGCAGAATGAACCTGGTTCTTATGTTATGGTGGTTATAGGTAACTATTTCAATTATTGATGCCTCCTAAGTGTTCCCAAGCTTTAAAATTTGAATAACAAATAAATAAGGAATTAAAATGACAATTAAAGTGTATTTACTGACCTTCCTTTTTCCTAATAATATCTTAGATTAAATGTTAACCTGATTTATCAGTTTCTGAACCCTGCATTCTTTGAGTTTTAGCAAGCTTGATTTATTCCCTAATAATAATGAGTATTAGCTTCATTTTTATATTTTCCTTTTTCTGAAAAAGTAAATTATTTATTGACATTATATTAGATGATTTATTATTTATAGGATTCTCTAGTCTTGAGGATGATACCCACCCTGGAAATTTGGGGCTGAAAGACCAGTTAGCAGCGTTACACTGGACTCATCGGAACATACACGCTTTTGGTGGAGATCCTGACAGAATAACTGCAGCAGGACAGAGTGCTGGTGCTGCGTCTGTTTATTTTCTTATGAATGCACCAGCTGCTCAAGGTTGAATTAGATTATATCAATATTATTGATATTTTTATTACTAATTATAATATGCATTATAATTACATATAAAATATAGTACTTCGCAGGGGTCAATTTCGATGTGGTGTCATTTATATGTCAATAAAGTATCCAGATTATGATGTCTATAAATCCTTTACTCAATATATTATTTATATAATTTTGAATAATGAATCTGTATAATTTCTTTGCACAATTAATAATGATAGACTTAGATTAATAATAATTATAATATTTTTCTTTCCCTTTCTTTTTGTTTTCATTTTTTATATATATTTTGAATTTTTTTTGTTATTATGTGTTGTATATATATATATATATATATATATATATATATACTTTCTTTTCCTTTCTCACTTTTTATTTTTTATAATTTATTTATTATTATTGGTTTATTTTTTGTTTCTTTCTTCATTCATCATAAATATTAATTGCTTTTAAAACTTCTATAAGTAAGTCGAGCACCTGCTTATTACCACCCAATAATGATGACAGTTGTCTCGACAGGCCCTTAGAAGATTGCGTACAGCGGACAATCTTATAATAGTGCTTCGTTGTGAGTGAAATAGAGCACCGTTTTCTCATTTCGTTTCCTCCACTGTGTTAAAAAAAACTGTATCTTATTAATTTAGATTTTATCTCTTTGGGATTAGAGGTTCATTGTGATGAATAGTGCTTTTAGCAAAAAAGCATTTCTTTTATTTTATAACATCTATTCATTATTATACTCAATCATCAGCAGAAATGAAGAATATTTTATTTAAGAGTAGTTTATCAATAAATCAAAATTGGTCAAGTTTATTTCAAAGTGAAACATTTTCCAATGAAAAAGACGAACATTTGTGCATGGATTCTAGGTAGGGGTGGGCATAATCGAATGATCGTCATAATCGGATGATCAGACTTGGATGATTTAAATAATCGAATGATTGAATGATTAATATGCATTCTGAGAGAAATTTATGCGATGAGGAGAAAAAAAAAGAAAAAAAAAAAAAGGTCCTTGGATTGTCCGAGCTCCTTATAATCATTCGATTATCGTTAAATAATTCAGTTCGAATGGTCATTCGTTACTCCAAACCGATTAATCCGATATTAGATTAATTCGAATGATTTAAATAATCGAATGATCCGATAATCGTCATTCGATTATGCCCACCCTACTTCTAGGAGATCTATTGGTTTATCTGAAATATTTTGGTTTAAAAAAAAAAAAAGATTTACACCTTCTTTATTTAATCAAAATACTCTCTACTGCTATCAATACATTTCTGGTTGGCAACTTTAGTATTCCTTCAGAAAAGAATTGATAAACTCTCAAAACGAGTTTTCTAATTTCCTTTGTCCACTAAATCTTTTTTCGTGTAAGTAATGGTTCAGGTGTCTTAAACAAAATGATACTCCATAGGCGAGAGGTCCAGTGAGCAGTGCAGATGTTTCAGTTTCATATCCTAGCTCCAACTGTTTTTGGTTACTTCACATTTGAGACATATAGCCCTGTGTTGACATAGAACGAAATGGTCCCTTCGGATTGACCAAAGATGGCTTCATTATTTCTAATTTCTTATACATTGTATTAATTTGGTTAAAATATGATTTGGTATTAATAGTTTCTCGAGGATTTAAGAATCTGTAGTGTATCAAATCAAATTAAGACCACCAAGTAGCCATAAAAATTTAATTATCCATCGCGTGGTTTAGAACGAGTTAGCAGAAACCAAAATTACCACATTATATTATTATAGTTAAGAGATTATGAACTTCATTAATATTTTCTACTACATATTCTTTTACTGTTACTAATAATGATCAGGATTTTAGTTATTTTCAAACTGATTAATTATTTTATTAATCTATAAGTTAAATTGTTTACTAAATACAAGTTATATTTTTCTTATTAAAACTCATTTAAAGGTTTTCCCCTAACTTAAGTTGATTTCATGATTCGAGAAACAAAACATAAAGACCTAGTGTCTCTTTCAAAATGAAAGTCCAGGCATAAATTTTTCATAGTTACTATTTATTTATATTTTATAGTTACTCATTAAGAAGTTATAAAACAAAACAAAAATATTCATCATTATTGATTGTGGATACTTTATTAGTGAATAATAATAATTTCAAAGAAGGTAGGTACATTAAGTTGTTATTAATAAGCAAATTTAACACTTACTTTGTGGATTTATTTTGAATAATGCATCAAAACATTTAATTATTTCTTCTAAATGAATGTTGTAACCTGAATATATTATTTGAATATTAGATGTTCATTCATATGTGTCTAGATTACATCACATTTAAATAATACTCTTTTATAAGGGCTTCTGGTTGGCGGGATAGCACAAAGCGGAAGCTGGCTTTCACCATGGGCAGTTGGCACTCCTGGAAGTATAAGAGAAAAAACTCTTAAACTGGCACAGCTAGCTAACTGCAAAGGGAAAACATCTAAAGCTGTCATGTCCTGCCTTTTGGATGTACCTGGAAAAAAACTAGTTGAAGCAGTTAAAAGCTTTGGGGTGAGAATTTTAATTATTAATTTTGTAATGAAGGACCGAGGACGGATTGTAACAACTATCGTGGGATCTCTCTTCTCCCAGTATGCTATAAAATATTCTCGTCAATACTAACTAGCCGAATCACGGAATACGCTGAGGAAATTATCGGAGACTACCAATGTGGTTTTAGGCGGAATCGCTCGACTATTGATCAAATATTTTCCTTACGTCAAATATTAGAGAAGAAGCTGGAATACAACGTGGTAGTCCATCAACTTTATATAGATTTTAAAAAGGCTTATAATTCCATAGACCGTCAGAAGCTATATAACATCATGATTGAACAGGGGATACCTAAAAAGTTAGTAAACCTAGTAGAGATGTGTTTGTCGGAAACATTTCATAAAGTTAGAATCGGTCATAATTACTCCGAGAGATTTGAGGTGCGATCGGGTTTGAAACAGGGTGACTCCCTTTCACCTGTTTTGTTTAATATAGCCTTAGAATATGTTATAGAAAAGGTGATGTGTACCGAGAAAGGCTTAAATATGGGTGACAAGATTCCGGTTTTGGGGTATGCCGATGATTTAGTACTACTAGGTGAAGACACGGAAACTATACAACTAAATACAAGTGTGTTAATAAAAACCGGTAAACAAATAGGTCTCGAATTAAATACCGATAAGACGAAATATATGATTAGTTGCAGAAATGGTGGCGATCTTGATGATATTAATATTTCAGGTCATGCTTTTGAACACGTAGAGAAATTCAAGTATTTAGGTTCAATGATAACAAGAAAAAATGAAATCCAGGAAGAAATAAAGTCCCGGTTAAAGGTGGGAAATGTGTGTTATTATTCAGTTGCTAAATTACTTAGCTCGCGGCTTCTGTCTAAAAACTTAAGGTTAGAATTTATAAAACTATTATTCTTCCATCGGTTCTTTACAGATGCGAAACGTGGCTGTTTACTTCGAAGGATGAACAACAGCTTAAGGTTTTCGGGAATAAGGTACTGCGTAAAATATTTGGTCCAAAGAGAGATGAGGCCACTGGGAGTTTAGAAGGTTGCACAACGCGGAATTGCGGAGTTTGTACCCTGTAAATATAATTGAGTTGATAGCATCGCGGAGACTCAAATGGGCGCGTAAAGTTGTTGGGCTAAGTGAGGAACGGATTCCGAGAAAGTTGGTATTCGCTGAACCGACTGGTAGGCGTCCGAAAGGTTGGCCAAAGCGTCGATGGGAGGATTGCATTAAGGCTGATCTCGGGGGCTTGGGCTTGACCGGTGAACATTGGACGAGTCTGTGCAGGCGAAGTTTGGTGGAATCGGCATCGAACCTTCGGGTTCACTAAGCCTATTATTATTATTATTATTAATTTTGTAATGATTGCTGACTATTATTTATTACTGTGTGCATTCTTCTTGGAATTATTTAAACAATTCTATATTTATTATATTTGTACTCAAACACTTCCTTCATTCTCACTACACTGTAAGGAAAAACATTAGCTATTTTCATTCTTACTTGAACATAAATTTTGACTATTATATACTTATTATTGGATAAGTATGTTAGGAATATCAAATGAGTGCTTTTATTCAGTAGCGATTTGGATGTCTTAATCAATAAAACTTAAATTTAAACTTATTCTTGAAGTTTGACTTTTATCCTTTTTTAAAATACGATGGTTATCCTTCCTTCTCTCATTTATTTAATTTATATCTAGAAAAAATTCATTAGAAAGATGGTAAATTTTTAAAAATTTAACTCTTAAATCAGTAAAGGACCTGAACTTTGGTATACTGATGATTTCATAATCATGTAATAATGTGGAAACTATCAAAATAAATAATAATAATAATAGGCTTACCGAACCCAAAGCTTCGATGCCGATACCACCAAATTCCGCTTTCACAGACTCATCCAATGTTCACCCCTGAGATCAGCCTTAGCGCAATCCTCACATTGACGCTTCGGCCTACCTTTCGGACACCTACCAGTTGGATCAGCGAATACCAACTTTATCGGTATCCGCTCCTCACTGAGCCCAACAACTTTACCCGCCCATTTGAGTCTCCGCGATGCTATCAACTCAATTATATTCACAGGATACAAGTTCCGCTATTTCGCATTGTGCAACCTTCTAAACTCCCCAGTGGCCTCATCTCTCCTCGGACCAAATATTTTATGCAGTACCTTATTTTCGAAAACCTTAAGCCGTTGTTCATCCTTTAAAGTAACCGGCCACGTTTCACATCCGTAAAGAACTGTCAGAAGATTAATAGTTTTATAAATTCTAACCTTTAAGTTTTTAGATAGAAGTCGCAAACTAAGTAACTTAGCAACTGAATAATAACATGCATCTAAAATAAATAAGGATAAAACAAAATATTTGGTTAGTAGCAGAAATGTTTATGATTTAGATATGGCAGGGAATATGTTTAAATATGTAAATAAATGTAAGTTTCTCGTATAAGAAAATCCAAGAGAAAATAGAGGCAAGGAAAGTTAAAGATGTGTAAAGCATGTTTTTGTTTATTAACAAAATTATTTTTGTGTTTATTTTCTAGAAAACTAATTGTTTGAATTTACAGAATTATTACTTTTTTCACTGACTTTATCTGTGAATGTAACATGTTCCTGTTCAATTTTAAGGAAGGAAAGCACGTAATGGATTTAAAAAAACACTACTTTGGTCTAAACAAATATGAATTCAAAAACTAGTTGGAGGGTTACTCAATTTAGATTTGATTTGCATGTATTCTGTTCATATAATTAAAATAACAGCGTTGTGATAATTAACTGAACATGTGAAGTTTTATTTTCTGCTGAACCAACAGGATTAACATCTGAGGGATTGACAAAGATGTTTAGTGTTGAGACAAACCATTGGAATAATAAGTTTGTAATCGACAATTAAATTGTTAGTAACCTGTAAAGAAAGAAAATTGTTATAATAAAACCTGCATTTTGAGGTTTTCTTAGTCTTTCATTTGTAGCATACATAGATTTTCATATAAATATAATTACTTACTATTAGCATGATTCTCTAATATTTTGATGATTAGAAAAGTGAAGGAAGGTGCAGCAATTATTTAAGTTGGTTTAGGAATAAACATTTTTAATTTTAAACCACTGATGCATTTTAAAATCTCTAATATAATTATTTTTATGCATAAAATTATTATTATTATTTATTTTTTTGTAGATCCTGGAACAGGAGCTTCTTCCTTTCAGACCAGTTATAGAACCCAAAGGAGGTATTGTTGTAGAAGATCCATGGATCACTGTGCCAACTCCTCTCCCTGTATTAACTGGATTTACATCAGCTGAAGGAGCTTTTGTTGCCGTCAGTACGTCATTTTACTGATTGTTTATATATTGGTCCTTCCTTTATTTTATTTTAGCCATCAGGGCCTCTTAGGCGGAGATTATGATGTGATTGTTGTTCCTATTCAGTATACCTTATGGGACAGTGCCTACTCTCAAGATTCTTGATGGACTGATGTAGTTATAATTAATTTTATCAATCATGACTAATTTTTAATTTATAACTCTAATTCTGATATCGACATGAACATCGCCTTTTTTTATATACATTTTTTAGTTTAAATTACAATTT
The DNA here is from genome assembly GCA_023052935.1 of Piezodorus guildinii. Classification (NCBI taxonomy): domain Eukaryota; kingdom Metazoa; phylum Arthropoda; class Insecta; order Hemiptera; family Pentatomidae; genus Piezodorus; species Piezodorus guildinii. Next base: position 73,910,808 of record CM041293.1, on the reverse strand, counting down.
AATTTAGTTTTAATATGTTGTTTTAATTATTTTTCACTGTAGTAGAAAAAACATGTAGAAATTCATTTTTAAGAATTAATTCAGAAAATATATTGACCAAATATGTGAATACTAATCTAAAATGATTTTAGCTGAAATAAAATTTTAACTAAATCATAAACAATTAGATTTTAAAAATTGCCTCCCATACTACAGTACCCTAATCATGCTCTTAAACAAAACAGATAGCTTTGTTCAAAATGAAAAGTGACATAAACCTGAAAGCAGGTTTTATTTGGAATTGATGTTTGATACAATAAGATATTAATTAAAATCCTACATGCTATTTACTTGCCAAATTAATATGTTTTGGTTATTCAGTTTTTGGGTTATTATATTTCAGATGATGATTTTGAATCATACCACCATCATTCTGAATGGGCGACTTAGTTATATACATTGCATAATAAATTAAAAATAATTATCATTTATTACAAAACAATGATAAAATAATTGTTTTTAGTTCTCAGTCAAGGAGGAGGCTTATTAATAACTGTATTAGACCAAGCATTTGATCGATTTGCTCCTGATATGCTGATGTATGCTGACACGGCTTCTTCACCTTCAATTGTCACAAATGCAATTAGAAATTTTTATCTCGGTGAAGGAAATATAACTGGCAAAAATTTAGGTCCAGTGATTGATGTAAGTATTTTATTAATTTGAAACTAAATTTCTAATAAAATTATATATTTTATGCTATTCTCTTTCTAAATATTTCTTCTTCTAAAACCTCTTTGCTTAACCAAAAGATTGTCTTTAGGCCTCTAGATCAAATATGTTAATCTATATTATCTTTTAATCGAGATATTAGAATATATTTTAGATTTTTCCTAGAATAAATAAGACATTTTCTGGTCTTTAATAATTTTAGAACCATTACCACAATAATTTATCATTTCACCTTATTGTATCATTTCCTGTTCATGCAGTTTCCTAAGAATTTCGTACTGGTCTTTCTGTACCCAATTTTCATTCCATATGGTTTTGTCACGTTTCAATTCTTTGTGTTCTTATATGGTTTTATAAGTTAATATCATATGAATAAGTTAGTAACATATATTAATATCATTTATATATATATATATATATATATATATATATATATATATATATATATATATATAATATAAAAAATATATAATATATTTAAAATTTTGTTTTTAACTGCTAATACTTAATTTCTTTCTTGTTATTATTTATCAATTTTATTCATCAGTTTTTTGCCCATCTTCTCCAATAGTGATAAGCACTCTTTTTATTTTTAGTAAAAGAACTTTACTGAAATAAATAAGTAATTTATTATTTTGATTGTAGATGGTTAGTGATGCATGGATTGTATTTCCTGTCCACGAAGCAGCGCTGAGGCAAACTGGACCAATCTATGGTTATATGTTTGATCACAAAGGAGCAACTGATGTTGTGCATGTTCTGGGCAGCAAACAAGATTTTGGTAAAGTTTATTAGTTTATTTTTTAATTTATAATTATTTGAGAGTAGAAACATCTTTCTTTTTTTTTTTTTATGTTCTTGCATTACATATTGAGTCATAGAGTATCTTGGTGTAGTTCAGACGTGTTCTTCTCGCTACCTATCTTATTTATTAAGTTATTTCTGGCATTTATTACTTTAAACATTACCATATTAAAATTTCCTTATTATTTATCATAAGAACAAATTACAATAGCCTAATTCAATTATTTAACAAGTTAAACAGTGTTAGTTTAATAAATTTAACTAAAAGATATTGTGTCAGTGAGTGAAGTAGTGGGGAGTAGTTGTTTGGCCAGCCTAATCCTCTCTGCCGCCGTGTAAACAACAGGTTATATCCTATTATTTTTATTTTTATTTTCATCACAAAATCAAAATGGTCAGCTGCAATGTTTGTGGTAAATCAGCTAGCCAAGAGAAGGCGAGAGTAACTTGTAACTCTTGCCAAAATTACTTTCATATTAAATGTGTCAAAATCGATAACACAGACTTTGAAATAAGTAAAAAATGGACTTGCCCTGAATGCAAATTAGTATCGAGGGCATTACCACTTACTGAGGCTGATACAACAGTAGATCTTATAAGGGCGCTCTCGGCAGAATTTAAGGAAATGAGGGCCCAGCTGGAGGGGATAGAGGAGATTAAACAGACCCTTCAGAAGCAATCAGAGCTCTCGTTTGAGAATATGGAAAAACTAATAAAAATTGAAACATTGTTAGAGGAACAAAACACAAAAATTGAGAAATTATCAATAGAAAACAACAATTTAAAAGCATTTGATCGATTTGCTCCTGATATGCTGATGTATGCTGACACGGCTTCTTCACCTTCAATTGTCACAAATGCAATTAGAAATTTTTATCTCGGTGAAGGAAATATAACTGGCAAAAATTTAGGTCCAGTGATTGATGTAAGTATTTTATTAATTTGAAACTAAATTTCTAATAAAATTATATATTTTATGCTATTCTCTTTCTAAATATTTCTTCTTCTAAAACCTCTTTGCTGAGTTGGAAGGGTTTCTGAGTTGGAAGAACGTGTAAATCATTCAGAGCAAACACATTTGAAAAACACGATAGAAATAAGAGGTATACCAGAGAAACAGGCGGAAACGGTAGTAGGCACAATATTAAACGTCGGGGTGGAACTCAGAGTCAAACTGTGCGGGAGGCTGTAAAATAATATAATTTAACTTCTATTATAATAGTCTTTAGTTATATTATTTATATAATATATATATATATATATTTAAGTTATATTGAATACGTATTATGTTTGGTCTTAAAAATTATTCTGACTTTTTTCATCCAATTAAAAGAATGATAAACTTATGTTTGTTGTTACAGAAAAATAATGATAAAGTCATTGTATTTGTTGTGATAAGCTGTGATAATAAATATATGTTATTAAATTGTTTATATTTTGATGGAAGATAAGGTTGGCTATGCTGTTTGCAGTAAAGATAAACAACTGATGTATAAGCTGCCTGAATGGAGCTCAGTCTTCTGAGAAATCACTGCTATACTGAAACCTTTAAAATGTATAGCCAACTAAACGAAAAATTCTTGGATTATTGTAGCGGATTCTTGGAGTGTGCTAGCTGCCATCAACAGCCCAACACCAACCAAAGCCATACTCTGAGAAATAATAAACGAGAGAAGGAACTAAAATTCTGAGATATGAATGTTATTTTTCTATGAATACCAGCACATTACGGAATCCCTGGCTATGAATAAGCTGACCAAGCAGCCAATATTTGGGAGAAGAAAGAGGTATTGTTCAAATCCATGAAGTAACCATAGAAGATTAGGCGCTTCATTCGAAAAAAAGATTGCTTTTGAATTGGATGAGAAAGTAGAAAGGAAGGCAAACAAATTTGGGTGCAGTAAAACCTGATTGTGAAAAGTAGACAACTAGCTCCAGAAAGTAAAGTCATACTGTGTAGTTTGAGAATAGGTCATTGGCAATTTGCACATGGATACCTCCTGAAACAGGTGGAAGCATCCATTGGCATAAAATGTGACAATTTCATACAAATGGTCCAACACTTGTTAATAGTGTGCACCCAATATGAGCACTTGTTGAAAAATGTTTGGTTTGCCCCTACAATTGGAAAAAGTACTTGACAACAAAGATGAATAGATGTCCATTGGAAACAGTAACTATTGGACTTCTAAAAGATTATAGGATATTACAATAGAATTAATTTTATTATGACGCCAATGACCCTGTAGGGTAGAGGTGGACCAACAGATTAAAAAAGTACAAATTTATATGATAAGATTAATTATGATAAATTTTATTGATTAATATGATGGATGATTTTTTCCTCCCTCTTTTTAATTTTATTTTCATTTTCTTGTTTACAGGTGTGAGCCATGGAGATGACATTCCTTATTTATTCAACACAGAAAAACTTAATATTCAAACAATTGGTAACGAGGCTGATAGAAATATGTCTCAACAATTAGTTGAGATTTGGGCAAACTTTGTCACTACTGGGTAAGCATGACTACAGAAACATGTGTGATATGTGATTACCATATTTTATCTCAAAACAGAATCTTTTACAATTATTATAATTTATTTTTAAGGACAGTTGGTTATTTAAAAGTAAATTACGAAAACTTGTACTTATGGAATATGTGGAAGGAAAATATTGATGCATCTTTGCTCAATGAATGAATACATTTTTTTTTTTCCTCCATAAACAAGTTTCAGGCACTGTAAACCATGTGTAATAATTTAACACATTACTTCCAGAATTGACTTACACTAAGTTAATAAAATATATATATATATATATATATATATATATATATATATATATATATATTCGACTTTGTCACCTTTGCTAATAATTTTCTAGTTAAAGTTAATTATCGTATTTTTCATTTCAAACATATAAAAGTTAATTTCATTTTACTTTTAAATGGTTGATGTTTCAGTATGAAATATATAATTTTTGCATTTGAAGTAATGTACATTTAAAGCATATTATTCACCATTTTGGAAATAAAGAAACTTTAAAAATAACTTTTACTATGTTTACAGAATAATGTTGGTATTAATATTACTCCATTGCGATAGCTTTAAACTAATATTTTTAACTAACGTGATAAGGTAGACTGTAAATGTAATCCAGGAAGTGATAGATAGTATTAGTGGCTGTTAGAAATGGAAAATTAAGTTAAAGCTTTGAAGTGATGTTTTTAGTGAATAATTTTTCTATTGGTATTGAAATTTATAAGTAATCATTAATTTTGCTCTTTTTTTTTTTTTTTCTTCTAGCCGTCCTTTCATGGATGGGTTGGATTGGGAACCCTTAAATGATGGAGGTTACATGGTAATAGATGGTAACTTCTCCCAAGGCCCTGTTTTATCTAATAGAATTGACTTTTGGAATTCACTCCCTTACAGGGACAAAATGAAACCACAGCATGGTGATTACATACCAGATTACTCAACAGAAAGTTTTGAAATTGAGTAAAAATACTAAGTAATCTCAGTTTTGAGTAATTTTTCTCAGAGAAGAAATGCCATCCAGCATTACAATCATGTTACCATAAGTTTTTTTTCTTCAAATTAAATGTAACTTTTTGTACATATATTGTTAAGTTAGAAATGAAACTAGACAGATATTGTTTTAGCATACGATGTCAACAGAATTGAGCTTCTGAGTTCCATGATTCGTGTATTTTTGAATGCTTTATTATTCAAAGTAATTTTAAAAATAGGGAAGGATTGATCTCATAACGTTGGCTGATAATAAGTGGATGTCTATATAATCTGTAAATATGTTATTATTGTATTATATAAAAACTTTAACTAAGTATAAAATTGTAAAAAAAAAAGAGTTAAGTGTACTAGTTATTAAGTTAGAAATATTGTTCAATACCTGACATCTAATTTATTATTTATTTGTCCATTTCTGTAAAGAATTAATTTATTGTAAGCATCTTTTAGTCAATAAAAAGTGCATTTTTCCAATATAATTTTTATCCAATTCCATTGTCCAAATCTTTTGGAGTCAATATATTTCCGATTAAAGTGTGAAGATTTTTCGATTCAGAGTTTTCGGGCTAAGAATTATTTTTCATTGATTTTATTGCTATATTACTAATATAATAGTATTTTTATTGTGCTTAAATCTCAGTATGTTCCAAATTTCATTGAATTGAAAATTCTCTCTGAAACAATAATTTCTCTACAACTTCCAGACCATTTACTGATGCATTTTTTAAAAATAAAAAAAAATAATAAAATGGTTGATTATTTAGTTTAGCAATATCTATATATGATAAGCACAGGAGGTAAACATTTAGTGGCTGAGAATCGTTTGGTTTTATAATTATAAAGCATTGAACATTGCTGCCTTATTAGAGGTGCCCACATCTTATCTACATACCTGAAGACAAATCAAATTAATGAGTTGAATTAACCAGTTGAATCTCAGCCACTAACTTTTTGCTTACAGTTCTTATCATATAGAAGTATTATTTTTATACTTAATGTTAACATATATTATACATATATGTTTTATCATTTTTTCTCACTCTAGATAACTTTTGTAAGGATTAAAAACGTAATAATACTTTTATCACCATTATAGAATACTTTAAAAATTATGAATAAAATAAAAAGTATTGTCATGGAGGACAGTGATGACCAACGAAACATAAATAAGAAACAACAATCCACTTTTGATTCCACCCAGCCTAAAAAAGCTTGTGAAAATAGGTAAAGACTAATTACAAAAGATAGAGAAAGAATGCGATTGGCAGTGCTTAGCAAATAAGTGAAACAGCAGGAAGTCGATAAAAGAAAAACATTGCAGGATAAAGAGGAAAAAAAAGGCCTTCTGTAGGAGAAAGAAAGGTTACAGTGATTTAATGAGAATGATTAATGAAGCCAAAAAGAGAAAAATACAACTTCCAGACCATTTACTGATGCATTTTTTTAAAATAAAAAAAAAAAAATAAAATGGTTGATTATTTAGTTTAGCAATATCTATATATGATAAGCACAGGAGGTAAACATTTAGTGGCTGAGAATCGTTTGGTTTTATAATTATAAAGCATTGAACATTGCTGCCTTATAAGAGGTGCCCACATCTTATCTACATACCTGAAGACAAACCAAATTAATGAGTTGAATTAACCAGTTGAATCTCAGCCATTAACTTTTTGCTTACAGTTCTTATCATATAGAAGTATTATTTTATACTTAATGTTAACATATATTATACATATATGTTTTATCATTTTTTCTCACTCTAGATAACTTTTGTAAGGATTAAAAACGTAATAATACTTTTATCACCATTATAGAATACTTTAAAAATTATGAATAAAATAAAAAGTATTGTCATGGAGGACAGTGATGACCAACGTAACATAAATAAGAAACAACAATCCACTTTTGATTCCACCCAGCCTAATAAAGCTTGTGAAAATAGGTAAAGACTAATTACAAAAGATAGAGAAAGAATGCGATTGGCAATGCTTAGCAAATAAGTGAAACAGCAGGAAGTCGATAAAAGAAAAACATTGCAGGATAAAGAGGAAAAAAAAGGCCTTCTGTTGGAGAAAGAAAGGTTACAGTGATTTAATGAGAATGATTAATGAAGCCAAAAAGAGAAAAATAAAGATATGAAGAGGGCAAAGAAGAGGTTTTGCTAGAAACCTGAAGGAAAAAGAGCTGAGAAAGGATTTTGGAAATAGAATGAAGGAAGCCTAAAACAGGAAAATATTGAGTCATAAAAAGGGCTAAGTTGGGCTTCTGCAAGAAACCTAAAGACAAAAATAAATTGAGAGGATATTGAACATAAACAGAACAGAAGAAAGCAAATAACCGAAAAATATTGAGTCCATAAAAAAGGCAAAGATGGACTTCAGCTAGAAACATAAATAGATGATCCAATTAATGTTTTAGTAACCGCTCCACCAGAACATAAGGGTTTTGTATTGGATGCCATTACTCTCCATACTGATTTTGGACTTACAGTTAGTCAATATGTTGGGAAAATACCTCAACTCTCAGAAGATATAGCCAACACGATTCTGTGTAAGTTAGCTCCTATTTTCACTGCATTGATGATAGCCCTAGGCAGGTAATGGGCTGCAATATTTCTTTGGGGGTTATAGTACTACTTGTTAGGGATTTTAATCAGCTTCCTTCTGCAATAAACCCAAATAAAAAAATGAGAGGATATTGAACATTTACAGAAGGAAGTTGATAAATGGAAAATATTGAGTCATAACAAAGGCAAAGATGGACTTATGTTAGAAACATTAAGATTTAAAAGAATAAAAGGGGACTGTGAACATAAAAAGGAGGAGGCCAAAATCAAAAATGTTTGCAATTTAAAAAAAACAGAAGATGCTCTGAGTAAAGTACGTGTATATCACAATCGAAAGGCAACAAAATATATGAGAAAATGAAGTACTGAGGGGAAAAGAAGTTGACCAAAGAATGATTCCTAGAAACAAACTATTATTTGGGTCTCGAAATTGACAGAGAATGTAAGAAGCTGAAAAGACTCATGCCAGGGAACAAAGAAACAATTCTTAATACCACTAGAAGGAATTAGTGGAAGTGGGAAAAGTGGGAGAGTCGGTTCAACATTTCCGATAGCTATGAATACATCCTTTTTTCAGGAAATCCCATACCGATTGCTAATGTGTATGATTTAATCATTTTCCCAGATTTTCCTCGGAGTGTTATAACTTTTTATAAAGCCTATTAATAATTAAATTATTTATTTATCTTTTAACTGTGAATCCCCATAATCGAAGCGGTTCCTTAGGTTAACCAAAATAAATAGATTTTTAATGTAAAAGTTAAAAAAAAATTCTGAAATCCATCTTTAATGTTTTGCCGGTATTCTTTTAACCTGTTTCTGTCATTAGGCTGAATAGTGAGAGGAGGGGAGGGGACTCTACTGTAAAATGTATTCACACAAATTAATGTCAGTATTAGTTTATTTAAATACATATTTTAACATCTTATAAAAGTATAAACATATAAAATTTAGGTGTAATGGTCCTGCCAAGGCATGCTGCCTCCATCCGATTAAAAATATCTCGTAAACTCATTTCTGACTTCTATAGCTTCAAAAGATGCCTTTCTTGCTCTATGAGTTAAATCCTGTAAACCAGTATCGCCTTGTACGACTGCTTGCCATGACCCAGACATAATATTTCCATCCACCGTTTCGGTACCTTGCGTTCCTTGAGAACAATGTAATAACCGCGATGTTTTGTTCCTCAAAAAATTATGAAGGTAAATACATGTTTTTGTAGTTATTTCAGCATTTTCCAAACTAACCATTAGTGGTTTTCTAAATACACGAATACACTTGCCAACAACCCGAATGAATTTTCCACTACTCTTCGAGCGCGTGAATGCCTGTAATTATATAATCTTTGACAAGTGCCTTTGTCGTGGTGGCCGCTGAAGGTTTTCATTATATGTTTCTGAAGTGGGAACGCATCATCGGTCACTAAAACATAAGGTGATAATTTATTGCTACCAGAGAGTGGTTCTGCGTCTAGTAGTTTTAACCTTCCTTTATCCAACTTCTAATAATTGATGTTTCTTGGAAAACACCTCCGTCAGATATCCTGCCTTGGCACCAAACGTTAGCATGGATAAAATTATAATTTGCGTCAGCGACTACCATTAGCACAATGCTAAATGTCCCTATATAATCAAGAAACATGCTGCCACTATTTTTTGGGTTTTGGATTATAACATATTTTCCATTACAAGCTCCCATGCAATTCCAAGAAACATCAAAATCTCTTGCTATTATATTCCATTCATCCTCTGAGCATAGCATCTGAAAAAAAAAAATTAATAATTGAGTATGGTGTATATCTTGATACCAAAGTTGATTTGATAGCCCATCTTCAGTATTTTTCTGTGATGTCTTTGAATTGAAAAATAAAAATAAGCATAATAAGTCATGTATATTTTTTATTTCCAATCATAATTCAACCAGAAAAAGAAGACCAATGAATCGATATCTTCAGTATGTATATAAATTTCCCAGGTAGTTTTACTTCTATCCTCAGTGGTTTGCTTTGTAGAAGATTAGTACAGAGGAAGGACTGAAATAGTCCCGAAAGCCAGGCGATGCATTTTTAAGGCAATAATACACAGTGAGAAACAAATAGCCTCTTCTTTTTTATTCCGATCCATTCTCAAACACTTCATTATTAAAATTCAACTCCTGCTAAAATTATCTTCAATTTTGATCTAGTGGTTGAACACAGTATTCACACTGCCAACGAAGAGCATCGCACACCATCGACACCAGTTCCATCAAGAAAAAGAAAGTCGAAAAATAAAAGAAAGATGGAAGATGACCGAGTGGGGGAGGCATATGCCATTTTAAAGACTGCAGTAAAAAGGGATGCGGTGCTCGTCTATGGAGAGTATGCCGCCAATAAACATCGACATTATAGCTGCAACACCAAAAATATAGTCGAACATTTCATTAATAATATCCTGTTCGATGCTGATATGGGAAAATATGACGACAGTGCAGCTATATCACAACCTCAGCCTAATCTATTGCAAGCAACTATACAGCAATTGCAGCTGGACAAATATCCACATCATGTGATTTCGACTGTTGTACCCTTACCTTCTCTTGACCAAAAAGGGAGCGATATAGCGGTTTATTATAGTTCCTTTTCAGAGGAATTGTATTCCTCATCTAATTTTTAATACGTCTTTAAAATCGTGGATGTACTCTCAATAATTTTTTTATACAAATATATCATTTTTTCTTGTCCTACCTAACTATCCCATCGTACTTGATTCATTTGGTAAAATTTGTAATGAATAAATGAAATGGTGATGGGAATTGAAAAATAAATGTTTGGAATTTAATGATCAAGTAAAGACGTTTTTATTTGAAAAATTGTTGTTAAAAAAAGGGAAAGATGTAAATAGTAAATTATTGGTGAATTAATAGTGAATTAATGTAAAATTTGAACTGTTGAAGAAAAAACCTGCTATGACTGCGTTGAGAAGTTGTTTGGATCAGGAAAGGACGCCAAAAAAAAAAAAAGAAGTTTAAATTCTGGGTGTGTGATTTCTTAATGGTAAATTTACATTAAGCCATTAAGCCACACAATCAAATCAGGGGTGTTTTCTGTTTATTACCAACATTAAAAAAATGAAATTTATAATTAACAAATTACATTTTCCCTTTTTCACATTCTGCGCATTATTTATTCATAATCCAGCTTAGAAAAAAAGAATGACGGAACGGAGGTATATACCATTTTACTGTGTCTTTCTAATTTTTTTATTTTTTTATATTGAAACATATCACTAGTAGTTCTGTGTACAGTAGATCTCGCTCTCAAGTGGCCGCCATTTCGAAACAAAATTAATTTGAAAAAAGCTTATATATACATCGTTCCTACTCGTAATATGGCATCTCTGTACCAAATTTTATCATTATTTATTGACTAAAAAAAATGATATTGTTATAATATTTTTACTTACCCTAACAAAATCACGTAAGACGTCTATAAGTTCTGGAATAATTCGAGAAATACTTGGCTCAGATATTCGAAAAAGATATATTAGCGATGGATAACTGTCACCGTAGCCAAATATCGCTATGTTACTAACAATCTCACGCGAGGTGTTATAGCTTCCCGAAAGTTGGTATCAAATTTTTTTATGAAAGGTGTGATCTTTTCAAGTAAGTATATAAAGTCTTCTTTATTCATTTGTGTAAAATTCTGAAAGAATACATCATCGTCAGCAACCAACCAACTTGTTACATAAATTATTTTGGCTTGCTTTACCATCGACGTATGATTCTCTTCTCCAATATTTCGGTGATTTTATTTTCATTTTCCGTTTTTCGTTTACAATTACCAAATAAGCAGTAGCCGCGACTGTTTATAATGCCATGATTACGAAACTAAAGTTGCCTAAGTGGAATCGCTTTGCCGCATGCGACCTCGCATCAATTTCGTGCCACGAAGTCGGACGGGCGCAAAGGCAACACCAGGCAACGAGAATCGAGTATCATATCGCTCAGTGGAATTCCGGCTTTAGAAATACGCATGGTGTCTCCCCTTACATACCATTCATGAAAATATCTTAACTCATGCTGGGTGTACTAAGCGGTCAAAAGTCAATTAAAGGTAGTATCCTGGATATTTCAATGGCAAAAGTCCTGCGCATAGCACAAACTGATACGGCACATGAATCATGTGAGTCATTACCAACCTGGCTGAAACAATCAAACCCATGAACGTTCAAAATGCCCTTAAAGACCATGGTTTTACTCCTTCATACGTTTAGCTTAACTTAAAATTGAAAAATCATTTATTTCGACTCCAATAGCTCTGATGTGATCGATTTAATCTGCTAGAAATACTTACAAATATTTGCGCACTTTCGAACGCAAATATTTGCCTTCTAATCAAACTCAGAAAACAGGGGAGGAAAACAAAGGTAAAATATATTTTTAATGATTCAGAATTTATATTGAGGATATGTAGTCGACTTTAGAATCTATTATAGGTGGAATAGTCAGGAATCAGTCATTTTTTGAAAAGTTTTTAATTCTGCCAACGTTTCGGCTCAAGCTTGTGAGCCATCATCAGGGCTACAAACATCAGAACAAAAGAGATACATATATATGATAATGAAAATTTTCTTTTGAATGTAGTGACAATGATAACATTTGAAATAAAACAGAAAATATAATATAAATATTTAAGTATGTTGGTATATTTTCTGTTTTATTTCAAATGTTATCATTGTCACTACATTCAAAAGAAAATTTTCATTATCATATTAATATGTATCTCTTTTGTTCTGATGTTTGTAGCCCTGATGATGGCTCACAAGCTTGAGCCGAAACGTTGGCAAAATTAAAAACTTTTCAAAAAATGACTGATTCCTGACTATTCCACCTATAATGATTCAGAATTTATTTCAGATTTTCTTTAGACATAAAAATGGGTATAAATATTTAAAACAAATAATAAACGATTAGACAATTTGGAAAAACCGTCAATATTTTCAACTTCTTCAGAAGCAATATTACATATTCCTGAACTTTATAAAATTTTGTACAAAGCATCATATCTCTCAGAGATATCATGAAAACGAACAATGATATCAAAACTAAATTATTAACGAAGATCCCGTAACTTGCGTTAGACATTTTGAGGACAAATTTAACAATCTATTGAAAGTATTCCGAAATAGCAGTGACCTATTCCGAAAACATTTTGTATTGATAGCTATCAGAGACCCGAATTTCTGTCTAGTTGTTCCGTTCATAAACACTATCTTTTATACAACGATAACCCTCCTGAGTATGATCCAATAGACGAATAAAAAATTAATAACTCTATTAAATTATTAATAAGCTGATTTCCTGTGTGTTCAACCTGACTAATCCCCTCATGTCTGTACAGAGCTATTGTCATACATTTACATGTGTAAAAGGCCGAAAAATTAGAGTTAAATATCGTTTTTCTTGCCCTTTACCTACCATCGACAAACTATGATTTCAAAAATCTGAAACAACGCCAGAAATTCTTAATGACTATAAACATATTGTTAAATTTCTTGAACTTTATTTATTTATTTTTTTTATCAAAACATTTTAATGACATAGGAGGGAATTCTAAAGAAACTTGAAATGAATGAAGCATCATATATCATTGCTTTGAGAAGTCAGTTAAAAAATGCAAAAGTTTTAAAAAAAACAAAACAAGTTTAGTGGTGGTAATAAATGCTCACAATCCTTCATTACTAAATTTAATTGGTTACAACATGGAGATTCATTTCATTATAAATGCCTACAGCTGTGCTTCTTACGTAGTTAACTATGTAAGTAAATCGAAGGAGGGTCTTAAAATATCATATCAGGCTGAAAAAGATAAAAACATTATCCGTAATAATGCGTCTGGACAAAATCGGTAATGTGTTTATAAACAGAAGTATGTCAGTTTAAGTATATATATTTCATGTTTTAATGTTACAGCTATCGTGGATGAGCCGTTTATAATAATAATAATAATAGTCTTTATTGATATACATATAAACATTTGTAATACATTTTTATTTACATTTTTTTTCCCTCTTTATTTATATACATATATGTACATTGACCTTCCTTTTCAGAAGTTTAATGAAATGATGAGCCGTTCATATATTTAATTAAATAAAATATTTGTGTAAAACATTTTGATAAATATTGAAATCGCTTGAAAATCTCAGAAAATACATGCTTTCCGTATTATACATGCATTATTTCACCCCAAATTCAAAGAAAGAAGCATGATCAAGAGACCGATGATGTTAGAATCAATTTTAATGACAAGCATAAACCGAATTTTCATGAGAACACAAAACAATTACCGCCAGCTATCGATCCAAATGTAAAATGTTGAGGTTCGTTAACAAAGATAGATCAGATTGATTAATAATAATAATAATTCTTTATTTATTCTGGGACAAGTCCCTTCAGAATGACATAACTGGAAATAAAAAGGTGGACTTAAGACTAGAGTCTTAGAGTAAAATGACTGAAAACAGAAAAGAATTAAACTAATGAAATAACTTAAAAGCTAAATTGTAATAAAATGAACAAACCAGAAAAATAAAAGTATGTTAACATGAGAACAAAAAATGATATAAAAAAAAATTTGATCAGATAAAAGAAATATATATATATACACACACACACACACACATATATATATATATACAAACATACATACACACACCAACATATGCATGTATGTATACAGTTTTTAAAAACGAAGGAAATTACAATTCTTCTTTAAACATATATATAATTTGATCTTGCATGTTTGAAAAGATAATAATTTCAAATATTTGCTGTTGAATTTACCGTTGAAAATGATAATTAAATAAGTAAATCTGTTCTATTATTTATTAGTTGATTATTCTTGAAATTAGCCTCTACTTGGGATTATTTAGAAATTGTATTGATAGGAAATGGCTAAATAGACAGGATTTGAATGTGGAGAGAGTTTGGGAGTCGCGGATATTAGGGGGAATGGAGTTCCATAGGGAGGCGGATCGGTTTAAGAAAGATCTATCGAAAGCTGTGGATCGATGGGAAGTTATATACAGATCTGAAGGCCGTAGCGGATGTAACGGGAACGATTAAGGTAGATCAGAACCCTTAAAATTATTACAGAGAACAAATACTTTTCCTTGGCGAAATGAAGAGAGAGATATCATGAACGAGAAATGTAAAACACTTAATAAACTAAATTAATTCAAATAATGAATACCGGAATGAAATATTTCAGTAATATTAATCCATTACTAGAATAAGCGATTGTTAAAGCTCAGAAAAACATTGAAAACTTTGCAGATGCGGACCTTGACAATCCATCAAAAGTTAGATTTACTCAACCGAAATTATTCTGTAGAGATCAAATTCTCAGTGAAATGATATGTCTCAATGATAAACAAAGGGAACTTGGCTCATCTTGCATGTATTCAAAACCTTCCATTAAGAATATTTTTATCTGGATAAGCTGGAGTCGAAAATTTCAGTTATGAAATGCATCTTTCAATTATTAAATCATTATATTACTCACCAGCCTGAACAAGCGAAAATAGACAAAATAGATGATCCAACAGCTTCACCAGGAAATGCTTGTTTTTCGCTATTAACTCTTTTCGCACTATCTTAATTACTTTACAAATCATTTTTATTATAGTTTTAATTTTTTTTTCTTTATGAAATCGCTGTTTTTACAGTAAATGTGTTCCTGTATGGATATAGTTGATGTATATATTTGTTGTTTATAGAATTTTTTACTTATATTTTTTTAATTAAAATTGACTACTGTATTACAATAAAGTAAGAATCAAACGTTAAAAAAATCTGGTGTGGACAACTCACGACTTTCACTTATCTCCATTGTTAAAATCGATTAAAGAATTTTCAAATACAGTTAGATATAAAAATGAGTGAAACTATTAACGAACTAATTAAATTTAATTTCTATAAAAACATGTGTTTTATTAAAAAGCCTATTATATTATTATCTAAAATAATCAGTTAGTTTTATCGGCTTTTTATCACATTCTATTAACTTTTAAAAGCTTTTGTATGAGATAATATTTTTTTCAAAACTCTTTAGCTTTCCAACGGTATATTATACATCCATATTACTGTTCTCGAGTTCAAAAACAAAAAATTGCATTAAGAAAATATTTTTTCAGTTTTCTCCTATAGTTGGATGTCGAATTCTTTCAGCTTATATATTTACCTGTTTTATATCAATTGTACATGATGATATGGTTATTTTTTTATAGAATGTACAAAATTAAAGGTACTTCAGAGGGAAATAATTATAATATCGGCATTTAAGCCCTTATAAACTATTTAAATCAGGTTGAAACATCATATTGATGGCCAATAAATTTCACATCGATATAGGGAGTTAATCAAAATCGTTAGTGCCGTTTTCGAGAAAATCGTAAAAAGGTGCAAACTGCATGACACAAAGCGGCTCTTCTGGTTAGCTGATTTTAATGAAAAAAATTCTGTTACATCTTGCGCATGTAGTTGTCTTAAATATAAAATTTCAGTTACATAGGACTTTTCGTTTACGTGCGGGCGTACCACACACACGGACACAGACCTTTTTACGGGACTTGCTCATTTGGACTCAGGAGACCCTAAAACCTGTTTTTCAGTTGAAGACTGGAATTCGAAAATTTTCACGATCGCAATAATTTCCCTATATAAGTATGTAAGTGAAAGTAAAGAAAAGGGCTTATTTAAATTAGTAGCCTATAGCCTGATAAGGCGAGACAGGGGTGGAAACAAAGAAGAAAGAAAAAGACCTTAACATCTCATTTTTCGGAGACCCTGCATATTCCTTATAACCCTCTGTGATGATTAAAAAAAGGTGGCATCAAGACATATTTACTTAAAATATTTATTAAAGTGCTATCAGTGGGTAATTCTTTCATAAGCTATTTCCATGATATGTATTTTTACTACACATTTAATTGTTGATTTTGTTTTATAAAATTGTAAATTACAGTAAATACAATTTAAAAAAAAATATATTTTATTTCTAAAAGCTATATTTATGAAAAATATATTGCAAACGGTTGTTAAATTCATAAGTTGAACGAATGCTATATCCAACTAAAGAATAAAAAAAGCAAACAATATTTGTATGCACTTTTTTTTTTTTAACATAACATTAATATAGATGTATAATATACTGTTAAAAAGTTAAAGATTTTAGAAAAAGTATTGTCTTATTTCCAGAATCGTAAAAGTTAATAGAGAGTAAGAAAACCCGATAAAACTAACTGATTGTTGCGGATAATAATATAATAGATATTTTAATAAATGACACATGCTTCTATCGAAACTCTATTTAAGTAATTTATTGACCTTTTTTCATTTAAAAAAAATTAATTTAATTTATTCCATTTTTATTCAGAAATTGACACCTTGTTTGTCATCGCAACTTCCACAGATCGTTACAATAATTTTAAGGACAGCCTAACCCTAAATCCAAACCCGCTGACTCAGAACCTATCAACTGCCACAACCCTTGTAATCCGCCCAGAAGACTATCGAGGCGCTGGCCAAGATGCTACACTGATAGACATTTGTTTTTCTAATTTGTTTAATCATCATATTATTTTTATTTATGCCTCAGCAGTTCTATTTACATTCATTTGTTAGGGCATTTTATTATTTTATAAGCAGATCGCAAATTCCATTATTGTTTTCTGAAAAATCTATAAATAAATAAAAAATATATGCACAGTATTTTATTTTTCTGAATAAATGTTTAACAGATCCAGTGAACAATAGTTAAAACAATGAATTCAAGAAGAAAGATGTAAAAGTTCCTTTTAGTGATAATTTCTATAGCCGCGTTGAGACAATGGCTCCATATCATTCCGCACTAAAACACAAGGGCCTTGATAATAACTTGTTACAGCTTCTAAACCTCATCGTCTGTAGGACATTTCTTTCATTATATCACAAAAGATGTTTTTTTATGGACTATTCTACAAAACTGGAAACCATACAACATCGAGACACACTTCTTATTTTGAACATAATGAGTGGAAAAACTTTAAACTTTTACAAAACGATATCGTAAATTTTCGACTCATTGTTCAGAATTAAACTTAATGGAGATGTCTTAATTTTACTTTCACTTATGAAATATATAGTAAGGGAAAGTATTGCGATCGTGAAAATTTTCGAATTCCAGTTTACGACGGAAATACACGTTTTAGGGTCTCCTGAGTCCAAATGACCAAGTCCCGTAAAAAGGCCTGTGTGTGTGTGTGATAACTCCCGGGAAAAAACTAAAAGCGCTATGAAACTGAAATTTCATATTTAAGACAACTATACGCCCGATATGTTACAGAATCTTTTTCATCAAAATTGGCAAAACAGAAGAGCCACATTATGCCATGCATTTTGCACCTTTTTACGATTTTCTCAAAAACGGCTCTAACGATTTTGAATAAACTCCTTATATCGATGTAAAATTTGATGGGCTTTAATATGATGTAGATATCATTCTGATTGAAATAGTCTGACATTGCTTAAATGCTGATAGCTTAAGTTGTCTTCCTCTAAAGTATCTTCAACTTTGTAAATTCGAAAAAATTAACCATTTCATATTTTTAACATTGAATATGATAATCAACTGAATGAAGTGCAAAAGTATTTTCTAATGTAATTTTTGTTTTTTTAGATAAGAACCATAACGTAACGGTTATGTATAATATACTTTTGGAAAGCTTAGACAAATATTACCTTATACACAAAGTTGGAAAAGTAGCGGAGAGTGAAGAAAAGCGGAAAAAATTAACTGATTGTTTTAGATAATAATATAATAGATTATTTAATAAAACTAATGTTTACATCAAAAATCAATTTAATGAATTATTTGGAATCCTCACACAAGACTGAAACGACAAGAACCTGCTCGAAGATATCGATTACTACAACACTTACTAGACAAACGTTCAAAGCTTCCATTTTATAACAAAAGACTCATATACATCACTATTATTCGACCTATTTGGACATATGGAATCGTGCTTTGGGGCTCTACAGATTTTAGAACAAATATTATTTTATATAGAAAATTGTAAAAGTTGATAAAGAGTGATGAAAAGGCGCTATAACTAACTGATTGTTTTAGATAATAATATAATCTATTTTTTAATAAAACGCATGTTTCTGTAGAAATTTAATTTTATTAATTATTTAAAAATTTATTTTTATCTCTAAATGTTTTTAAAAATTCTTAAGTTGATATAAATAACGGAGGTAAGTGAAAGTCGTGTGTTGCGCGCACCAGATTTTTTATTTATCTTACCCATATGTGAAATATATAGTAAGGGTATAGGGATGGTGAATATGTTTAAATTCAAGTTTAGAACGGATATATACGTTTTAAGATTTTCTGAACCCAAACAACAAAGTCCCGAATATGATAAATCTAGCTCAAATACGAGAAGACGTACGCATCTCAAATTTCATGTTTAAGACGACTATATGCCTAGTATATTGTAGCAAATTTATCATAAAAGCCGAAGTACCATAAGTCCCCTTCTGCTATTTTGCTGCTAACGATTTTGTTTCAACTCTACATCTATGCAAAATTAAGTAGGTTTTAACTCCATATAGGTTTAATCTTTTTAAAATTTGTTTTGACAGGACTTATCTATCTAACTATCAATAAAAAAAAAAAAATAAAAATAAAATAATCCTGTTGTTATTTGAAAAAATGAACCATTTCTGCTTGTAAGGATTGATAAAAAATAGGTATGTACGAAGTATAGTGGGATTTGATAATCAATCTATGGAGACAATATGATGGTGAGGAATAGCTAAAATATTTTACTAGGGCAATTTTTTATTGGCCACACAAAAAAAATTAGTAGTATTGATATGTAATATAACTTTGAAAATCTATAGATTTTATAATGTTACCTGACATACATAAATCGTTAGATAATGCTGAGCTACAAACAAAAAACAAAAAAAAAAAAAAAACTGCATATCTATAAACCATAAAGGTCAGTACATTTTGATATTCGTCCTGTTTCTATATGATGATTAAGACGAGATCACACTCAACCGCTGGTTTCGCCCATTAATCAGGTACTCATTTTCTAGAGGTAGATTCTGTGCTAGGAGGGTCTCTATACCCTAGGGTCACCCCCAAGCTGAAATAATTATTTTTTATAATTATAGTTTTATTTTTGGCTGTCCACTACACAAAGGCTGCCATAGGAGGATCCCCATACCCTAGTTTCGCTTACCGGCTGAAAGAACAGAATAACATATATTCTGCCGCAACCGAGATTCGAACCCAAGACCCGGAGCATAGTAGAGTAGTGACTGAGCGACAAAAAAGGGCATACAATTAAGTGATTGTTTTGAATAATAATTGTTATTGTTATATTATTTAATCTAAAATAATTTTTTCCGTCCAAACTACATAGTTCTTATTTCAATTTTAAGTTTAATAAAAACTTTATTTCAATGTGCAAGATAAGTAAAAGATTCCGAAGGATCATTGGGCAGTGTAGTAGGTCAGTTATTTATATTAGTTAATTTTTATTGGCAAAGAAATTAAACCATAACCTAATAGCCCAGCCATAAAGTAGGAGAATTCGCGGTTCAAGAGTATTTTAGAAATAAAAATAAAAAACTGATACTATTTCCTTTCATTGCCTAGTTCTTGCTAAAAAATAATAGTAAAATGATTATTCGATAATTATAATATAATAGTTTGCAGGAAAAGTGACTAAACTGCCGAGATCTAGTCCTTCATAAAGTTTTATTTTCAATAAAATAATTTATAAAATACCCACTCATAGCAGATGTATGGAGAAACTCCATAATCGGCTTCTACGGGTAATAAAACGTATGGAGAAAAACCCGCTTCCTCAGTACTTGTATACCACCGAAATAATCTATTTTTACTTTCACTTACCTATATATGAAATATATAGTAAGGGAAAGTATTGCGATCATTATAATTTTCGAATTCCAGTTTTCAACGGAAATACGTTTTAGGGTGGGAATCTAAAAAAAAACCAAGTACCACAAAAAGGTCTCTTTGTTTGTGTGGTTACTCTAGCGCGTAAACGAAAAGTCCTATGAAACTGAAATTTCATATTTAAGACAAATATACACCCGAGATGTTACAAAATCTTTTTTATCAAATTAGCTCAACAGAAGTGCCACTATATGCCATGCATTTTGCACTTTTTTACGATTTTCTCTAAAACGGCTCTAACGATTTTGTTTGAACTCTTCATATCATTGTAAAATTTAATGGTCTTTAATGTCATGTGGGCTTCGTTATGATTGAAATAGTCTGCAGGGCTTAAATGCCGATATTTAAAATTGTCTTCCTCTAAAGTTTTATTTAGATAGATTTATTGCTATTTACAACTGTATAATAATATACATCTAGTAAATGGGATACAAGATAAAAATGGCATGGATTCACATGTGGGGATACTACCCATTGGCAGCTCCCCAAAGACTATGTTAAACTAGAAGGTCTCGTGGCCATCTTCTTTTCAGACGCCTCGGAGGATTATCGGGGATTGTAGAGGAAGCAAGGATTGAAACAAGTGGATTAGAGTGGAAATGGAGTTTGCCATGAAAGGAGTGGTACCTGGTTCGCGCCAAGTCAGCAACATAGGGAACGTTAAGGTCTTTATGGATGAGTTTATTTGTGACAAAATAAGGAGCGTTGAGGATTTTTCGAAGGATTTTTGATTGCAAGGATTGGAGACGGGAAGAATTTGATGGTTTAGTAGAGCCCCAAATCTCTACTCCGTAAGTCCATATCGGTCTGATGATAGTCATATAGATGAGCCTTTTGTACTTAAGTGGAAGGTTAGAGCGTTTGTCTAGTAAGTGTTGAAGGAGTCGAAAACGTCGGGCAGTTTCTTGTCTTTTCAGTCTTGTATGAGGGTTCCAAGTAAGACGTTTGTCCAGGTGCAGTCCTAGGTATCGGATCTGTTCAACCGGGACAAGAGGAGTGTTATTGAAGGATACTGTTGGGCAGGATGTCATAGGTTTACGACGAAGGGTAAAGGTGATTTGGTGGGATTTATTGGAATTTATTTTTATTCTCCAGTTCTGACACCATACTTCAAGGTCTTTGATGTGTGATTGAAGAGTTTGGGAGGCAATAGTTGGATCGTTGTTGACTGATAACACACATGTGTCATCAGCATAGGTAGAAAGGAAAGTGCTAGGATGGGATGGGATATCAGCTGTATAAACTGTGTAAAGGATGGGTCCTAGAATACTGCCTTGAGGAACACCTGCATACTGATTAAAAAGGGATGAACAGGAACGGTTATGATTTACTTTGAAGGACCTGTCTGTGAGATAGGATTGGATAATAAGGAAGTATGTAGGTGGGAGGAATTTACGGAGTTTGTAAAGCAGTCCCGGGTGCCACACTCGGTCAAAGGCCTGTTCTACATCGAGGAAGGCTCCCGTGCAGTACAATCCGCGCTCCAATGAAGACGAGACAACGTCCACCACACGATGGCATTGCTGGATAGTGGAGTGAGATGTTCGGAAACCAAACTGATGATCTGGGATAATGTGATTGGAATCAAGGATGGGATATATGCGTTTAAGCAGAAGTTTTTCAAGGATTTTACCCATGATGCATATGAGAGAGATGGGGCGGTAGGAGGAAGGGTATTCTGGAGGCTTTTTGGGTTTGGGGATCATTTTAATGATGGATAATTTCCAGGAAGCGGGAAAATATGTGGAGCGGAGAACGGCATTACAGATGTAAGTAAGATATAGGATGGCTTTTCGAGGAAGTAGTTTTAGGATACGGGAAGTTATGAGGTCATGTCCAGGGGCTTTGCGGGATGGTAAACTCTGGATGATGTTCGATATTTCGGATGGATGGAACGCTTTAGGGGGAAGATTCATTTGGAGAGGAATATCCAGTTCTGCTGCAATACATTCGAGGTGATGAGGATTAAGGATATCAGGATGAGGGTTATATATTTTAGAGAGATGTTCTGCGAACGTCCGGGATTTTTCGTCGTCTGATCTTGTCCAGGATTGTGATTCATTTAGGAGGGGATGATTAAAATCTTTGAACTTTAGGAGTTTTTTAGTGGTCGTCCAGAGTGAATTATCAGTGGTAGTGAGGTTTTCAGTCATGTTAAGTAATGTTTGAGTTTTGAATTTACTGAGTTCTGATTTTAGTTTGTTGGTCAATTTTGTATAATTAGTTTTATCTGAAGGATATCTTGTCCTATGCCACTTCGATCTTGCTCTGCGTTTTTCTCTTAATAAGATACGAATGTGCTGTGGCAGTACAGTCTGTTGAGTAGTATTGATGTTGAATGTGGATGAAGTGTTATCTTTTATACTGTTAGTTATTGAGTCTGTCAATATTCCTACAGCTTTATCAATGTCATGTCTAGTCTTGAGGGGAATTTTTAGATCCAATGTATTCTCCAAGTCGCATCGGAATCCGTCCCAGTCCACACGTCCTGTAATTAATGAGTTGATTGGGGGTTTAGGAACATAGCTCGAATGCAAGGATAGCAGAACTGGACTGTGATCTGATGAAAGGTCATTCAGGGCTTCGATCATAGTTTGGGAGAAGGATATCTGAGAAGAGACAAATATATCGAGGATGTCAGGACGTTTTCGGAGAGATGTAGGCCAGTAAGTGGGGTTCATGGGTGAGAGGATAGTATAACAGTTGGATATTGAGACGCTTGAGAGGATATTGCCACGGGGATTGGATGTACGACAACCCCATCGCTGGTGTTTGGCGTTATAGTCTCCTCCAGCAATGAAGCGCGGTCCTAGTGATCGAAATAGGGTATCGAGTAGCTTATAGGAAAGAGGTTTATTGGGAGGACAGTATACAGCTGAAAGGGTTACATGGAAAGGACGAGTTGAAATGATTATAGAGGTTGATTGTATGGTGTCAGTTGGAGTAGATGGAATAAGGGAATGGGATAGGGATTTATGGATTAGGATGCATGATCCGGCATGGGCAGTGTTGTCAGGGTGGTCTGATCTATAAGTGATGTAGTCACGTATGTAAAACTTTGATCGTTTAGTGAAGTGGGTTTCAGTCAGTAATGCTACGTCTATCTGTTTGTCATGTAGAAATACGTCGAGTTCGTCACGGTGGTTATGTAGGCCATTAGCATTCCACAATACTATAGTTAAGGGCTTTACATTCATCGTGGGAGATTTAATGGTATTTCGGAAAGGAGTCTAGTGAGAAGGGTGACAAGAGGTTTGATGGTTTCTGCAAGATCTGAGAGAAAGGAGTTCAGGATGGTATATATGCTAGATAGATCTTGGTTGGGAAAAGGGTGCGGATAAGGAATATGAGAAGAATAAGTTATGTGGTCAGGGGTATTGACAGGAGACTGGATTAGGCGCGGGTTACGAGGATGTTCAGTCCTCTGTGAAACTTCAGGTAAGGGTTTCGGCTGGCTTGGCTGAACAATAGGACGGGGTGTGATTTTCTGAGGGTGTTCAGGAGGTAGTTTTACCCGCAGGGATTGGTGGTGGGAAGGAGTTGGCCGAAGTGGAGTTTGTGGATGTGGATGGGATGCAGGAGGCTTGGTGTGGGAGGTTGGAGGCGCCTGACGTCTAGGTTGCTGCTTCTTAAAGGTGGCGGTCTCAGAGAATGATTTCCTGAAGTCATCTTTAACATCGCTGACGGTAGAGGTAGAAGGTAGAGGTAGAGGCTGCGGTTGCGCGATGATAAGTGGCGGTTGCTTAAATCTTGGGAAGTCAGTCAAATTATCTAGTGCAGGTACCTGGGAGCAAGTCTTCTGTTCTATTCTTAATCCCGGTGTATTTTGAGATCGTTGCCGAAGTAGATTTTTGTAAACAGTGCAGCCCCTGTAGCTCGCCGGATGGGCTTCGCCACAAAGAGCACACGTTGCTGTCTCAGTTCGAGGCTTCGGGCAGGTTTCAGAGGCATGGGGACCAGCGCATTTAACGCACCTTGCCGGGTGAAAGCAGTATGTCTTTGTGTGTCCCAAGTTTTGACACTTTGTGCATTGAACAATGCTGGTTTGCTTCCTTGGTTCTTCGAAACGGACTGTTGAGTAGACTAATCTAGTGATATTAAAAATTTCCGAGTTGTTTTTGGCCGGTTCTAGATCTACGAAAAATAGTGGAAGCGTATATTTTTCTTTTGGATGTACGACGGGTGAAATCTTTCTAACAACATGTCCAATTTCTTCCAGGTCGCGTTTGATGGCATCTGTAGGTGTGGTTGAGTGGAGTCCTCGTAAAACCACTCGATATGATTTTTCTTCTTTTAATTGGTAGCAATGGAAGTCATAATTGTTTGTAGTTAAATAACTGATGAGCTTTTTTATAACTTTCTTTGCTGGTGGTGTTGATTTTTATGTCACTCTGTCTTGAAAAGCAACGAAAATTAGACTGTCCGATCAACTTTGCCATTTCTCGACCGAAGGACATAAAATCGCTGATTTTAGAGACAAATATAGGAGGTGGATCTGGATTTGTAAACCCTTGGCTCGGAACTTCGTTGACATTTTTGGCTGTAGACTGAGCGGCGGATGTTGATGGGGCGGCAGTCGTTAATGTAGCGGCTGACGGTATAATTGTTTCATTTTTGTTGGCTGCAGTCGTACTGCGAGTTTTAGGAGGAGATATAATTTCTTTAGGTGATTGTTTTATCTTGGCCTGTTTATTTTTCTGTTTGGTTGGCGAATTCTCCAGGGATCCAGGGTTTGAGTGGCGGTTTCTTTTCTGAAGTGACCGGCGCTTTAAATATTGCGAATCAGATTCACTGATTTCTGAAAATGGTGTCTCTTCGTCCGAGTCATCACACGATGTAATCATATCTGGGTCCATAATCACTAATATAAGAGAAGAGAAGAGAAAAAAAAAAATATATATATATATATATATATATATATATATATATATATATATATATATATATATATATATACCTACAATAGCTAATAAACAAAAATTTACTTAAAAAAATTTTAAAACTAAACTATCTACATTATATACACATAAAAACATAATTAAAAGAAACATATCTGATTTATATATAGAAACAAGTAAATAAATAAAAGAAATACACAAAAATAAAGAAATAAAATAGTTCGAAATAATAACTTTAAGGAAATAAAGTCTTAAAATCACAAAAATTAAACCAGATATGAATAATGTCCCGGTTACGAATTGGCTCCTCTAAAGTACCTTTAATTTTGTAGATTTTTATAAAAATAACCATATTATCTTGTTAGCATTCATAATTAACAGATAAATATGCAAGGTAAGCGAATTAGATAAACAACTAAAGGAGAAAACTGAAAAAAGTATTTTTTTAATGGATTTTTTCGTATATTAGAGTAATATACATGTATAATATACCGTTGGAAAGCTAAAGATTTTAGAAAAAATATTATTTTATACACAATCATGAAAAAGTAAATAAAGAGTGATGAAAAGCCGATAAAACTAGCTGATTATTTTAGATAATAATATAATAGATTTTTTAATAAAACACATGTTTCTATATAAATTCAGTTTAATTAATTTTTAATGGTTTCACTCATTTTTAACTCTAATTGTATTTCAAAATTCTTTAATCGATTTTGAAAACGGAGGTAAGTGAAAGTCGTGTGTTGCCTGCACCAGATTTTTTTAATTAGCAAATCGGATGCTACCCAAAAATGTTTATTTAAAATGATTGTTATAAAATAATTGATAGCTTTCAGTAAAAAGAAACAGACTTTTTTTTTAAACAGCCATTTATTGGAAACAATATTTTGATTAAATAAATGTGTATAAATTAGTTTATAATTGAACTATGTTTTTATTGATAATAAGGTTAAGATTTGATTCAGTATGATACACTGTAATACACTATAATAGTAAAAACTGCTAGAATAAAATGATTGCATGGTTATGATTACTGAACATTTTTATATGATTTTAAAATAGCTTACCACCACATACAATAGCCATGAAAATGTAAAAGCTTTTATTTTTATCTTTTTTTTTCTATCGTGGGAACATCAGTTTTATTAAATTGTTAATAACATTTTTATATCAGTTTCAAGAAAGCTAATTATTCTATTATGCTGATTGCAGTATAAATAATTTGATAAACAAAGCATGAGATGGTACCGGGTGACGTTGATTTTAACAATTGAGATAAGTGAAAGTCGTGTGTGGTCCGCACCACATTTTTTCAAGGAAAATAAGGACTAAAAAATAAAATACATAAAATCTTTATTACCTATTTATTTGGTTTTCATTTATTAAAAAATATTCATTGTTTGCCTCGCTACGAAATTGAATGAGAAGGCAATGAAACGCCAATAAAAAGTTTTGTGATATCCATCCCTCGAGCCTTTATCTTTGCAATCATCTTTAAAGAGGCCGGTCTATAAATAATGGAAGGGGATGTAAGTGTTTGGGGTGTTGATAGCGGGCTGAGGGGTGAGAGCTTTCGCTCCAAGGAGAGTTTAAGTGCCGACCCAGTAAACAGGGATGACAGAATGGGCCTCTGGGTCGGACTGGATTAGGCAAACTGAGTTCTGTTTTCTTAAGTAGGGATTACTGCAAGGATCTATCCCTTGCACGCTTCTCTACACTCTCGAGGCTTTGTAATTGTCTTCTGCCCCTTGAAGCGGCGTTTTGACCTTCATGAAAAACTTTGAAGATTTTCAATGTGTTAAAATTTTAAAAACTATCATTTAAAAAATGTCGTAAATGAACCTTTGTAAACGACCAAAAAAAAAGAAAAAATTACGTTTCAAGATGCGTAGAATCCGAATAACGAATAAAAATCCGTTTGTCCGCCATACGCGGCGACTACTGGACCATTTTTTTTTTATTAAATTCGCCACAAAAATACTAGTCCATTCAAAAATGATCCTAACACCTACCGTTGATATCAGCTGGATAGTTTTAAAATGGCTGCCGGTTAAAAGCGATTTAATTCAATAACTCTGTTATTTCTGAAGTTAGAGAAAATGTTTATTAGTGTTTTCTAACTAAAAACCGTGAATAATTATATAAAAAAGAAAAGAAAAAAATTTACGATAAATATGACATTGCATAATAATTTGCAGCGTTTTTTTTTGTTTTTTGTTTTTTCCTACGTATAGAGTTTTAGCGCGAAAAAAAAAAAAAAATAGGAAAAATGAAAAAATTGAAATCTCACTTATATACATGCACGCTTTTAACTAAGTTATTTTCGAAGATGGAGAAAAAAGAGAATAGTGTTTTTCAACCAAAAACCGTGAATAATTATAAAAAAGAGTAAATAGAAAAGAAAAAAATTGAAATATTACCCATAAATACGCTCATAAGTTTAGATTTTTGGGGCTGGAGAAAAATATGTATAGAGTTTTAGAATCAGTAGAGCGCGACAAATTTGCAATTTTATAATAATTTGCAGCGCTTTTTTTATTTTATTTTTTTTTTTTTAAGTCACAGTTATTTATTTGAAAGTGTGAAATGTCCAGCATGTATGGTCGTCTTGACGTTGTCTAACTTAGTGAAATTATAACGGTGGAGGTATTCTTGACCGTAGAATAAAGTATTAAATCAATGCTCAGATGGCAAAATGTCACTTTTTCTAGAAATGAGAGTCTTCACATTCTAGAATTTTCATTCATTTATGTTTAGAAGGTGGGAAAATAAGTGGACATAAGTGTTTCTTTCCAGTTTATGAGTAAACGACTGTATCTTGTACAGACAAACGAACCACATTCTAAGCATAAAAAAGTAAAAGCAATAACTGAAAAGTATGAAAATGTCGTATATGACGGTAGTAGGTGGAGAAAGAATTATAGGAATAACATGTTGAAAATCTGGTGTAGGCAACACACGACTTCCACCTACATCGGTTATTAAAATCAATTTAAGAACTATTCAACGAAGTTAAACTTAAAAAAAGTTTAAATAGTTATATTCAATTTCGTTACAAACATATTTTTTAGATCAAATAATATAACATTATATACAATAATTGTTTAAGCTTATTCCCTATTCGTCACTTTACACTACCTTCAACAACTTTGTACATAAGATAATGTTTTTTTTTAATCTTTAGCTTTCTAACTGTATATTATACATCTATATATATTAATATGCTTATGTTCGGAAAAAAATGTTTGTCCTTTTCTACTTTAGTTGTTTATCGAATTCGTTCAACTTGTATATTTAGCCGTTTTTGTTTGTTTATTTATTTAACGTCACTTTATGCTACTATGGCTGACGATGCAACAGTGGGAGTCCTAAATTTTGCCTATCCAGGTTTTATTAGGATAGAGATCTTTAACTAGTACCTGACATCGCACAGGCTCGGGACCACCTTTTAACGTCCCCTCCGAAGGACAGCATAACTAAGGATTTTCTACTCCCATTAAAAAATCTTAGGATCACCTGCGGGTTTTAACCCGCCAACTTTGGAATAGAATAGAAGGGTGTTATGCTGACCAGCTTCAAGTGATCCCATTTTAGCCGTTTTTTTATCAACGCTAATAAGATATGGTTAATTTTTCTCAGTTTATGACTAAATCGTTAAAAAGGTACAAAACGAAAAATTTTCTAGTACATCTCAGGCAAATACGCTTGTATTTCATAAATAGATCAGTGAATGTAAAAATATGAGTAAACTGAATGATTAATTTTATAGAACAAAATATTCTTTTTTTTTTTTTCGTAGGCGTAAACCACTTGGGTCATTTTCGCCTTAAATCAATTTTATAAACGGATTAAATATTATAGTCTATTGTACAAGTCGGTCTGTGGTAGGAAGTCAAAAAGTTTTGCAGTTTTCTGTATGCTGTCTTGTAAAACAGTTGGTAAGTCAGTGTCAATTGCAATATGGGCTCTGTGATTATCATAAGCCCTACACTCTCTCAAAATGTGTTTAACAGTGATTGGGCAACCGCATGTTGGGCAGTCCGTAGGAGGTTCCCGGTCATGAGATGTCCGTGAGTTAGTCGGGTGTGTCCAATACGCAGGTGCGCCAGGATAACCTCTTCCCTTCGCTTTTGTCGTAGGGACGAATGCTAATGGGAGATGTCCCTTCTTATTTCCCTTAATTTGTTGTCAGTAGTGTTCATGCCAAATCTGTCTCCACTTCGACCGAATCCGCTGCTTGATGATAGAAACATAGTCGCCAACAGACACCCCAGTAAAGGGAATGCCATCTGGCTGCACGATCTGCGAGTTCATTGCCAACTATACTGCAGTGGCTCGGTACCCAGACAAAAAAAAAAAATTCTGGAAACTATTCTGGACTGCAATGATAGTAGAATAAGAGAGTCGGTAGAGAAAAGGCGCTTCAAGTTGAGCAGGGCCGATAAGGAGTCTGTGCAAATAATCCTGGTTGTTTTAGTAGAGTGAATATCACTTAAACTTTAAATAAATTCCAACTAGTTCTGCGGTATAGTTGCTACAGAGTGGAGAAAGGGAAAATAGATGTTGTCTGCCCTCACACACGACCGATGTTCCCACACCTAAGGGACTCTTAAAGCCATCAGTATATACGTAATCAGCAACACCGTGTCTATCTTGAAGTTTTTGAAATTCCTGCTTATATATGTATGGAAATGTATTTTGTTTTAGTAACTTGGTAAGGGAAAGACAGATGTTCGGAGAGGGAAATTGCCAAGGATAAATTGGTGATGTTTCTATTGTAAAGGAAGAAGGAAATTCGAGGTTAAGCTCGACCAGAAATTTAGAAATGCGGACTATAAAGGATGGTCTTTTGGGGGCCACCCATAGCGTAAGGGCTAGCACAAAATATTCTTATATAGAATTATTAAATTTTATGCAGTGAAATATTTTTCCTCCTCAAACCACTTGTTCAGTTAAAGTCTACCTTTGTCAACTTTATTACGACAATAATGAATTATTATCCTAACTATTGAGGATACAGCTAAATGACAAAAATAATGACTGTTGATGGGTGCTCCAATAATATATCTGCGAAGTGTCATGGGGAAAATGCTTTCTTCTCCCCTTCAACAATAATGAAAGGACTGAATTTAGTTTTTTCGGTTGGTTACCCTTGCCTTTTTCCTAGTTTCACTTTTGAAATTTCTAGTAGGTTTTCAGGGTTCATGCTATTTATTTATGATATTTTGGATTTTTCAACAGATAAAAAGAAGACTATGATTCTTATTAGTTACATGCATCAGACGTATGAAATTCTTTTTTTTTTATCAGTCAGTTACACAAATTTGAAATCTTCATTTTAGCTTGAAATAAATTTAAAAGATTTTTACTCCAGTGCCATGCAAGTTATTATTTCCGTTAAAATATATATCAATGGATATTTTCAAATTTAAAAATCACTTGTGTAAATGTTTTTTTCAACCTGAGTAAATATTTAATCTCCTTGAATTGAGAAAATGAAAATGCGCGGCAATGTACCGAGTTTCTTATAAAGAGGTAGTGGAGGCTTAGGACTAGGAGGGATTTTCAGCTCTGTAAGCCTTGAACTACTATCAACCAGACCTTGTGCTACCTCTAGAAATTCTTCGAAATTGTTTATTTTCTCAAGAACCCGGTGTTTTCCTAGATCATCTCATTCCACATGGAGACAATCTTGCTTCGTAATTGAATTGCATGTAGTTTTCTTCAAATTTCTTTATCATTTTTTCTGTTATTTTGTTTTCTCCAACATGTTTTAAACCAAAGTTTTTTTGTTTTTTTTAAACTGTTATAATTTAAAACTTTATATTGGACCACGTTTTCTCTTTACATTGATAAGAGATCGATCCTAGGCAGAAGTTTTATGTGTCGTTTATTTTGAGATTATCTTCATTTTATTATTATTCGGATAAATATTATTTTTTAGGGAATATATATTTAAGTTAATTTCCTTTGGAATTAATTTGAATTTTTTTTTTAATTTATATTTTATTGAATTTTACAACTGTATATTACATAAATACAATAAGTAAAAGTGATGAATTATAATAAAAGGCGTATAAGGCTTGTGAAGAAACTACCCAGCGGTAGTACTTCGATGTTTATTTAAGTAAGTAGATCCCAAGGCCATCTTCTTAATTTGAAATTAAGTTTGTGATTTATTGCTACAAATATATTAGAATAATAATAACTTCATACACTAATAAATAATAACTTCAGACACTGGAAAAAGAAACATTATGTATAAATAACAATAATATATATTTTTTTTTTATTCTGTGACACGTCCCTCCCTTTAGCATGAGATATATAAAAAAGAACTTTGTCCTAGAGTAAAAAAATAAAAATAATAATATAAATTAAAATGAATAATTAACAAATTAAGAGGTGACTTCCAGTATTCATTTTAAAGAAAAAAAATCTTAATCAAAAGAGATTAACGTGAACTGAGAATGCTTGACTGTGTGTATACATGGGAGAAGTAGTTCAAGGTGCAGTCAAAAGAACACAAAATTAAGTATAAACTTAATGTATTGGTGCCGACGTTTCGGCCTAAATTATAGGCCTTCTTCAGGGCGAATCAGCGTCACAACAATCAAAAGAGATTAACAATACTGGTAAAATGCTTATTAAATAATATATTTAACTATGCAAATGCAACCAAAAAAATATACATAAATAATCGTTTATCTCTTTTTTAATTACTAATTTTAGAACAAATTGAATATCTGTTTAGGATTCTTAGGGAATTGGACAGAGGAGTGATTGAACTGATGGGATTGGTATCAGCATGACGAATATATGAAGGAATAGAATTCCAAACGGAAGAGAATCGGATTGGGAAAGATCTTTTTGATGTTGTTTTATGTACACTTCTCCGTTACTACAAATACTAAGACCGCGAAATTTTTGGGGGAGTCTACGGAGGAACATGTATATTTGAATGAAAATATATCCGAGATGTACGATTGGCGGCGGGATTGGAAAACTTGAAAGTAGAGGAAGGATACAAGGAAGTAGAATGGTAGGAAGGGTCTAGCCACTTTAACTGTTGTCTTCTTGAATAGAAATTGTAATTATGAACACTATTTTATTTAATTTATTTATGTCATATGAGCACTTTTGTGTGTTTTGAGAGAGACAATATGCCAACAATGCAATAATATCGATTATATATAATATTAACTCTTCGTAGAATCGAGTGATAAAGGTGTCCTGGAACATCCTAACGATTGAACGTATAAAGCAAGTCTTGCTTCATGGTCCTTAGAGAAAACCCCAT
The DNA here is from genome assembly GCA_023052935.1 of Piezodorus guildinii. Lineage (NCBI taxonomy): Eukaryota > Metazoa > Arthropoda > Insecta > Hemiptera > Pentatomidae > Piezodorus > Piezodorus guildinii. The sequence goes on along the minus strand of CM041293.1, from coordinate 73,877,971 downwards.
TCACAGTAGTCAAAGTATGTTATATGTCTCTTCTGCTTTAACATCCTCCTTAGTGCGTCACTGCGTGGAGGTGCCCCGATCCAGGCCTTCTAAGTAGCGAATTCACGGAACTCAGAGTCTTTCAATTCTTTTCCACCTATTGTTGTGATAGCAGCCTAGATCTTCCTCGATAACGGCGTCCTGTGAGTCACGCTTCAAAAACCTATAGACGACCAAACTATCCCAACTGCCTCTTGTCGACGTTTTTCCTCAAGGTAGAAATTCCAAGGTCTCCCCGTATCTTCTTGTTCCTCATTCTATCTCTCTTTGTTTTACCAGCCATTCTTCAGAGCAGTAACTCTTACCATAGTTTCTGTTTAACCCAGCTTTCACTTTCATAAGTAAGAATATGGGCTTAAAAATTTGTAATTTGATACTGTTTTCTATTTCCATTTTTTCCACCACAGTGTTGCATAATAGCTGGTGTTGGGGCGAGGGACTTTTCTGAATTGAAAAACAAACCTTTCCCGTAAGACTGTTGGTTGGCTAAAATAAGAATAGTGAGAAAGGTGTTAACTTACCACCTAGTTACTTCCTTCACTTCGGTCTTACCATATAAGTCCAATTTCAGAATTATTTCAACAAAAAATGGGATATTGTTTCCTCGTTTTAAAACAGCTGAAAACAAAGCGATTCACTAACTCTCTGTAACACATATTTTTCAACAATAAAAATCAACGCAAGAAAAGAACATAAGTCAAAAAATATAATTAATTGCAAAAGGGGTTGAACTATAGGCTGGTAATATATGATTTTAGCTTTATTGATTCTGTTTTAACAACTTTAATGAACTATAGGGAACAAAGTCTTGAAAATATGGGAAATACCATGGACAATAGCTGTTTAACATTTATTTCTTCCTCATGTCAGTATCCTAGGTCCCATTCTTTTTAAGTTTAAACAGCTGATATCCCGTCCTAATACTTTCTACTTATACAGATGACACTTGTGTTTTGTCAGTCAATAATTTGTTTGTCAATAATAATCAGTTTCCCTCAAAATCTCCAACCCCACATGAAAGACCTTGAGGTATGGTGTTAGAATAGGAAAATTAAAATAAATTCCAACAAACAACCTTTACCCTACGTCGTAAACCTATGACATCCTGCAACCCTATCATATCATCCAGTATCCTTTAATAATGTTTCGCTTGTTCCAGTTGAACAGATCCGCTACCTAGGACTTCTACTTGAAAAACGTTTAACATGGAATCCGCACACTAGACTGAAACGACAAGAAACTGCTCGCCGCTTTCGATTACTTCAACACTTACTAGACAAACGCTCTAGCCTTCAACTTAACTACAAAAGACTAATCTACAGGACCATCATAAGACCTATCTGGACTTACGGAGTTGAGCTATGGGGCTCTACTAAACCATCAAATTCTTTCTATCTTCAATCCGAAATGCTTCGAAAAATCCTCAACCTTCCTTACTTTGTCACGAATAAGCTCATCCTTAAAGACCTTAATATTCCCTATGTAGCTGATTTGGCCTGAACCAGGTATCAATCCTTCCATGACAGACTCCACTCCCACTAGTTTCAATCCTTGCTTTGTCTTCCATTCCTGACGATCCACCGAAGTGTCTGAAAAAAAGATGGCCTCGAGACCTTGTTTAAAATATTTTTAGAGTGCTGCCGATTGGTAGCTTCTCTACATGTCTTGTTCATATCTATTTTCTTTTAGCCTATTTACTAGATGTGTTGTACAATACAGTTGTAAACATCAATAAATAATTTTTAAAAAACAACAACATTTATAATTTCCTTTTCACGTTTTTCTGTTTGACTTGATTTGAACTTTGTTGCCTTTTGAATATTTCAAGTACTCCTCATTATTTGAAAATTGGAGAGTAAAAATTTAATTAAATAGATACCATCTTTCTCATACTACGATTAAAATTCCTCTATATAAAGATTTTTTCCCTTCTTGTCGTTGGTGTCTGGCAAGAAAAGGGCTCGTAAAGTGTATATAAGCGGGCTGTAAAAATGTCTAATAATTTTGCATGGTGTAATAAATGATATATCAACAATAGCTCTCCTGGAAATCCCTCCTCTGTGCTTCATATTTTGAGGGCCTGATATTAGTTTACTTTTCAATTAGGATGCATTGTACTTTCAACGTGAAACTTTGGCATGTGGCATTGATACCGCGGAATAGCTTTGGATTTAAAGATTTTACTATACAATCTAGTTTACTAGAATAGAATGAGTTTATTTGTCTTTGGGGGTTCCCCATAAAATAGAGCCTGGTCAGGCTATATATTACAAACAGCAATTAATAACAATTATAAGTAATACACCTTAAACGGAACAGATCACAATAGGATAATAGATAAGTATTAAACAGTACAGCTGAATTAACAAAGTAAATAGAAAGTAACAAATTATTTTTATACAGGTTTATACAAAATTTTTTTATGATAAATAGAAGTATTAAATATTTTAGATTTAAATAGTCTTTGAGGAAAGTAAAAATTGAATTAAAAAAATATATTGATTTAGATTTTTCGCTTTTTGCGGTTTTTATTCAAAGCAAACGAACCCTATAATTGGAGGAAGAATCTGGAAGTGAGTTCTTTACTTCTTTGTTTCAAATTTTTTAAAAAATATTTTTATTTTTAGAACTCTCTGGGTGTCTGTTTGAAGTAACCTAACTTTAAACAGTTACACCAGTTTATTGAAAATTTCTCTTTCTGAAACTAAAAGCTTTTCGAATCCTACCACCATGAAAACATTTCCAAGTACAGTTAAGAACTAAACTCAACCATTTAATCTCATAACACCTAAAAAAGAACAAGGCATTTTGCTCCCAGCCATCAATGGAATCCCAATTATTAAATATTTAGTAGCAATAGGAGAAATAGTTGTCCCTAAGAACATAAATTTTGCTAACAGAATATCTAATAACCGTATAGCGGTTTTCTTAAATTCAAAAGAGTGTGTTGAGACCTTCACATGAAATCATAAAGACATAAGACGGAAATATTATCCCTGTCAGAAATTTAATAGTACCTTCTAAAAGAATTATTATTAGCAATGCACCTCCCTACTTGCCTAATAACTTGATAGAAGATAAGTTAAAAGAATGCAAAGTTAAACTCTTATCAAGTGTGAATTACCTTAGAGCAGGGATAAAACCATACATTTCGACGACACGTATTCGTACAACCTGAAGAGTCTGCTACGATACCTCAGAGTATGATGGTCCACTTTGATGGGGACTCCTTCAGGCTATACTTGGGAGAAGATGAAATAAGCTGTTTTATCTGCTCTGAAGTTAGTTAGCACTTAATGTAAACATAATCCAGATCTACAAACTTTAGAATTGGAATTGACTAAACAACTATTAGAGAAAAGTTTACACATTTGAGCAGACAAATTTTAGACAAAAAATTATTTACATAATTATACAGTGAAAGAAACACCAAACAGTTACTCTGATTTGTATTTAGATGATAATAATGTGACTAAAGAACATGATAACCTTAATCAAGAAGTAGGTGACATAGTGAATACAGATTTATTGTTATCACAGTTATTTGATACATGTGAAAACCTTCCAGACACAAGCAACATGGCCTATGCGGAAACCGATACGAAAATAAATAAAACTGATATGAAATCCACTCAACAACAATTCCAAGCTGCTAAAGATGTGATAAAAATTCTTCAAAATATCCACTGAATTTTAAAAGTTTCTCCTTATTATTATATATGGTCAAAACTAAAAAAAAAAAACTATTAATATAACGAAACAATTCACTCAAAATACACAAGACCTTTTACGGATCACTTGTAGCTGGTGGCTAGCGTAACACCCTCCTATGCTAAAGGTCACGGGTTCAAACCCGCAGTGGTCCTAGGATTTTTTTAATGGAGTAAAAAATCCTTAGTTACGCCGTCCTCGGAGGGACGTTAAAAGGTGGTCCCGAGCCTGTGCGATGTCAGGTACTCGTTAAAGATCCCTATCCTAATAAAACCTGGATAGGCAAAATTAGGACTCCCACTGTAGCATCGTCCGATTAGCCATAGTAGCATAAAGTGACGTTAAATAAATAAACAAAAAACACAAGACTTTTAGACATGATAACTGACGTACGTAAAGTAGTTACTGAGCATTCGACAAAAATTGGGTGTACTATACTACTAATAAAGTTAAAACCCTTTTTAGAAGACAAAACCTGCCCTTATACCACATGACAATGACTAAGATACTACAATAGAACTGTAACGGGTTATGTTCTCATTTAGACCTTTTTAAAGTATTACTTTCCAGATACGACCCCATATGCTCATGTATCCAAGAGACACATTTAGTAAAACATCATTCTTTCTCATTAAGCCAATGCCAAGTGATCAGAAAGGACAGAGACTCGTTCAAAAATTGGTGAGGTGTGTGTATTATTATTAAGAACGAAATTTACTTTGAACAGATTAACTTGGACACTGACTTGGAAGCCATTGCGATAACTATCAACCTACTGAATCTTATAACACTATGTAGCCTGTATATCCCACAAAAAACATATTCGACACATTTACACTTGACCTGTATATTCAACATCTTAAACGGAATATTATGAAAATCTAGTTTACTAAACGTCCAACGGAAATAATTTTAACTACATTAATCGGAAATATACATTATTAATGTTTATAAGAAATGTGTAAATCATTTATATTTGAAATTTCGTCGTTAGAGAAATATTTTCTAGACGACGAGAGACGAAATTAAAATTTTAATGAAATACGAAGTTTTTTCAATGAAATGTTTAGTATCTATTTTAGTTTCGCCCTATTCCCACTATGAAGAATATTAATATTGTTTGTTTATTTATTAAACGTCACTTTATGCTACTATGGCTAATCGGACGATGCTAGAGTTGGAGTCCTAAATTTTGCCTATCCAGGTTTTATTAGGATAGGGATCTTTAACGAGTACCTGACATCGCACAGGCTCGGGACCACCTTTTAACGTCCCCTCCGAAGGACGGCGTAACTAAGGATTTTTTACTCCCATTAAAAAATCCTAGGACCACCTGCGGGTTTGAACCCGTGACCTTTAGCATGGGAGGCTGTTACGCTAGCCACCCAGCTACAAGTGATCCCCAATATTAATATTAGTTCCAGGATGTAATAAAAATTAATAGGAATATTAAATCATCTATTACTGGAACTTTCGGAATTTACACTATCGACTAACTCATTTCTTTTCTATTTTATCATTTCTAAAGCCCAACTAATGTATCTTTTAAAATTATTTTATACTTTTTCCTGTTTTCTTTCGGTTTCAGTTCTTCTATGTAACTTTGGTAGCAGTTTTTATTTTCTATTTCCCATATTTCGTGCCTGAATAGCTTGAGTAATCATACCTCTCTCTCTGTCCTGATCTCTGAAAAGCTTCTACCTACGTTTGAAAATAACTGTTTGAACATTAAAATGAAAACTACAATTTTCCAGCGATGTCATTTCCTTTCTCATCATTAATAATACTGTGTTGTATAATAAGTTCGTAGCGTTCTTCAAAATTTAAATTTAATCCTCACTTTGTTTATAAAATCAAGTTTACTTGGTCAATATTGTTTGCATATTCTAAAAAATCTGGTGCGGGCAACACACGACTTTCACTTACCACCATTTTTAAAATCAATGAAAGAATTTTCAAATACAGTTAGAGATAAAAAAAATACGTGAAATTATTTTAATTAATAATTAATTTAATTTGGAATTATACAAATTGAATTTATGTAGAAACATGTGTTTTATTAAAAAATCTATTATATTATTATCTTAAACTAGCTGTTGCGCGCATCTTCGTCTGCGTCCATTTCAGTTATTATGAAAGCTATTAAGACGTTTTTAAAAGATTATATTGGGTTGTCCGGAAAGTTCGTAGAGAAATTTGGACAATAATTAAAATTAAATAGCTTAAAATTTATTTATTTAATCTACAAAATATTTACCACCGTCAGCAATTACTCTATCTCAACGCCTTGAAAGTTCCATTATCCCTTTTTTCCAAAAATCACTGTCCTTCCTCCTTAAGAACAATAAAAGGTTCGTTATGACGTCCCCCGGGGCTGGTCTTCCAAACTGAAATCTCCTGATCTAAACCTCGAAAACCACTTCTGAACCGTGCTATCAGCAATTGAATCGCTGCTATACTTGGAACGAATCATTCTTGCAGTTTGGGCTACGTTTTTCCATCTTTTTAAAAAAAACAGCATATTATTTCGAAAATGAACTGAATCGTCACTCATGTTGGATTGCAATAAACTACTCTACTGATCCTTCATAAAGACGAATTCAGTGTGTAAATATAGTTAATTCCATGAGGATTAAAGGCATATAAATAAACATTAGCCTCGTGATTCATTTTAGTAGAAAAAAAAAGAAGGTAAATTTTATTTTAAAAACCTCTACCAACTTTTCGGACGGCCCAATATTTTAAAGTATTTCTGCTTAAATAATATTTTTGGTTTTATTTTCTTGTGGCAGAAGAACATACTGATTTTCTCCGCGACCCGATCTTGAAAATCGATTCCTACGTGTTTAAATGCTTGCCCATGTGATTTATTAATTGTCATGGCAAAAGATAAATTAACGGGAAATTGAATTATTTTAAAATTAAAAGGTAAATCGTTTGGAATCGTTGGGATTCGAGGTCAATTTTCCCTATTTTTTCTCATATTTTCCACTGATTCTTCGGTCCTATTGGTGGCAGCGTGATGTTATATAGCCTATAGCCTTCCTCGATAAATGGACTATCCAACACAAAAAGAATTTTTCAATTTGAACCAGTAGTTTCTGAGATTAGCGCGTTCAAACAAACAAACAAACATACAAACAAACAACAAACTCTCCAGCTTTATAATATTAGTATAGATAATCAGTTAGTTTTATCTTCTTTTCATCACTCTATTAACTTTTAAAAGCTTGTGTATGAGATGATATTTTTCTAAAATCTTTAGCTTTCCAACGGTATATCATACATGTATATTACTGCTATTATGTTTAAAAACGAAAAATTGCGTTAAAAAAATATTTTTTCTGTTTTCTCCTTTAGTTGGGTATCGAATTTATTCAATTTATATATTTACCTGTTTTTCATCAGCGTTAACAAGATAATCTAGTTATTTTTATAGAATATACAAAATTAAAGGTACTTTGGAGGAAGAAAATTTAAAATATCGGCATTTAAGCCCTGTCAGACCATTTTTATCCAAATAAAACCTACATGATATTAAAGCCCATTGAATTTTACATCGATATAGCGGGTTTAATCAAAATCGTCGGAACCTCGTCGGACTGTTTTCGAGAAAATCGAAAAAAGGTGCAAAATGCACGTCTCGGGCGTATATTTGTCTTAATATGAAATTTCAGTTTCATAGGACTTACCGTTTCCGCCCGGGAGTTACCACACACACACACACACAGACCTTTTTGCGGGACTAAGAAGACCCTAAAACGTGTATTTCCGTTGAAAACTGTAACTCGAAAATTTTCACGATCGCAATACTTCCCCTTACTATTTATAGTAAGTGAAAGTAAAAAAAGATTGGTGAAGGTTCTTCTAAGCATAGGTTTCAATCGAGGTTCCTTATCTCAAAGTGGTATTTTGTTTACTAAAAATGGAAGAGAAACAAAATTCATTTTCGTCATTTAACGATTTTTATTTGCGAAAAGAGAAATCAATTGCACAGACGGTTAAAAAATTGCAGTATGTACGGCGATGAAGCCTCAGGAGAAAGCCTGGTCCGTCAGTGGTTTGCTCGGTTCAGGACTGGAAATTTTGCCTTGGAGGACTCAAAGCGCTCGGGTCGTCCTTCAATTGTTGAAGAAGACCAAATTCCAAAATTACCTGAAAGATGGCAACATGTAATAGATCAAAATGAGTCATATATAATTTATTTTAAAAAATTACAAGAATCTGAAGTTTTTATTAAAAATCAAGAAATTATTTTAGAACCCAATATTTTACCCAAATACATCTGAATAATCGTTTTTTTAAATGTCTATATTGAATGATATATTTCTGAATACTGTCCTTTATATATTAATTTTTTACTTTCACTTAGTATATATAGGAAGGGAAAGTATTGCGATCGTGAAAATTTTCGAATTCCAGTTTTCAACGGAAATGCACGTTTTAGGGTCTCCTGAGTCCAAATAACCAACTCCCGCAAAAAGGTCTATGTGTGTGTGGTAACTCCCGAGCGGAAACGAATTGTCCTATGAAACTGGAATTTGATATTCAAGACAATTATACGTCCGAAATGATACATACAGTTTTCATCAAAATCGGCCGACCAGAAGAGCAACTTTATACCATGCATATTGCACCTTTTTATTATTTTCTCAAAAACGGTTCCGACGATTTTGATCAAACTCGCTACATCGATGTAAAATTTAATGTGCTTTAATATCATGTAGGTTTCATTCTGATTAAAATAGTCTGACAGAGCTTAATAGCCGATATTTTAAAATTTCTTCTTCTAAAGTACCTTTAATTTTGTTGATTCTATAAAAATAACGATATTATCTTGTTACCATTGATGAAAAACAGGTAAATATATAAACTTAATGAATTCGATACCCAACTAAAGGAAAAAAACTGAAATAACATTTTTTTAATGCAATTTTTTGTTTTTGAAGATAAGAACAGTAATATACATGTGTAATATACCGTTGGGAAGCTAAAAATAAAAAAAAAAAAAAATTATCGAAAGTTAATAAAGAGTGATGAAAAGCCAATAAAACTAAGTGATTATTTTAGTTAATAATATAATAGATTTTTTAATGGAACACATGTTTCTATAGAAATTCCATTTAACTAATTCTTTAATGGTTTCACTCAGTTTTATCTCTTACTGTTTTTGAAAATTCTTTAATCGATTCTAAAAACGGAGGTAAGTGAAAGTCGTGTGTTGCCGCACCAGATTTTTGGCCTTGGGCTTAGATACATTTATTTATTCTTGTTGAATCTTTATTTATCTTCAGGAATCCCTGAGTTTAAATCTACTTGTTGGCTGCTGCCATAGTAAAGATATGGATAGATGACTTTGGATTTGTTTCTACTAATTATTAGTCTTACCACCTATCATAATTAAATGGGATAGTTGACTTTTAAATAAAGAAATTTCTTTTTTTTTTATGTCAATATATGACTTCATCAGAGCCACAGCTGATTGAGAATCTCTGAAAAGTGACTCAAGTCGCCCTCATCAACGTATGTAGGAAGATTTCCTTGTTGTTCCAATATCCGGTTGGTGATAAGAACATTTCATGACCCTTCTAAGAATCTCGTTTGTTTGTCGACCTAATGTAGATCTAAAATTTAGGAGGAAACTCCGACACAAAATAAGATAACTTTCCTGATTTCTCTTCGATGGCCGCCTCTCTACCTCAAAATCATTCTATTGGCAACTAGTCTTCCTACATTACTCCTAATTATATCTTAAATAAATAAAGTTAAAAGAATTTTGTTACATCGCGGAAGAAATGTAATACTTCTGGTAAGACTTTACTTCCACGTATCTATTTATGAAATATATATTAAGAGCGAGTATTGCGATCGTGAAAAATTAATGATCCCAGTATTAAACGGAAATACACGTTTTAGGGTTCCCTGAGTCCAAAGGACGAAGCTCTGCAAAAAAAACTTCAGTGTGTGTGTTTGTGTGGTAACTCCCGCGCATAAACGAAAATTTCCTATGAAACTAAAATTTCATATTTAAGACAACTATACACCTATACGCCTGAGATTTTACAGCAACTTTTTTCACTACAATCGGTAAGCCAGAAGAGCAGTTTATCCTAGGCATTTTCACGATTTTCTCAAGAACGGCTCAGACAACTATGATCAAACTCCTTAACTATTAACTTAACGGACTTTAGTGTCACGTTCTGATTCAAAATTTGAGGTATACAGAAAGGTTTATCAGCACTACCAGGACGCGGTTGATTGTATTTTATTTTTCCATAAATTATCGGATATAAATTATTATTTACAAACATAATACACATTGTAATAGCCTTCCTTACTTAATACCTAACCACCTTTTACAAGTATCAAGGACTCAACTCGGACGGTGTAAACCCAAAGGTGGGACGTAATTCGGACACTCTTAGCCAACCGGGACCCAATTAGGACTATCCGAAAAATCCCTACAGATGTTTTTCAGGCAAGTTGCCGATTAAAGTAATTAATTGTTTTTTGTTGCTGTGTAAATATTGTATGAATGTAGTATGTATGATATCTTTCACCACCACTATTGATGTCCAAATTGGGACAGATTGTAATTTTACTCAATAAAAATTGTTGTTGAATTGTTTTTTGTAATTAACTAGAATGTCAATTAAGTACAGAACTTAAGCTTTCTGTTATACTTTAGCTACACTGTAGTTAATAAATGAATTTTGAAAACATATTTTGTAGGATTTTTAAGGCCAACGACCTTAAAATAATAATAAATTAGAATAAAATAAAAATAGCTTAGCTATAACTAGCTTTTATTTAAAACTGGATAGTCAATTGAGGTTTTGGGGTGCTTTGAGGATCGATGTGGATGCGAATCTTCAATAATTATTCATGTAAATCCAACCGGATTTGATTCCAGTATTTTCACATTCTCGCAATATTTCCCCAGTCATTTGGGGTGTATTCTTTATATCAATCTAACAGTCTAAAGTTCATTGTAATTAAAGCTATGTTTTGATCTAATTCATCTCAACTTAATGGGCCACGTGATTATTGCGGGCGCGAAGTAGGATAAAGTTTTGAGTAAAAAAAAATTATCTTATATACAAAGTTGAGGAAGGTATTGTAAAGTGACTAATTTGACATAACCGCGATTATTATACATAACCAACTTTAACTTTATTTCATAGTTTTTAAAGTGATTTTATCAACCAGGTTAAGTGAGTCGTGTGTTGTACGCACCAGATTGTTTTGTTAACGTCATTTTAATTAATTTAACGTCATTTTACGTCTTCGACATTTATTCATTGTAAATAAATAAAACAAAAACGCTTTTTCAACTCCAACTTTATAGAAAAGTTCTTAAATTGATTTTAATGACGGAGGTAAGTAAAAATCGAGTGTTGCAAAAATTTTTAACTGCATATTTTACAGGTCTGAAACCGAATTAATAATTGAAATTCTACATTACTTTTTTTCGTTTACCTTTATTCCTCGCCTTTTATTGCAAACAAAAAAAAAATACTGATTTTAATTTGTTAATAATAAATGATGTTTTTAAACTAAGATAAATTTACCCTATATCGTAACTTCATTACCTAGTACCATTTAATGTTGTTAAATTTGAAGATTTTTTTTTCATGGTAATCTTAGTTTCAGAATCAATTTTTAAAATTCTTTAATTGGGATTACCGTACTTTACTTTTTTTTTCTTCTTTCGATTCTTGTAAAGAAATATCAAATACTCGAAGGGTATATTCTGAAGCCATCTGATAGTATTATCAGTTATTATTAGTAGTATTATCAGCCATGAAAAAATATTATCTTATACATAAAATTGTAAATGTAACGGAGAGTGAAGAAAGGACGATAAAACTGATTTTGTCCTAGATAGTAATATATTATTTTGTGTCACATGAAATGTCTGTTTTCAAGAAAAAGGATTTATATTAAAAATACGATATAAAAACAAGATAATTTCATTCGAAGTATTTACCTTCTTTTTCTACACATTTTTCCCAACGTGACACCAACTTTTTTATCCCCGAACTGAAAAACTCTGAGCTTTGAAGTGAAACAAAATCTGAAAACGCACTCTTTACTTGATCATCATTTTAAAAAAGTTTTCCTTTGACGAAGTTCCAACCGGATTTGATTCCAGTATTTTCACATTCTCGCAATATTTCCCCAGTCATTTGGGGTGTATTCTTTATATCAATCTAACAGTCTAAAGTTCATTGTAATTAAAGCTATGTTTTGATCTAATTCATCTCAACTTAATGGGCCACGTGATTATTGCGGGCGCGAAGTAGGATAAAGTTTTGAGTAAAAAAAAATTATCTTATATACAAAGTTGAGGAAGGTATTGTAAAGTGACTAATTTGACATAACCGCGATTATTATACATAACCAACTTTAACTTTATTTCATAGTTTTTAAAGTGATTTTATCAACCAGGTTAAGTGAGTCGTGTGTTGTACGCACCAGATTGTTTTGTTAACGTCATTTTAATTAATTTAACGTCATTTTACGTCTTCGACATTTATTCATTGTAAATAAATAAAACAAAAACGCTTTTTCAACTCCAACTTTATAGAAAAGTTCTATAAGTTTGAAGTGAAACAAAATCTGAAAACGCACTCTTTACTTGATCATCATTTTAAAAAAGTTTTCCTTTGACGAAGTTGTCTAAATTCCTGAACAGGTGGTAATCTGTTGGAGACAAGTCGGGAGAATATGGTGGGTGCGGAAGAACTTCGTAGCCCAGTTCTTTCAATTTTTGCACGGTATGTTTTGAAACATGGGGTCTTGCTACCGCTCAGTGAGATCATGAGGTACCCATGTATCGAGCTTTTTTACTTTCCTAATACACCTTAAATGCCTGAAAACGGTTGATGCACTTGCATTTAGTTGTGCTGAGAGTCCTTTAACTGTTTGGTAGGGGTTTCCTTCTACTGTATGTTTGAGGGCATCGTTTTCTATTACGGACGGAGCTCTTCCTCGGGGCATGTTTTCCAAGTCGATATCCCCAGCTGAAAACTTAGCAAACCAACGGAGAATGGTCCGTTCATTAACACTCTCTTCCCTAAACGCCTCGCAAATGTTTCTAGCGGCCTCAGTTGCTGAATGGCCGAGTTTAAACTCGTACAAAAATATTACCCGAAAATCGCGTGTTTCCATGTTCATATTTGGAGGTATACTAAAAGGTGGGTAATTGATTGGGATGCTAATGTTTATAATACAAATTTAGAGGATTAGTAACTGTTTACTTTAAATATGTAAACATTCGGAAGAAAACAACCTGCGAAATCCTTTATGTATTTCAAAAACTATAAAAACGGACATTTCAAGTGAAACAACCCAATAATAGATTATTTATTAAAATAATTTATTTCATGGGAACCCAATTTAATTAATTCTTTTACCAATTAGTTTCATCTTCAAATGTATTTCAAAATTCTTAAATTGATTTTAACTACGGATGTAAGTGTAAATCGTGTGTTACGCGCACCTGATTTTTGATTATCACTCATGGCACCTGTAGTAAATTGATTGAATTCAATTACGTACTTGTTACTCTAAACTTCTATGAAATAATTTTATTGCTCGAATGCAATATTATATCATAGAGTTATATTATATATATATATCTAAAAATTTAAAGCTGTATTTAGTAACATTAATTTAGGCAAAATCGCAAAATACGTATAAATAGTTTTCATTTTTCATCTATTTATTTCATTGGAATTTTTAAACAAATTTATTCAAAGGACAAGTAATAATAATAATAATAGGCTTACCGAACCAAAGGTTCGATGCCGATACCACCAAACTTCGCCATTTCGGACGCCTACCAGTCGGTTCAGCGAATACCAACTTTCTCGGAATCCGTTCCTCACCGAGCCTAACAACTTTACGCGCCCATGTGAGTCTCCGCGATGCTATCAACTCAATTATATTCACAGGGCACAAATTCCACAATTCCGCGTTGTGCAACCTTATAAACTCTCCAGTGGCCTCACCTCTCTTCGGACCAAATATTTTACGCAGTACCTTATTTTCGAAAACCTTAAGCCGTTGTTCATCCTTCAAAGTAATCGGCCACGTTTCACATCCGTAAAGAACCGTCGGAAGAATAATAGTTTTATAAATTCTAACCTTTAAGTTTTTAGACAGAAGCCGCGAGCTAAGTAATTAAGCAAATGAATAATAACACGCATTCCCCACCTTTAACCGGGACTTTATTTCTTCCTGGATTTCATTTTTTCTTGTTATCATTGAACCTAAATACTTGAATTTCTCTACGTGTTCAAAAGTATGCCCTGAAATATTAATATCATCTAGAACGCCACCATTTCTGCTACTAATCATATATTTCGTCTCATCGGTATTTAATTCGAGACCTATTTGTTTACCGGTTTTATTAACACACTTGTATTTAGTTGTATGGTTTCCGTGTCTTCACCTAGCAGTACCAAATCATCGGCATACCCCAAAACCGGAATCTTGTCACCCATATTTAAGCCTTTCTCGGTTCACATCGCCTTTTCTATGTCATATTCTAAAGCTATATTAAAAAAAACAGATGAAAGGGAGTCACCCTGTTTCAAACCCGATCGCACCTCAAATTTCTCGAAGTAATTATGACCGATTCTAATTTTATGGAAAGTTTCTGACAAACACATCTCTACTAGGTTTAATAACTTTCTAGGTATTCCCTGTTCAATCATGATGTTATATAGCTTCTGACGGTCTATTGAATCAAAAGCCTTTTTAAAATCGATATAAAGTTGAAGGACTACACCGTTGTATTTTCTCTAATATTTGACGTAAGGAAAATATTTGATCAATAGTCAAGCGATTCCAGAGACACAACTGGTGTAATTTGATTAATGACCTTCTGTAAAGAATTTTTCATTTATCTCAATTTGATCAAAAATTATAGTATTTTGGCCACTGGTAATGAAAAAAAATCAAGTAAGTCTGGTGTTTACCACCTGGGAGTTGGTCAATACGTATTTGAATGAGGTGATATTGGATCTAATAAAAATTCCTAAAAAGGGAATGAAGAAATTACTCATTATTGTGTTTGTCAGATCATCCTTCTAGATCAGGAAGTCACAAAAGCGCTTCATAAGTAATGTTTTCATGTTAAGTGAATAATGGGACAGTCCAGTTTTAAAGTGTTGTAAAGGAAAAAAAAATTGGTGCGGGCACACAAGACTTTTACCTATCTTGGCTGTTAAAACAATATAATAACTATTAAATAAACATAAATAAAGTTAATTTAAATAAAAAGTATATTTAGTTTCGTTGGTAACATATGATGTAGATTAAACAATATTAAATTACTACTCATAATAATTAGCAATAACATTATGACCTATTCGTCGGTTTACATTACCTTTTACATCTTTCAATACAAGATTAAAAAATGTCTGAACTCTTTAGCTCTCCAACGGTATATTATACATCTATATTACTGTTTTCATCTTTGAAACAACAAAAATCAAATTAAAAATATTTAAATTTAATACCTCTTTTCTCCTTTAGTAGATTATCCAATTCAAAACTTGAATATTTAGCCGTTTTTACTTTCACTTAACTATGTATAAAATATATATTAAGGGAAAGTATTGTGATTGTGAAAATTTTCGGATTCCATTTTTCAACGGAAATGCACGTTTTAAGGTCCCCTGAGTCTAAATGACCAAGTACCGTAAACATATTCTGCGTTTGAATATTAACTCCCGCGCGTAAACGAAAAGTCCTATGAAAGTGAAATTTCAAATTTAAGACAACTCTACGCCCGAGATGTTACAGAACCTTTTTCGTCGAAATCAACTAACCAGAAGAGCCACTTTATACCATGCATTTTGCACGTTTTTACGATTTCCTCAAAAACGGCTTTAACGATTTTAATTGAACTTTTCATATCAATGTAAAATTTAATGGGCTTTAACGTCATGTGGGTTTCATTATGATTGAAATAGTCTGATAGGGCCTAAATGCCGATATTTTAAATTTTCTTCTTCTAAAGTACTTTAATTCTGTAGATATTATAAAAATAACCATATCATCTTGTCACTATTGATAAAAAAGAAGTAAATTTATAAGTTAAATGAATTTTATATCTGACAAAAGGAGAAAATTGCAAACAAAAAAATTGTTTGATGCAATTTGTCGTTTTGAACATAAGAACAGTAATATAGATGTATAATATACCTGCTTGTAAAAGTCAAGAAAAGTGATGAAAAACCGATAAAACTAACCCATTATCTATACTAATATTATAAAGCTTAAGAGTTCGTTTGTTTATAAAGCTAATCTCAGAAACTACAGGTTCGATTTGAAATTTTGTTGGTTTGTTTGATAGTCCATTTATCGAAGAAGGCTTTAGGCTATATAACACCACGACTCGACCAATAGGAGCAAAGAATCATTTAAAAATGTGGATATTAACCTCGCATTCCAATGATTCCAAATGATTTACCTTTTAATTGTAAAATAATCCAATTTGGATAGTGCATTTATCGAGGAAGACTTAAGAGTATTTTACATCACGCTGCGACTATTAGGAAAAGTAATTCTAAGAATCAGTGGAAAATGCAGAAAAAACGGAGAAATTAACCTCGCCGCATCCAAGTGGTTCCAAATGATTTACCTTCATTTTTAAAATAAATCAATTTCCCGTTTATTTATCTTTTGCCTTAACGATTAATAAATCGCAGGGTCAAACATGTAAACACGTAGAAATTGATTTACGTCAAGACTGCTTTTCACACGACCAAATATATGTCCTGTTGTCAACATCGGGTTGCGGATAAAACAGTATGTTCTTCTGCCACAAGAAAATAAAACTAAAAATATCATTTACGCAGAAGTACTTTAAAATATATTCTTTTAAAAACTTCTGAATCCCGATCATAAAAGAAATTGAAGCGGACGAAGTCGCGGGCAACAGCTAGTTTTAGTTAATAATATAATGGATTTTTTAATAAAAACATGTTTATATAGAAATTAAATTTAATTATTTATTTATTAGTTTTACTCATTTTCATCTATAACTGTATTTGAAAGTTCTTTAATCGATTTTATCAATGACTTGTTAAAAGTGAAAGTCGTGTGTTGCTCGCACCAGATTTTTATCAATACTTATAAGATGGTATGTTTTTTTTTTTTCGAATCTACAAAATTAAAGGTAGTTTAGAAGAAGAAAATTTAAAATAACAGCATTTAAGCTCTGTCAGACTATTTCAATCAGAATGAAACCTACATCATATTAATATGTTTAATTTATTTATTCATCATATCAGTGCTCATTTAAAATCCTAATATTTAATATTCATTCACTCCGATGTTAATTTAAAATGTATTTATGTATATATATATAAATATAACTATATATATATATATATATATATATATATATATATATATATATATATATATAAAACTATATGTATTAAAAATTTGTATTTCAAAGACTATTTAAAATCTAAAATACTTTAATACTTCTATATAAGATAAAATTAAAAATATATATATATATATATATAAACCTGTATAATTTGTTACTTTCTATTTATTTTGTTTATTCTACTATGCTGTTTAGCGCTTATCTATTATCCTATTGTGATTTGTTGCGTTTCATGTTTATTACTTATAATTGTTATTAATTGCTATTTGTTATGTATAGCCTGACCAGGCTCTATTTGTATGGGGAACCCCCTAAGACAAATAAACTCATTCTATTCTATTAATATGTTTCATATAAGTGAAAAAAAAAAAAAAAAAAAAAAAAAAAAAAAAAAAAAAAAAAAAAAAAAAAAAAAAAACTGCGTCTCTACAATCCATGAAGGACACAGTACATATAGATTTCGTACTGTTTCTAGGTCAATGGCCGTGCAGTGGTGAAGGTAATCGTGAAGAATCAAGAATTGTGTTTTAAAGATATGTATTTTCAAGATCAGTCTTGCAGATTTTATCTGCATGTAAAACATGGGTTGCCTGATATGCCTTATACGTTTTTCTGTCTAGTACTTTATTGTTTAAGTCTACTTATGTTGTAGAAAAAATAAATCATTACTTTTACCTACTTATGTATGAAATGTATATTAAGGAAAAGTAATTTGATCCTGAAGATTTTCCGCGGAAATACACGTTTTAGGGTCCCTTTAGTCCAAATGACCAAGTCCCGCAAATAGGTCTGTGTTGCGTTGGTAGTAAGTTTAATTTGAAAAGGGTAAGTTGTATGAAACTCAAATTTTGTATTTCGAAATCGTATAT
The DNA here is from genome assembly GCA_023052935.1 of Piezodorus guildinii. NCBI lineage: Eukaryota > Metazoa > Arthropoda > Insecta > Hemiptera > Pentatomidae > Piezodorus > Piezodorus guildinii. The sequence continues at coordinate 73,859,938 of CM041293.1, read as the reverse complement.
TCCTGACAAGTTACAGAAATATTTTCTTCAAAATCTGTAAACCAAAAGAGCCATACCATGCACCTGTTTAAGATTTTAATTAGACTTGATGTATAGATGTAAAGTTTGATGGACTTAAATATCATAAAGCTTTCATTCTGATTTAAATAATCTGACGCGGCTTAAATGAGGATTTTATTTCTCTAAGGTATCTTTAATTATCGAGATCTTTAAAAAATAATATAGAAGAGTGAAGTAAGTAATATGACTAGTAATATAGATGTTTTATATACCGCCGGAATACTTAAGATTTAAGAAAGTATGTTATCTAATGAACGAAATTGAGGAAGATAATGTAAAGTGATGAATAGAGTGATTATTGCTCAGTATGGTTATATATTATTTAATATAAAGCTCATGTGATGTTGATTTCCAAATGATAATAAAATTTTACGAAATTGTTTTTATTTTATTTATTTATGTTTTGTTTTTTTACATATTTGTATTCTCATCATTTACTGTCATCTATTTGATTTTATCTAATGAACACTCAAGCCCTTTAAGAACACAATTCGAAAATGCTATTTTTTTCTAAGTTCACATCTTTTGTTTTGTTCCAAATCATAGGCATTATAACATTTACTTCATAACTTAGATAAATGCAGGCTAGTATTGTGCGGGAGCCTTCCTGGACGTGGAACAGGCCTTTGACCGAGTCTGGCACCCGGGATTGCTTTACAAGCTCCGCCAATTGCTCTCCCCTACATACTTTCTTATTATCCAGTCCTACCTCACTGGCAGATCCCTGAAAATCAATCATAATAACTCATGTTCATCCATTTTTAGGCAGTCTGCTGGAATCCCTCTAGGTAGTATCCTTGAACCCATCCTTTACACAGTTTATACAGCTGATATCCCAACCCATCCTAACACCTTCCTTTCTACCTATGCTGATTACACTTGTGTGTTATCAGCCAATACTGATCCAACTATTGCCTCTTAAACTCTCCATTCCAATCCTCAGAGACTTTGAAGTATGGTGTCAGAACTGGAGAATTAAAATCAATTTCAATAAATCCAACCAAATTACCTTTATCCTTCGTCGTACACCTATGTCATAATGCCCTACTGTCTCCCTTAATAATACTCCTCTTGTCCCGGTTGAACCGATCCGATATCTAGGACTGTACCTTGGCAAACGCCTTACTTGGAACCCTCATACAAGACTGAAACGACAAGAAGCTGCACGACGTTTTTTACTACTTAAACACTTACTAGACAAACGCTCTAATCTTCCACTTAACTACAAAAGACTCATCTACATGACTATCATAAGACCTATATGGACTTACGGAGTTGAGCTCTGGGGCTCTACTAAACCATCAAACTTTTCCCGTATCCAATCCTTACAATCCAATATCCTTCGCAAAATCCTTAACGCTCCTTACTTTGTCACGAATAAAATCATCTACAATGACCTTAATGTCCCATATATTGCTGATTTGGCCCGTACGAGGTATCAACCCTTCCATGACATACTCCATTCCCACCCTAATCCTTTCGTTTCAATCCTTTCTTCCTCTTCAATTCCTGACAAACCTCCGCGGCGTCTGAAAAGGAGATGGCCCCGGGATCTTCTAGTTTAGAATATTTTAGAGTGCTTTCATTGGGAAGCTTCTCTACAAGTGTTTCTTGCCTTTTATTTCATTCAAATTTACTTGTTGTATTACTTGTTATACAGTTGTAAATTCCAATAAATAAATATTTAAAAAAAAGAAATATTTCAATGCAGAAAGAATAAAACTAGCTGGTTTAATATTATAGTAATCAGAGATTTTCGGGCTTCCTATAAAATGTCCTAGAATGGTCATAGTATCTTTTGGAATGAAACGCCTCAGATGTTCTTTAAAAATATTTCAACTCTATTGATTCAATATATTCAACTTTATTTCATACTTCTTAAATTCATTTTATCAACCGATGAAAGTAAAAGTCGTGTGTTGCGCTAACCAGACTTTATTTATTTATTCTTGGATCAAATACCTTTAATAAGAAAATACAAAACAAAAAACAACAGTGGAACAAATCGGTGCTTAAAGTTTGTCTACTATTTTATATTAATATAATTTATGCATAGCATTACCTACATCTTTGCGTACATATGGATACTCACATATATGCTACAACAGAACGGAAGATCGAAATTAATGTTGTTAATTAAACAGTTGAAGCTCAAATGGAGACAAAGAGAAGTTTTTAGAGAGAGAGATAGCTAGCAAATTACAGAAGCATCAGTTCCAAAATATAGCGAAAAAGTTACTTTTTAATGCAGATTTACTATATACACATACAGATTACGAAAAAGGTATTTGGTTAGTACAATATCACCTTTAACACCATCACCAGACAGTTCAGTTTTTTTGCGACGGAATATAAATATTGATTATGAAGTGTCAATGGTTGACTGTGTGTATATATGAGAGAAGTTGTTTGAGGGTGCAGTCAATTTAGCACACAATTAAGCGTAAACTTAATTTATTGGTGCCGACGTTTCGGCCTAAATTATAAGCCTTCTTCAGGGCTATAAGAAAAACCACAAACAAAGATAACAACCAGCAGTGGAATACAATATATAAAGATGATAAGAAAAATAAATTGTACTGAAGATTACAAACAAAGTGAAAAAGTAGTAATGTCAATTGATAAATGTAATAATTCCTACTAACAAAAACAAAGAGGGGAAGACATTTTAATAAAAGGTGTGTTATATTTTACAGTTTTAATTAATTACTTATTTAATTAATGTGAGACGTTATAAAGTTAAAAAAATAAAGAAAGAGATGAAAGTAAAAAAATAGTAATGAAATAGTTATAATAGCGAGAAATTATACAGTTAACAAAATTAAAAAAAAAAAAAAATTACAAAATTAAAAAAAATACATTTAACGGTAAGAGAAAAAGAGTTATAAATCTATGACGTACAAAATGTACATTATTTTATAAAGTGTGAAAAAATTAAAATATAAAAATATAGGGAATACGTGTGTATATATATCTCTCTGTAAAATACTTATTAGAAAAGTTTTAAAGAGAACTAAAAGTTGGAAAGGTTGAGAATTTTAAAAGTGGACGGGTAAAGAGGTGAGAGACATTTAAATCAGATATGTCTACATACTGGTTGTGTGAGCTGAGAAGGCGTCAGTCAACAACAATGGGACGATTAAGTAATTATGGTGTCGTGGGTGGTGGTTGATTTTTTTTTTTCAAATTCTTACTAAACTTAAAAATCAGAGAAATTATCCAGCAGATTAGCTTCCTTAACAATAGGATATTAGACCTAAAAAAAATGTATTTTCCAATAACATGAACGAAGACAGTATGAACATTCTCTCCACCTATATTTCAACAATTTTTAATGCCTACCGTTCAAAAAGGAAAATCGATCTCATATCAAAATTTAATAAACTGTAACAAGATTCCCTCCTGACCAAAATTTATCCTAAAGGTGACCAAAGGTGGGTTCACAATATTTTTTCAACTTCTAATATCCCCTCTAATTTTATTAATATTTTAAGTTTAGGTCCTAACTTTTCTTCTCCTAACTCTTCCAACAAAATCATCCCTCTACTCCTTACCGACTTAGAATATATTTACAATGATAATATTATCATTAATTCTAATGAGGAGAAGGAGTTGTCCCGCGTCTCTATTTGCAATATTATTTCAAACCACCTCCAACACCCCCCATTCTTATCTTCCAATCTTTCTCCACAATTCTTCAAAGACATCTCCCTCACTCGATCCTTCCTAAAGTCCCATAACGACATAATTATCACCAAAGCTGACAAAGGCAATAAGACAGTTATCATGGACCGCTCTGACTACAACCAAAAAATGACCAACCTTCTTTCTGACAAATTAACATATGTTCCCTCTACCCGTGATCCTACTCCTTCTCTCAAAACTCAATTTAACAATCATTTAAAAAGTCTATTAGATTCAAAGCTTATCAATTATCCCACTTATCGTAACCTCATCTCCTACAATTCCGTAGCTCCCCGTTTCTACGGGCTTCCAAAAATTCACAAACCAGGCAATCTCCTTCGCCCTATCACCTCCAATATTAATTCTCTCTCTGTTAAACTTAGCAAATTCCTTCTACCTTCCTTAAACATTCTCAGTCGTAACAATCCGTATGATATCAACAACTCATTTCAACTCCGTCAACAATTAATTTCCTTCACCATTCCAAATCACCACATCCTCGCATCTCTTGATGTAGAAAGTTTATTTACTAACATCCCTATAGATAAAGCCCTGTCCTTAGTTGCAGACAATTGGTCTTCCATTGAACCTCACACCACTCTAAACCGTTCCGCATACCTAGAATCCCTTGATCTTTGCTGTAAATCCGGTTACCTCATCTTCCAAGAACAATACTTTTACCAAATCTCCGGACTCGCCATGGGAAATCCTCTTGCCCCCGACCTAGCCAACATCGTTCTAAATGACTTAATTAATTCCGTTACACCCTTTTTCAAGAATGACATTATCTTCATCAAAAAATATGTAGACGACCTTTTCCTCATTCTTAATCCTGAAAAAATCCCTGAGATCCTTTCTTCGTTCAATTCTTACCACCCACGCCTTCACTTTACCATCGAACCTGAAGTAAATAACTCTCTTCCATTCTTTGACCTCGTAATCATAAGAAACCCTGATCAAACTATATCCACTGACTGGTACACTAAACCTACTTACTCAGGCAGACTCTTAAATTATCACTCCCAGCACCCTTATCACCAAAAAATCAATACAGCCAAAAATCTTATTTATAGAAGTCTTTCCATCTCCGATTCCAAATTCTTCAGTACCAACATAAATCGTTCCCTCCCCCTACTATCAACAAATTTATCAACAACCACATATATCATCCACCATCACTTTCTACTTCCCATCTCTCCATTTCCAACCCTCTTTATAGATCACTTCCATATATTCCTTTCCTCTCGGAAAAAATTTAAAAAGCATTACGTTCCTTCAATCCCAACCTAAGACTTGCCTTCAAATCCCAAAATAGACTTTCCAAACTCTATAACAACCTTAAAGATCCCCTTTCCCCTTCCCATCGCTCACAGGTTGTATACCGAATTCCATGCTCTAGTCCTAACTGCAATTCTTCTTACATTGGGGAGACCAAAAACCTCCTCAAGGACCGTATCTCGCAGCACAAATATTCCATTTCCTAAAAAAAAACCGCTGCGTCTAAGCTCTCGGAACACTCTCTATTGTTAAACCACTCCTTCGACTTTGAAAAAACTTCCATCCTTGCCACCGTTCCTAACCAAGACAAAAGACTCATAACCGAATGTATATATATCCAATTAGAACCCCTTCCAGTCAATCAAAAAACAGACAGACGCAACCTTTCCTTGGCTTATTCCCATATACTTAACCTATTAAAACGTTCTTGAGCCTTATACACTCCCAATATTTTTTCTTTATTTCCTTTTTCCTCTCTTCCTTTTTTATTTTTATTTTTTTTTTATTATTATTATTTTTTTTTTTTTATTGCATTATTACAGATTTCATATTGGTAGTCCCTAAACCCTTTTATCAGGATATACTCTATTATTTTCTTATCCTATAATTATTTTCTTTATAGTAACTCATTCTTTATATTACTTATATCAACCAGTTTCTTCCGTTTTATTGTTCGTTCCGAACATAAGGGAAATAATTAATTATTTTTTAACTAACTAATAACTTTGTTCCGATTTGCATCATTTCTCTTCCTTTTCATTATTATGTATTCCATATTCGGCTATCCAAACTCGTTTGACATTATATACTTTCCTCTTTTTAATTTCTCTAATAAATATGGACTACTCCATAAGTTTCTTTCTACCTATAGTTTATTACGGGGATACTACTTTTAGGATTATATATTCGGTGATTTTACTCAGTATTTAATATTTTGACCTCATTTCCAATATTTTTTTTTTTTTTTTTTTATTGAGAAATATTAGTTTGTTACATAATGAACAGTAGTAATAGAGATGTAGTACACATTCATACAATATATACAGAATAATGATAATAAAGTCAAATTACATAAAATCGGAAATAAATAAATTCGAATATATACAAGAAAATAACAATTAAAAAAAACAAAACAACAACAAACAAATCAAAACAACAACCTGTAGTAGAGATAAATACAAGTTGGGAAATAAACAAAAATCATACAAGCAAACTTAACTATATATAATATATACAATCTGCTAAAGGGACCCTAGACTCCGCTGCTCCCTCCACAAGTGGGGGGAGAAGCCGAATCCAAGAGATCCCAGCGCCTCTCACCCGGCGCTTCACTGGTGTAAGCCAGTGGAGGCCGAGCTAGGGCGGAATAGCCATTTCCAATATAACCATTTTTTGAACACGTCAAAAAATTTTCGATAAATATTCAAAAATAAACTAAGCAGAAAAGAAAAGAAGAAAAGGGAGAAGAGGAAGGGGAAAAAAAGAGAGAAAAGGGGGAAGAAAAAAAAAAATTTAAATACTCATTTGTTTATTTTGATTCCATTGTTACCGCCTATTTTAGTTCCTCATTTCTCCACTGTGGGCACCATAATTACTTAATTATCCTATCGTTGTGACGCCTCCTCAGCTCACCTAATCAATATATACACATATCTGATTTAAATGTCTCTTACCTACATTATAACCAGTTTTTTAACATGTAAAAATTTCGATAAATATTAAAAATAAATAAAAGAAAATATATTTTAAATATTCATTTGTTTAATGTTTGCTTTGATTTCATTGTTTACCTTCAATTCTAGTTCCTCTTTTCCCCACCCAGGGCACCATAATTACTTAATCGTCCCATTGTTGTTGAATGACGCCGTCTCAGCTCACGCAACCAGTAAGTAGACATATCTGATTTAAATGTCTCTCACCTCTTTACCCGTCCACTTTTAAAATTCTCAACCTTTCCAACTTTTAGTTCTCTTTATTTAGTAAGGGAAAGTAGTGTGATCGTGAGAATTTTCGAATTTCAGTTTTCAACGGAATACACATTTTAGGGTCCCTTGAGTCCAAATAACCGCAAAAAGGTCTGTGTGTGGTAACTCTAGCGCGTAAACGAATCTATAAAAATAACCATATTATCTTGTTACTATAGATAACTAACAGCTAAATATGCAAGTTGAGCGAATTTAATAAACAACTAAAGGAGAAAACTAAAAAAATGTTGTTTTTTTAATGTAAAGTTTCGTTTTTGAAAATAAGAACTGTAATATAGATGTATAATATACCGTTGGATAGCTAAAGATTTTAGGAAAAATATTATCTGATACACGGAATTGTAAAGGGTAATGGAGAGTGATGAAAAGCCGAGAAGGGAAATTCTTGTTGACCGTGCTACCATCTGACAGACTATCAAAGAAGCAGAGCGCCCTAGTTGTCGAAAAAGGAACTGAGTAGCGGCAGGTCTTGGCTGGATGAGCCACAGTTTGTTCTAGTTCCTGTGTCTTTTCCCTTTCAGCAGCCATGGAGTAGAAGAATTAAGAAGACCCACTGGCCAATGAGAAGGAGAGAAAGTGCAATATCACCTTTATCACCATTACCAGACAGTATCTTCACCTTCTCAGATTTCTCTAACTTAAGTCAATTTACCCAGTTATATAATTTTCAATAGTTTCATCATTACTAATCCTACTAATCCAATAGATTAACAACTGATCAACAAGTTTACATATAGCATTTTCTTTTTTAATATAAGTTTTTTTTGTTATCATTTAATGTTTCATTCGATCTAGGCCCAGCCTTCAATTACTGATGTTTTTATATATTTTCGTACAGTCCACTATTAAAAAAGAAATGATCATTTTGATATTAAGTTGGAGGTGATTACCCCTAACACTTACTGATTGTTGTAGATAAAAATATAATAGATTAATTGATAAAACACACGTTTCTATTGTAATTCAATTAAATTGATTTTAACAACGGAGGTAAGTAAAAGACGTGTGTTGCGTGCACCAGATGTTTGTTCTTGAAACGATAACCTAATTTATCGGTATAAATATCGGTTGTGTTTCTTTTGTTTATAATTGGGTTTATTATATTAATCTTTATATTTGTGCCGCAACTACCCTAATATTTAAAAAGTGTTTTACACCACAGTCAATTAGTCACTTAAATAATTTTTGTTTTGTTGGTAGCAGCAGCAAATCAACAATATTCACTCTACGTTTAGACATTTGTACTAGTTTCCTTATTATTCCTCAACCGAAGAAAATATAATCCAAACTATGTAATTAAATGCTCATTAGGACTATATATTACTATTAATTTTATTTTCACTATTATTCAATAAATTTCAATGTTTTTCCCTCCCCTTGCTTATTTAGAAAATATATAATAAGAGAAGTATAGTGATCGTGAAAATTTCTTAATTCCTTTTTTCAACAGAAATGCAGTTTTTAGAATACGAATAACCAATTTCCAAAAAAGGTCTGCGGCTCAAAAACGAAGAGTAAAAAGTTTCAAAAATGATATTTCATATTTGAGACAACTCTGCGACATAGATGTTCAGGAACGTTTTTTATCAAAATCGGCTGACCGGTAGTGCTACTTGCTAGAAAATCGAGAGAAAAACGGCTCTGACGATTTTGATTAAACTTGCTCTATTGTTGTAAAATTAATGGGTTTTAATATCATATGGGTTTCATTTGCATTTAAATAGCCTGACAACGCTTAAATGCTGTTAAAACAATTTAAATTGTCTTCCTTGATACTTAAGAACCTTTAATTTTGTATATTTAAAAAAGTAGGAATATCATGTTAGCATTGATAAATAACTGCTAAGTATGCAACTTGAGCGACTTTGATGAAGAACTTAAGGAGAACAGAGCAAAAATAGGTTTTAATGCAATTTTTTTATTTTTTAACAATAATAATATAGATGTATAATATGCCGCTGTGAAGTTAAAGATTTAGAAAAAAATATTATCATATACACAAACTTGTAAAAGTTATTGGAGACTGGTGAAAAGCCGATAAAACTAACTGATTGTTGTAGATAAAAATATAGATTATTTAATAAAAGACACGTTTCAATCAAAACTTTACGTAATTAAATCTTTGATATTTTTTCATCTCTAAGTTTATTTAAAAATTCTTAAATTTATTCTAACATCTGAGGTAAGTAAAGTGGTGTTTGCGCGTATCGGATATTTCATCTCTAAATTCATTCAAAAGATTGTAAATTAATTTTAACAACGGAGGTAAGTGAAATACGTGTGTTGATTGCCAGATTTTATCTTGTTCTCATCCTATTTCATTTTAGTTCATATGGGACATCAACCGTGAAGTTTTATTTAAAAAAAAATAATTTTGCTATTTTATTTGTGGAGCTTACACATCCAATTTATTCTTCCAGATACTCAGAATTACAAAAAAGGTTTTAACATTGCGTGAATACGGTGTGTAAACTGTGAACGGCGCGTAAAAGTACCAATACTTCAACTATTTGCTTATTCTATACTGTTCATACCAAAAAAGTTCTTGAACTAATATTTTTATGTGTGTGTCTTCCGGTGGTAAGTTTAGCTAGAAAACGAAACGTCGCACATTGGATAACATGACCGATTTAGATGGACAAAATTCTGAAACTTGTCCATATTAAAGAAAAAAATTTTTTTTTTAAATTATAAGAAAAATTATAACATACTATATTATAAAAAACTAATTAATTGTTTCACATGATCGGCAAGCGCACAGTGGTCGAAAATCAAATTTATATACTAAAATCTAAAACTTCCCTACATTTTACGTTTTAAGTTCTAGAATATGAGAAAAATAATACGAAAATTCTAATTATCGCTCGCAGTAACTTGAACCTGCTGACAGATGTATTTAAAATCATTTAGGAAACTCTTCAAATTATAGATTGTAAAACTTTTGATTCGGAGTGCTGTGTCAGAACAAAATTATGTATCACCCAAAACGCAAAAAATCGCAAATATTCTTTGCAACATTTAAAGTTTAGAAGGATTGATGAAACAAATCCTACGGGGTTATATAGTTTTTCGTTATTGAATAAGGGCATATATTTACAAATTGCGAAATCAACTCCACAGGTTGATTGCAATGTATATTCAACTAGTTGTTGCCCGCGACTTCTTCTGCGTCAATTCCCGTTACTTGATCGCTATTAAGAAGTTCTTAAAAAATATATTTTAAAGTACTACTGTGTAAATGATATTTTTAGTTTTATTTAATTGAGTCAGACGAACATACTGATTTTCAACGCAATCCTATCTTGACAATGCGACATATAGTTGTCCGTATGAAAAGCAATCTACCTAAATCGATTTCTACGCGTTTAAATGTTTGCCCCTCTGATTTATTAATTTTTACGAAAAAAAAAAAAAAATGACAGCGGGAAATTGAATTTCTTTAAAATCATAAGATAAATCATTTGGAATCATTGGGATGCTTGTGAGGTCAATTTTCCTTTAAGTTTCAAGCACTCAAAAAAAAATTACCAATTTTTGGCTTGACTTTTGTCCACATAAATTGGTGATTTTTCCGTGTTTGCGTCGCCCGAAGCTGAAATTTTATATTTAAGACAAATAAATGTCTGCGATTTACGGCAACTTGTAACCAAAAATCTAGTGACCAGAAGTACTGTTACTTATTTGTTTGTGTATCGTTTTTTCTATCCGCCTATCGATTTGGATAGCAGCTGAGAATAGAAAACATGCAATTCCTTAAGATTATGGTAAGCCGGATGCTGTGAGAGTAAAGTGGTAAGGCATCCAGTGGCTCATCTCACTGTCGCCATGGAAACTTAGTCATCTCGTCCCACCCTCAGGGCGTTATTTTGGGATATCCTTTTTGTCAACTCGGGGTTTGCGTTTCCTGAACCATCTCTCACGTATTATGAGATTTTAAATTACTTAAACAGCATGAAGAATGTGTGTGAATCACATTCACACTAATAAGAAAAAAACTAGTGTGGGCAACACACGACTTTCACCTACCACGACTGTTAAAATAAATTTAAAAACTATTTATTATACTTCAATTTGAAAAATGTTGATTTTAATAAAACGTTTATTCATTCATTTAATAAAACCGGTGCAAAATGCATGGTATCAACTGGGTCTTCTGGTTAGTAAATTGTTGTTAATAATTTGTTGATTAGCTGCTGTAACATCTTAGAGAAATACGCTCCTAAAATATGTTCTTTCATTTTTCGCTTTGTGTTAGACCTTATTAAAAAACTTGAATTATACAATTCTCATTATCGCAATAATTTTTCCTGCTATATATTTCAAATATAGATAGCTAAGTGATAGTAAAACTTCATATTTTTTTTTCGACGTTCTACCTAAAGGTTATTGCGGGGTAAGTATGGTAAATTTGCCCCCGCGGCTTTTTTGACTCAAACTTGGGGAATCAATTTTGTGTCAAATAAAAGTAATTCACCTAATTTTTAGGTTTTTAATTCAAGCGGTTTTTGTAGATTTTTTTAAAAACCTCTTCTTTCGGTTTAAAATAATTTTCTAATCACTTTTCCATAATCTAAAACTATAAGTTTCACAGAAAGCAAGATTTATGGGAAAAAACGAGTTTTTACTTTTTCTTATATTGCTCCATCACTTCTAAAAATTCCTGTGTATAAAAGGCATTTTCAGAAAAAAAATCCTTGATTGATACTTTTTGAAAAGGTTAAAAAAATATATACTTTGATTTTCTTTCTTCCGCTAAAAATCGGTTTTGTTTACGAATCATAATCATATAATTGTTTCATGTCTTTGACTCCTAAGAATCAGGGGAAAAATCATCATTAATTAGTTTCAAATTTTACTCTTAAAAACAAAAATAAAATATAAAAAAGAGTTTTTAAAAAGAATCTCGAAAACCGTTTGAATTAAAAAACTAAAAATTTGGGTGAATTATTTTTATTTGACATCATATTGATTCCCCAAGTTCGAGTCAAAATAGCCTATAATACCCTTTTAGGTTCATCATCATCTTCATTTCTTAAAATGTACTTACTTGCGTATAACTAATACATTAAAATAAATAAAAATTAAGCACTTAATTTTTAATTATTAAATATTTTTTTTGTATTTTGAAAAAATATATTTATTGCAATTTACAAATGTATTATTGAATACATTAAATAAAAGTAAGAATAATTATAAGAGGTACGATACACAATGATAGGAAAATTATCCATTGGCAGAACTCACACAAAACATATTCTAAACTTGGTCTTGGTCATATGTTTTTTTGTTTTTATTCATTTTAATACATTAGTTTTTATTCATTTTAATACATTAGCTCCGAGTATGTTTCTCCCACCTATACACCTCATTATATAAATTATATATCGATTTCTCAAAACTTCTATTAATTGTTTCGATTGTCACGGCAATCTTTTAATATTTGCATACCAAAAGCCATCTTATAATGCAGTAATTTTATTACTATAATCTGATTATCAAAATGTAAACGTTATATGTTTTCCTTATGTATTAGTTGTCATCTTGTTTATCTTTGCCCTCATGAAGGTCTATAAGTTAGGCCACAACGTCGGTTCACAATTATAATTATATTTTTCTATCAGTGTGATTTTTTTATTACAGCACTCCCCACCAACTTATCCATCATATTACAATAAATGTTATATGCTAAATAGAGTAGCACAATGCCATAAGATACCAGCATGTTATATATATATACTAAATTTAATTCTTGAATTAAATATTATAAGATTGTCAAATGCAATCATGGAAACAAATTATTAACGAACTATAAAGCAAATTCGGTCGGTTGTTAATGATCAGTAAGTGGAAAATGGAAATAATACAGAATGAACTAAGTTTAAATATATCACTTATCCTAGAATGCTAGCGATGTTCTCTAAATTTTCCTTAACGAGACAGTTAATGAGTTATAAAGAATTTATTTATTTATAGCAAACGAGTAAATTTTAAAAGCCAGTAAGTCGGTGTGTATGGTAAAATGGTATTTAATGAAAGCTTATGGATAGCTTTTTTTTTTTTTTTTTTTTTTCTTTTCTCTTTAAATCTATATTCACGCCTGTCAGAATGTATCTGACAATCAGCAAATGTGCTGTATAAATTGAGATCCAGGCATGGTAGGCATGAAGAAGGGAAATGCCCAGCAGCACCCCTTCCATGGCTTTATTTTATCCGAGGAGGTCCCTCATCCAGCCTCTCTTTAGCCTTCTTCTGACTGGCATTTCAGCTATTGACATGTCGTTAATCAGTCTATTGTCGTGTCCGTTAAGTTTACTGTGAAAACGAGTATAGAGTGTTCGTATATGTTGGTCAACTGTTGGTTGTTGTAAGTCCGTATGTAGGGTTCTGTTGTTTACGTACCAAGGAGCTGTCGTTATCAGTCTTAAAATTTTGGATTGAAATGTTTGCAGTTTTTGTATGTGAGTCTTTTTTGCTGAACCAAAAATCTGTGAAGCGTAAGTCCATATTGGCTTAAGAAGGTATGTGTATGTATTCAGTTTCTGTCTAATTTTTAATTTTGAAGATTTAGATAAAAGTGAGTATAGTACTTTCAGTCGGTGGTTAAGAGTCTGTCTTTTCATCTTGACATGTGGGCCCCAAGTCATCCTTTGATCGAGTGTCAGTCCTAGGTAATGTACAGAGTTGGTCTGAGGAATTTGGGTGTTGTCGGTAAAAATTGGTGGGCAAGTGTTTTGTCGTAGTGTGAACGTTACGTGTTTTGACTTGTCGTGATTTAAACGAATTTTCCATTGTTGCAAATTTTGTAGTATCATCAAGTGATTTTGTAGAGTCAGTGAGGCGAGTATAGGATCATCGTTTGAAGTTAAAATTGCAGTATGGTCCGTGTAAGTTGCAGTCAATGTGGTGGGATGAGTTGGTATGTCATTTGTGTATACAATGTATAGGAGCGGAGCAAGTATCGATCCTTGCGGTACTCCTGCCAAGACTGGTCGGATTGAAGAAGTTTCTGAGCCCTGCCGAACAGAGAAAAATCTATCAGAGAGAAAAGAGTGTATAATAAGATTGTATGTGTAAGGTAGTACGTTCTTGAGTTTAAAGAGAAGCCCCTCGTGCCAGACTTTATCAAACGCTTGGGCAACATCCAAAAATACTCCAGTCGCGTATTGCTTTTTTTCTAGTGCTTCTGCAATGAAGTCAGTAACTCTATGTAATTGGTGTGTCGTTGAGTGTGACGTGCGAAAACCGAATTTATGGTCAGGTATTATTTTTTGCTCAGTCAATATGTCAACCAATCTTTTATAAATTAATTTTTCGAAAAGTTTAGAACATATGGGAAGGAGACTAATAGGCCTATAAGAGGATGGTTTGTACATGTCTTTGTCTTTTTTGTGTATCATTTTTATGATTGAATATATCCACTGTATTGGGAATTTAGCTGTTCTAAGTATGCAATTGTATATTGTCGTGAGGAACACCAGAGCTTTCTTGGGCATCTGTTGGAGCGCCTCGGCAGTTATTAAATCATAACCTGGGGCTTTTCTTTTAGGTAAGTGTCTGATTTGTTGTGCGACTTGTGAAGGAGTGAAAGATATAGGAGGTAGTGTCAGCTGTGGTGGAATGTCCAGAGTACTTTTAACTAAGTTTTCATGTTCTGTATTAGGGTAGTCAGTAGGTGGTATAAAAACAGAGGAAAGGTGATCAGCAAAAATTTCAGATTTTTCTCCATCTGACACGGCCCATGAACCATCTTCTTTTCGCAGTGGTACTGACACCTGTCGATGTTTCAACAATTTCTTGGTATGCTTCCACAAGCTTCCATCGTCAGTTGATAGGTTGTTTAAAAAGGAATCATAGTTAGTTCTATTGAATTATTGTATTTGTCGTTTAAGTTCGTTGTTCAGTCTGTTAAAGTTTTGTCTGTCAGAAGGAAGTCTTTTAGTCTGCCATACCTTACGAGCTCTTCTCTTTGCTGTGATCACGTCCCTTATATATTGAGGGTATTTTGGCAGATGATCTAATCTCGATGTTATCTTCTGAGATGATGACCATGCTGCTCTTTGGACACATTTAGTAAATGTTTCCACCGCATCTTCTAATTCTGCTTCTGTTTTGATGGACATGGGTATTGAGAGATTTGTTTCAAGAAATTCTCGGTATAGATCCCAGTCCAATCCGCTATTTATAAAGCATGGGCACCCTTTGCGCATTGCATGGTTCGTCGAGAACGACCAAATGTAGAGCAGAGTGATCAGAGCAAATATCAGAGATCGTTTTTATTGAGTAAGGTATGGTACGTAGTCCTTTGGTAATAAAAAAGTCCAGTAAGTCCGGTGTTTTCCGTTGCGAGGTTGGCCAGTAGGTTGGTGTGTCTGGTGATATAGTGTCTAATGAAAGCTCGTGGATGGCAGCCCTCAGATTTCTTCCCCTAGGGGTGCAAAGACGTGACCCCCAAAATTGGTGCTTTGCGTTAAAATCGCCGCCTGCTATAAAGCAACGCCCTAAGTTTTGAAAATAATTGCGAAACGCCGAAGATGTCAGCACATATCTTGGAGGACAGTACACCGAAGCTATACTTATCACGTGGTGTTTTGTGTGTAGTGTAATGCCAGTGGTTTGAATGTCAGGTGCAGTTGGTAAGTGTAAAAGATTATGTTTGAGTGGTGTCTTAATGAGGATAGCAGTTCCGCCGTGTGCTGTGTTGTCCGGATGGTCTGTTCTGTATGTCAAGTAACCTGAAATACCAAATTTTGATCGTGGTGTAAGGTGTGTTTCTGTGATCAGTGCAATGTCAATACGTTTTTCATGTGAGTATATGTCCAATTATGTTGTAGTAGTCCGTTCCCGTTCCAAAGAAGGATGGACAAAGAGCCCCCAGTCAGCTGATTACGGGCCATTAGGAGGGCAAATAGCTTGTGTTACCTGTGCGAGCTGCTGTTGAAGGCTAAAAAGAGGCTGGATAAGATTACTCAGACCGCTTATTAGCTGATACAATTGTGGTGGGATATAATCAGCTGAAGTTGGCTGCTGAATACTTTCCCGCCTCATACCTTCTGTAGATTGGTTAGACTGTAGTCCCGAGGGTGTAGCTTGTTTCACTGCTATCTGGTGACGAGCTGATACCTGCTGCTGCACGGGAGCTTGCCGTTGAGATGGTTGTTGCTGCTGCTGTTGCATCTGAGGAAAACTTCTTGGTGGTATTGATTTCAAAAGATTGGGGTATTCTGTTGGATTTAAAGGAGGAGGTGGAATACGTTGTTGTTGATGGCTCCCCATATTTCTTTGTGATCTCAAATCCTGATTTTAGATTAATTAGCCTTAGATTGATTGCATAATCAACACCCCCATATCTGATGCTTAGCATTAAATTCACCTCCAGCTATGAAAACTCTTCCCAGTTGTTAAAAAAAGCTGCAAAACATGTCAGGTGTCAGCCTTTACCGAGGGGGACAATAGACCGCTTCTAAGGTTATTGTGTGCTGTGTGGTGGGGAGTGTTATATCAGTAGCTTGTATGTCTGGAGATTTTGGTAAATGTATATGATAGTTTTAGTGATGTTTTGATGATAATAGCTGTTGCTCATGTTGTAACATTGTTGTAAAGTGTTATATGGATGATCTGTCCTGTAAATAATGTAGTCCAACATATTTATTTTGTTACGTGAAGTGAGATGTGTTTATGTTATCAGGGCAACGTCTATTCTTTTTTTATGTAATTATATGTCAATTTCGGTTTTATGTTGAATTAGACCATTTGTATTGTACAGAAGGGTAGGCAGAGAACCTACAGTCAGGCCTTTACGGTCCATGAACGGGGAATAAGGTTGTTTAGACCGTATGATAAATTTATAAATTGAGAATTCTCACTAGAGAGCATTGGCTGTAAAATGCCTTGTCTCGTGCCTGACATACTTAAATTTTGGTCTTGTCTTCTTTCTGATGGTGTTAGTGACAGCGGAAGTAACTGCTGCTGCGAGCCATCCGCTGGTCTCTTTTTGAGTTGCCTGAGATTGCTGTGAATGTATATGAGGGAGTACAGAAAAATCTTGGGGCATCACTAGAGGAGCGGCAGGTTGAGCTGGCACGGATGAAGATTTTTTATTACCACTCATAGATGTCTTCCGGGAGCTAGAATGTAAGAAAATCAGCTCCTTGTTTTCAGAGAGAGCTAACAATTTCACGATAACAATGAGATGTTTCCGAGCGAACACAAATGTTTTTAGCGGTCGATTTTAGGTGAAATGGTATTAGACCACATACCATTTGAAGGGATTCTACAAATACTGAATAGTTTTCTACTTCATTTACAAAAATCGGTGGAGGCTTATCATTAGTTATTTTTTCCTGCCTGTTTCGATTGGGTTTCGTCATTTTTGGTTAATATTTCAATTCTATTAAAAGTTGATGTGGTTAGGTTTGATGTAGTGGGTCTTTTTGCTTTCTTGGGTCTCTTTCGCCTTCTGAATGACGTTTTCCAATACTACGTTTCCCACATACCTTCACATTGAGTATCGTTAGTTTATTTAAGTCTATCGCCTTCATATCAATAACAAGTAATCTGGGTTACTTTTTTGATGGATGTTGGAGAATAATAAAATAAATAAGGTTCTAAAATAAAAGTTATTTTAATTAAATGAAAAAAAAACTATTTTAACGCAATTAAAATTACGAAAAATAAGAAATAAAAAATAAACTTCTGCTGGGTTATCAAATAAAATTAAAAAGAATAGTTTTTTTTAGGTTCACACACACGAGATCGTTAGCAATATTACCACAAAACAACACAGTACACAGGATGCACACAATGCAGGTAATTGGTTGGTTACCTCAGTGTTGCAAGTAAAAAATTAATATTAATAATTAAATTACTTTCCACCTGGCAACACTGAGCGACCTGAGAAAACCGTCGTGTAACCTCCGTGTTGTGATTGACAGTGCAACCGTTACATCACTTCCCCCCAATGACCTCGGATGCGACGTCCTCTTCGAGTTGTTTTTGTCCGATAAGGGTTGGTCAGCTTCTGTGGCGGGGGCCTTGTCAGTTTGTGGAGGTTGCTGTCGCGATGTAGTCGATGGTGTCGTGGCTGGAGTGGTGGGGTCTTCCAAGGTGTCGGCCGGCTTCAGGCGGTCCACGCTGACGGTCTTCTCTCCGGAGGCGAGCAGAATCACAAAAGTCTTCTCCCCTCTCTCGATCACAAGGTGAGGTCCAGAGTAGGGAGGAGTCAGTGGTTTCCTGGCCGTGTCGTCTCGTAAGAAGACGTGTGTGCATGTCCTTAAGTCCTTCGGAGTGAAGGTTGGCCCTTGACTAGGTCTATGCGGGGCAGGCTGCAGGTGCTACAAGTGTTCCCTTAGCCTACGCAGAAATCCATCAAGTTCCTCTGGTTTTGAAGTCGACACCAACAGTTCCCCAGGAAGTCTCAGGGGTTGACCATACGTCATTTCTGCGGCGCTTGTGCAGTTGTCATCCCTACTAGCTGCTCTCAAGCCGAGGAGGACTGTGGGCAATAGTTCTGTCCAAGATCTTGAGTTAATAAGATGTGCAGTCAAGGCTGCTTTTAAAGTTTTATGCCATCTGTCGATAGCGACATTGCACTGAGGATGGTACGCAGTGGTCCGACATCGCCGAGTTCCTAGGAGGTTCAGCTGTTTCGTAAAAAGTTCGCTCTCGAATTGGCGGCCTTGGTCAGTTGTGATGCGTGTGGGGACGCTAAATCTGAAAATCCAGGATTTGTAGAGCGCTGATGCAACCACTGTAGCGGAGATGTCCTCAATCGGTTCAGCTTCAGGCCAGCGAGTGTATCGATCGGGCATAGTAAGGTTTACCATGCGATGTCGGTAGGGGTCCGATTATATCGACATGAATGTGTTCAAATCGACCAGCTGGAGCGAAGATGCCGGGAGGTGAAACGGCGTGTCTATGGATTTTTGAGCGTTGACAAGCGATGCAGCTTCGGGTCCAAGTCGTTATGTCAGAATTCATATTCGGCCAGAAGAATCTCTGAGACACTAGGCGGCATGTCCCTCGGATTCCAGGATGGCTGAGCTCGTGCATCTTCTTAACGATGTTCTGACGCAGAGAAGTAGGAACATATGGTCGAGCTTTCGATGTTGTGAAGTCACAAAGAAGTGGCTTGTTCGAGTGCGGGAGTTCGACCAGCTTCAAGCGCAAGTTCGGTTCCGAAGTAACTCGGGAATCAGCGGGTCTTCCTGTTGGGCTCCTTCCTCCAACCTTGACAAAGTATTGGCCACTTTGTTTTCTTCTCCCGAAACATGTCGGATATCGCATGTGAATTGGCTAATGAAGTTCACATAGCGAATCCGCATGGGTATTGCTGTTCCGGGCTTCTGATAGAAGGCATAAATAAACCAGAGGTTTATGGTCAGTAAGAATACTGAAAACTCTTCCTTCGATGCTAGGCCTGAAATGTTTGACTGCGTTAAAGATAGCGGTGAGTTCGCGGAATATTCCACCTACGAATATTCTTGTTGTGCTGCCGTACGAGCTCTTGAGAAGAATCTTAAGGGTCTCCAATGTTGTCCTTCTCGTTGTTGAAGAACTGCTCCCATCGCTGTGTTGGAAGCATCACAAGCGAGAGTGACTTCAGCATCTGACGATGGGTGCGCGAGTGTGACTGCTTCTCGAATGTTCTGCTGGCATCTGGCCTTCGGGCTTCTTCTGCTTCAGGAGTCCATTCGATTGGCGTTCTAACATTCTTCTTACTGTTGCCAACCAGAGCATGTAGAGTGCGCTGAACTTCTGCTGCCTTGGGGAGGCATCTTCTGTAGAAGTTGATCATCCCCAGAAAGCGTCGAAGATGGCCCTTGATAACAGGACGTGGAAATTCGGCGATTTCGTCGACACTACTCGGGAGAGGTTTGATGCCCAGCGAGGTAACAAGGAAGCCAAGAAACTCGACTTCGTTCTTGCAGAACATCGACTTGAGAGGGTTGATAGTCAATCCATGCTGGTCCAGTTGTCTAAACACTTCTTCCAAGTGGGTGCGATGTTCTTCCCCCGATGATGAAGCTATCAGAATGTCGTCCAGATAGACGAAAGCATACGGTAGGGCGAGAATGCTGTCCATCAAGCGTTGAAAAGTCTGCGCTGCATTGCGTAGTCCGTAAAACATCACCTTGAATTCGAAGAGGCCGAAAGGAGTGATGACTGAGGGTGTACGTGGTCATATCAGCATAAGCTACTAAGAGCTTGATATGTGAACAGATCATAGATATGAGCAGGTGCCCGCTTGTAAGATAAGCTGCCTTCTTGATTGTTGGCCTCGTTAATACTACTTGATTTACTTTGGCTCCTCCGCTCTGGTAATCCAAGCTCAAACTGGAAGAGGGAGCTTGTCCAATTGATGAGAGAAAGGAGTCATACCTTTTCTTGATCCACTGACTGAAATTTCTTTTGCTGGTGACTGGTCGGCACAATATGTAGGCTCCGAACACAGTCTGGAAGGCTACGATTTCCATTTTGATGTCTCTGTCATCTTTTAAATCACAATAAGCATTTCTGTAGTTGATATCAACTAACATCTGGTCGTCCAATAAGGGTTCAAGAAGGGATCCTTCAGTGATGAGGTTGGCGTAGGTTAGTCCAGCCATGTATGTTATGCAACTTAGATAGTAGATGGTCAGTACCTTTCCTACTTCCTCCTCAAATCCTTCTTCGTTCAAATCTACTACTCGCTGTACTTTGAGTAATGGGTCAGCTGTTCCGTTGTGCAACGCGTGAATAACCCCAGCAGCCACATCTCGAGTAAAAGGAACTAAGAGAGGAGTCTGGCTCTGTCGTGTGAATGAATGGGTAATCGGAGCCCCTCTCTTCTGACGAATGAGGTCCCACAGTCCTGGGCAGACACTGCAGGTTACTCCGGTGATTGCTTCATCCGAGAAGAGGCTCATGTGATGTTGTGAGAAGTAGATATTGTCTTTATTTGATTTTTTAATGAAAGACAATTGACCGCCATAGGACTTCTTATTTTTAATTATGGTTACTCTCAGTCCGCTCAAATCGACGTTCTGCAAGGACGAAGTCGAGTTTCTTTGCTTCCTTGTTACCTCGCAGGGCATCAAACCTCTCCCGAGTAAGGTCGAAGAAATTGCCGAATTTCCACGTCCTGTTACCAAGGGCCATCTTGGTCAATCATGTTAACTTCTTCAATTTTCGGATCGTAGTTGGACTGACGGATATGTTTCTGTAAGACTAGTTCGGGAGTTGCAAGCCAGGTCGGCTTTGAATCTCCCCTACAAGACTTTGGATGGATGGATGGATGTTAGAAGAACGGCTCGTGAGGGGTTTCATTCATAGCCGTGAAAAAAAAAAAATAGAGATCAGATTGAGTAAAGAGTTTCATTGAGAACAGTCTTCCAGTGTCATGTATCTAATTTTCTGAATTTAAGAGTGAGGCGAACAGTGTTCCAAATGATTCCGTTGTATCGTTCCACTTGACCGTTGTCGGGATTGTTGTAAGGTGTGATAGTACTCGTAGCAATATCGAGGGTGGTCTAGTAGGTTTTTAGTTTTCGAAACATGAAACTGGTTCCTTGGTCAGTGCGATGTAGTAACGTTCCAAATGGCGTTAATAGTGTGTCGAAGTCCTTGTTAATAGTAGCCGTACATACTTTTTGTTTTTTTTGTTGTTTTTTTTTGTATACTTCAGCAGAGCAAGAGCTAAATGTTCTCCTCCAGGACTGATACGTGAACTCGTAAGTATTTAGTTTCAACTTATGGTCATCTGTGTTCGCTAGGCAATGAGCGCTAACCCATTCAGCCACCCTCGCCCGAAAATTTAAAACTCACCTTTATATACGCTTTTAGCTACGGTATTTTCGATGATAGAGAAAACATTTATCCACTTTATTTAGAAAACTTTTTAGCCAAAACACCGCGAATAATTATTAAAAAAAAAAAAAAAAAATTGAAATTTTACCCATAAATACGCCCATAACACAGTCATTGTAAAGATAGAGACTATGTATAAAGTCTTAGAATCAGTAAAGCGCGATAAATAAATAAAATTATAATATATGTAATTCCACCTAAAACCTGTTATTATTGAAGATAGGGAAAAATCTAAAAGATTTTCGAGATCAAGACTACGCTATGAACAAAGAATAAAAAATAAAAATTATCTAATATGGTCAAGCCACAACATATAAGAGATGTGGTTCCCTGATATCTCGGTTATTGTTTTTATGATAAAGAAAAAATTTAAGGTGTTCTGGAATCAGATAATTTTATTTGAATAAAATTGAAAGAAAAGGAAATGAAATAGTAACGGGATCTAGTATAAATGCTTTTGGTTTATTATTTTCAACAATCAACTTTTGTAATCGATTAAAAAAAAAAAAAAATTAACCCACCTCAAGATGCGTAGAATCTGAATAACGAACAAAAAAATGTATAAAAATATATCGTTAAAATATATTATAAACCTTTTAAAATTAGCCGTGGTAATATGCAATTTTCTTTTGAATTATTCTTTTCATATTACTTTATTGCCTGTCAACAGCTATAGAAACAGTTACACCCTAATTTTATTATTTGGAAATAATAAACCATTGTGTAATAATTTGCAGCGATTTTTTTCTATTTGTTATTCGGATTATACGCATCTTGAAACGTATGCTCTCAAATTCTGAGGGGGGTATTTAATTTTTTATTTTTTTTAGTCGATTACAAAGGTTTATTATTGAAAATAATAAACCAAAATAACTATTTACATGTTACGTATTGACATATAAACCTTCCCTAAAGGGAGAATACAGTCTCTAACGCAGACTAGCCCAAAATAATTAAAAATGGAGTTGCTGACACTCAATTTTTCATTATTTCCTGTATCTTGCGAATATTATCCATGAAGAACTGTTCTTTTTGGTGTAAGATGTAAATAATTAAATACAATTATTGATAATGTTCTGTTTTTTGTTCGATTAGTCTTCCACACAACTTCCCGCCAGAGATACAGTCCCGATAACTATTCTAATAGTGTAAATTAAGACGATGCTCACATTCACATTGGTAGAAACCTCAGTTTATGAACAAACCACTGTGAGTAGTTGCTGCTGATGGTTTTCTAGAAAAAAAAAGTTGTGGCTAATATGTTAGTTTCTTCATTTGGCGTTGTTGGCAACTGAGGACAAGGATCTCAATTCCTTCTTCAAATTTCTGATTGAAGTTCTCTTTCTTTGGTTGAGTCGAAGATATGAGACTTTAAAGGAGGTGAGGGCGACATTACTACAGCCTGGTACTGTTGTGACAAATAGTTCTTTTATTGTTCTTAAGTCAAAAAAACGGTTAAATAAAGCAAGGAATAACAGAATACAAACAGAAGAAACAATATGAGGAGCACACACAAATCGAGATAGATAAACAACAGCTGGTGAGAGGTTGCAATGGATTTGCCACTGTAAAATAAAATAATCTTTCTACTATTATAAAACACAGAAAATAAAATAATAAATAAAAATGACCTTCAATTAAATATAAAGAGAACTAAAATATAAACATGTTTGAGGCAGTGACAAATCCATTTCACATAACCTCTTTGCTCCCACCAGCTGTGTGTTATAACCTCACTCCCTCACACACATCAGGCCCATCACATCAGTCCTCCCCAATGACATCGGCACAGAAACGAACCTTTGGCTTTACCACTCGACCAGACCGGGTGCGATAAGGCGGTGGTGCGTCCTGCTGTTCTGAGTCGAGGTCATTTGAAGGTCCGGAGTCCGCCGATGTGGGAGAAGGAGTGGGGTGATCGCACTTGCCGCTGGTCATAAGAGGGCGATGGAGTAGGCAGTTGGCCCGGTCCCGGAGAACATGTGCTACCTTCAGGCGATCCATGGAGACGGTCGGTAGCAGCAGCTTGAATGTCTTCTCCTCCCTCGAGAGAACCTGATAAGGGCCAGTGTAAGGCGGCGTCAGCGGGCGTCGAACGGTGTCACCCCTAAGGAAAACGTAGGTGCAGTCCTTTAGGTCGCGGTGAACAAAGGTGCGAGCCGTACTGCTCCGGTGCGGAGCTGGCCGGAGCGTCTTCATCGCCTCCCTCAGCGTCTTCAATGTCGCCTCCTCGTCCTCCCGCCGTTCGGAGGGTTCAAATTATTGATAGTATCTTTCTTAATTCGAAGCCCAAAGACGCGCATGCCACTAGCACATCTAACATCTAAGCCACTAAGACACCGGACATTGGACAATCCGTCACTATAGTATGATGCTCGTCTGAATGTTTCTGAGCAAGATTCTATATTAAGAAAAGCTTCCTGGGCTACTGTACCGAAGCTTGACTCGTGTAAGGCCAAAGCTATCTTGTAATTGGACAAGTGATGTAGATTTAAGGCAAAATGTCGCATTAGATCCGGTACGTATTGTAGTTCAGCGATGATAACACCAAAGTCTTCGTCCCCCCCATCATATTCCGTAACGGCGCCAATTGATTAGCGCTCAATTTCTCGGAGGGGTACCATCCCAGTAAGTGTTCGGTAGGCATATCTCGGTGTGTGATCTCAGGGTGTTGATCAGCAGCTTCAGGCAATGATGCGGTCTGACTTGCGATATTACAAGCCACAGGGGGTGGTCCAACATCTTCTTCATCATCACTAACACCGTTCTCTTCTTCTTCTGCGTCTTCTTGAGCTGCAACGACACCTCCAATCTGCCTTGCGGCAGAGGCGTTTGGAGGACGTATCTCAGGTATCTCCCAAAGTGGTGTATCCTGGTCACCTAACGAATAAGCTACGTCTCGAAGTATAAGCTCTAATGCGATTAGTGGAGCTGGAAGCGCTTCATAAAAATTATGAGTTGTAGCGCCAATCCGTTGGAAATCCCCTCTCACGGTGGGTTTCTGAATACGCATTTTGTGTAACATACCATTAGTGTCTTTAAAGTCACCTAGGCAGCGCAGAAACTTATTTATAGGTTCAGAGACTGGCAATAGGTCTTCGTGTTCTAATCTGCTCAGGAAATCAATCTCAATAGGAGTGAGCTCACGTCTGTAACGCATAATAGCATATAATCTAGCCCATAAATGCATGATGTTGTAATAGGCATAAGTGCTTTGGCTCACAACCTTACCGAAAGAACGATTAGCATCAAGTAAGTTGGCATAGTCTGCATGAATCAATGGAAGAAAAGAATCACAAGATGGAGAGAAAAACTTTGCCTTTGGTGATGGAATAAAACCACGATCGCCATCAACAACCCAGCTATCTAGATAAATTGGATCATCCTTAAGTGGTGTTTGTTTTGTGGCTAAATGTCTTGGTGGTGGAGGTCCTCATTTAGACTCTGTTTTCGCAGGTTCTGGTTTTGGTGCCTCTTTCTCAGCCGGCTTTTCCTCTTCTTTTCCTCAGGTTTTGGTTCCTGTTTTGGAGGATTAGAATCCTTCTTGTTCTTATTGTAGAAAATTCCACGATGTCCTCTTCCTCCTTTCTTGTCTTCGGTACTCATATTTTGAACACTCCTAAAAATACGTTACTAAAATTAAATTTTAGATTTCTACGTTTAAACAGTGTTGTTAAAAACGGTTTCACATAACCTCTTTGCTCCCACCAGCTGCGTGTTATAACCTCACTCCCTCACACACATCAGGCCCATCACAAGACGAATTCATGAGATTAATTGAAATGTTTACTTCTCTGATCAGGCAATTGCTTTGAAAGGACCCTCATAAGCTATTCCCAGGGTTTGTTTACTCATTTGATTCTGAGAGATACATGAGAGGAATCAACACTCAAAATTATAATACTTTAATTAAACTAAGAAGGTTATGATATTGTTCATACTCATTGATAAATAATCAATTGAAAATCAATATGAATAATTTACATACAATTATTATTTTTACTTTTTTTTATTTAAGTCTACTAGTCCTCCACAAAACTAAATCTGTGTATCATATGTAATGTCAGTCGTTTGTAATTCAGGTGGCTTTGATGCTAAAATATTATTGTGAAGTATAACTAGCCTTATAGTGTTTGAGGATTAAATAAAAACTTAAATATCTGGTATAAGGCTATATAAGTGTAGTTTTGTTTATTATTCCCTAAAGGACGGTTTTATAAGAAGAGGTGGAACTTCAAAGAAATTTACAGGTACTTGAGATATAACTTGAAATAATGCTTGGGATTGGCAACTTACCTCCTAATCATAAGTAATATTCTTTTTGAAAAACATCAATGAGAATTATATATATTGCTTCGATTTTAATATACAATTTGTTGGCTATAAGTTTTGTATCTATTAGCAAATAGAAAACAAAGAGGATTGGCTAGTATTTGGATCTTTTGCTAAAAAGTATGACACTTAAAAGTGCTGCTGATTCGGACTTTCTCATTTCTGTCATGTTTTTTCTTCCAGCTCTTATCTTTGACAATATTATCAACATTAGCCCATTGTATGTCGACATCTACTGATACAGTGAATGATGAAATTATATACGATGGTTACGAATCTGTCTTGTAATACAAGAATTTAATAGAGAAATATATTGTTGCAATAAAGCATTGTCAATTATTTGGAATATGTAATTGTGTAATATAACGCACCTGGAATAGACTGTATAATTTAACCTTAAACTAATTTACAATACCAATACGACCAGTCATCACTAGTTACTAGTATAAATGGGTTTTATGTTTCGGCGTTATTATAAAAGTATATCTTTTGTTTCTAAGATTAATAAAAAAAAAAAAGTATTTATTAGTTAGTTGATATTTAGAATTATCCAAAAAAAATATAAAAATGCAATATTCACAGTAATTATTTCTATATGTAAAATAGATTTTAAGGCAATGGAGCACACCTAAATTACAAAATAAATATGTGAAATAAGTTGGTATAACAAATATGAAATATATAAATTTAAAAAAATAAATAAACATGTGTTGTGTTGAAAAGTTTTAAATTAATGGAAGGAATTAGTCTGGGTGGCGGTCATTAAATGAAAACAGCTAAATAGTTTTAACTATTTATTGTTTGCCAACGTTTCGACCCCCCTTTGTGGTTCATCATCTGGGGGCATGGTGGGAGAATGGAAAACTGAAACGTTGGCAAACAATTAATAGTTAAAAGTATTTAGCTGTTTTCTTTTATTGACCGCCACCCGGACTAATTCCTTCCAGTAATTCTCAACGGTCAACGAATTACATCCACAATGTTTTAAATTAATGTTTTGAACAATAGAAAAATCATAAAGAATACACTTATATTTAAAAGAAAACGATTCACAACAAAAATAACACTCTTATTACAACTTGAAAATCTTGACATATGTTTTTTTCAATATATTTAATTATTATTAAGAATCGATATACATAACAACTCTCCGCGGCTTAATATAAAACATAACCGGAGAAATATACTGGTCCCCCATTGAATGTTCCATGAGATGTAGGAGCTTCTCTTGATAATCGAACTTCCAACCATCTTTATTTTGCATCCACCAGTACCAATACCAAAAATAATGGTTTTTGTACGGTCCACCGTATTCTTTGTGGACTCTTTCGTTTCAAAGTTTATGTCGGTTCCTCCCAGGAATAGATTGGAGCCTTTTCTGGATTGTTTCTAATGTTGGCACATTCTGGACAAGACTTCAGAAGGTTTTCTATTTTTTTGTAAATATTTTTCCAATACACGCACCTTCTTGCTATTTGTTTCATTTTCACTATACCGTTGTGTGTATGATGTAGTTCCTTCAACACCTCTTTTCGAAGTATTTCCATCATTTGACCTTTGAAAATAATTCCATTTTGTAGATAATATTCTAAATCATAACAATTTTTATTATCCAAATGACTTAATTTTATATTTAGATGCCTAATCCAGGTACGACCTGGCAACGGTGTAAATCCATCCAAAACAACAAAAACGATTTCCTGAAAAGTAAAGTCCCTGTATTGTTCTGCAACTTCTACATAACCTAGTAGCGGAATGACAATTTCTAATGTATAAGATCGACAACGTATGTTTGTGGTTTGAAGTTTTGCATCAAGTTGAAGACCGTAGAAAACAGTTTTAGGGTAGAACTGTCTGCCCCTCACCAGAATCGACTTCGAACTTATGATTTTTATTTTCTATTTTGACATCAACAAAATATTTTTGAGCATCCTGAAACGTTTCGGAGGTTTATTTTGAATAAATGTCAATTATCTGGTAGATATCATGTGTTTCAGAAAAACTTGAATTACCTTCCTGGTAAATACCATTTGTTTGTAATAAACTTGTATTCGCGTCATCATTACTACAAATTTTTAATATTTTTCTCATTAGGAAACTTCTTTTTCGAAATGTTCCGTTTTATCACAATGCTTTCAACTAATCTTATTAGATTTTTTCGATAATCTTTGGGACTGTGATGGTTACGACCACGGCGATTTCAATTCCAATATCTCTAAAATTCGGTTTTTGTTTTACAGGCGGTCTTTGTATACTTCTCGATTGTCCTATAAACCGTCAAGTAGAAGGAATTTTTCTGTGAGATATAGAAAGTCTGCAAATTGAAGAATCATTAATGTTTTCTCCGGAAATTTCTTTGTTATCAGCAATAGACGCCTTTTAAAAGGAAACTTGTCGTTCAAAGTTATTTATTAAATAAACCTTATGTAATACCGTTTATTTTTAAGCAATTGACTTTTTTATAACATTAACAATATGTTGCTTTTCAACAAATGCAATTTAAACATGTGAGTAACTCATTAATAATTTATCATCCAACACCTCTCTTTCTTTATTTATGAATCACTCTTGAGCCCAAGGCCTTTGCTAAGCTTTACCATGCGTGGTCCATATGAAGGCTTGTGGAGGATGTCTGCAAGCTGGAGCTCTGTTGGAATGGAACAAATCTTTATATCCCCTCCATTCACCTTCTCTCTGACAAAAGAATATCTCACTGCAATGTGTTTTGTCCGAGGATGAAGTTTTGGATTTTCAGCCAGCCTCACTGCTGCTTCGTTGTCCACAAAAAGTTCTGGAGTCTGTATTTCTCCTACCAAATCCTTCAAGAGTACTTGCTGCCAGACCACTCACTTCTCTTGCCACTCCACTCACAGCAAAGGCTATGCCTGGTCTTGTTCTACACATAAAGTACATGAGCGCACCTAAAGCTTCCCTGTACGAAACCTTCTCTCTCCAATGCATATATGAAAGTGATTCACTTTCACTGAAGCCTTTAGATGTGAGGAAATCCTTTAATATCTCATTCCAATATCATTGAACCTGCTTTAGCCCATATAGACTCTTTATTAACCAGTAAACTCGGTCACTGCTATCATTACGTCCTTCAGGCTGTTTCATGAAAATATCATCTTTCAGATCTCCATATAAAAATACCGTGGTTACATCAAATTGCCTGAGGATGAGATTTTCACTCGCAGCGACACTCAACACCGTCCTTATGGTCCTCAAAGTAGCAAAGGTCTTAAAGGAGTATCCCTTTACTACCAGTCTAGCTTCGTATTTATCAACCGATCCATCTGGAAATGTCTTCACTCTGAAAACCCACCGCGATGGAAGGGCCTACCTGCCTTAGGGTAAATCTAGTAACCAAGAATTCTCCCTCAGGGAAGCAATTTCACATTCCATAGCTTCTTGCCACTTGTTACAATTGACCCTTGTGATCGCCTCTTGGAATGTTTGAGGTATGACATTATACCTCAATGTTTCAGCAGCTCAGCTGTAATCAGCTAGTCGAGCAGGAGGTCGAAGTTTAGACCTTGACCTAATCATCTTCCCTTCCTCGGTTTCAGATATTTCCTCTGCTTCTCCTTCCACTTGCTCCTCTTCCTGAATGTCATCACCTTCCACTTTTCTTTCTTATTAAATATCATTATATTTTTCTCTTTTTTCTTCTAGATAGAGATTTTCTTGGTTTATATTTATGGCTTCTATATCAGTCAGCTCTCTAAATAATTCTGGTCCCCCCATCTTCTTTATTTTCAGAAACCAATCTCTCCACAATCTTTATCACTGATGAGAAGAGGAATATACAGGCATTCTTCAGCCGGGTTACTAACACTTTTCTCAACTTGTTCATTCTCACCATCTCTAATGGGCATTTTATTAAAATACTGGAGGATTTGTTTACACCTCTGTGTGGTTTTGATACTTCTTTCTCTGTATTATTTCCTTTGATAATTTTTTCATCAAACATTACATCTCTGGAACGCACAATTTTGCCATTGGAAAATATTCTATAACCATTGAAGTCACCCTCATAACCAATTGAAACACCTTCCTGTGCCTTCTGATCCACTTTACGGCGGTTTTGTTTGGCAGTTGGGGTATGGAAAAAACTTTTACTTCCAATTACTTTAAAATACTTGATACTCGGTATTATTTTGAACCATAGCTCGAATGGAGAAACATCTTTGATGTTAGTTGGACCAGACCTATTGAGTATATAAGCTGCTGTGTTAGTCAATTCAGCCCATAGACAAATCATCACAACTGTACATCATAGACTTCACCGCCTCAACCAATGTTCTGTTTTCTCTTTCACTTGGGCCATTTTGTTCAGGCGTGTAGGGCATAGTGAACTTCTGCTGGATCCCCTTAGAACTACAGAAGTTTATTATCTCATTGTTATTGAATTCGTCCCCATTCTCACTCAGGATTGCTTGTATTCTATATCCTATTGCTTCTGAGCCTCCATGCATTTAAATTTATTAACTACTTCACTCATTTTCTTTAAGAAATATACAAATCTGTTACGTGAAAAATCATCTTTTATTAAAAGAAAATAACGATAACCAGTAAAATAAGGTGGAAATGGTCCACAAACATCAATGTGCATTAGTTTTCCGGGCTTACTTGCTCTTGGTCCCAAATTTTATCCTATGAGTTTTACCGGCAGCACACCCTTTACCAGATCTCTTGATCTAATTTCAAATTAATAACTGATTCCTTTGAGATGAGTTTCTGTACAGGTTTCTTGTTTTGATGAGCTAAACGTTCGTGATATAACTGGAGGGAATCAATTGCATTTATCTCAGCTTCTGGAAGAATTAGGTAGATATCAAGCTTGTGCAATCCTCCTCTACTCTGACGTTTCCAAAACAAGAGTGGTTTCCCATTCAGCTTGAATGTACAGGTTCTATTATTTGAAGTAAAGAAACTATTTGAAGGGTTGTTTTTTTTGTTTTTTTTTACAACATCAATCTTTATTTGTATATAATTCATCTGCACAGTTTTAAAACACAAAGTTTTATCATGTCCTGCTAACACTGAAAAGAGATTTTTACGAATACAAGAGACATATTTAACATTTGACAGGGTCAGCTCGAATAATTCTTAATTTCTTTATTTAGTTCCTTCCATAAATTGTTAAGTTTGCAAATATGGATAGCCATATCATCATTCTGTAATTTCATATATTCGATAAATTCCATGCAAAGACTGTATGTCTTGTCTTCGGTTGAGCAGTCAAATATCCTATGGAGTTCCAGCCAAACTTCTCTAGCTGTGGTCAACCTAATTACTTTCATTAGAGTCTCTTAAGACATATTATTAGTGAGAACTAAAAGCGCAGAAATGTCTGCTTTATTGAACTCAGCTAATTCATATTTGACCTGTTTCAATTTTTCAGCTGATTCTGATGAAGAAACTAGCCCAGGTTTCACCAGTTTCCCTTCTATTACACCCAAACCTCCTGGCACAGACAGACCTTAGGCAAATTAAAACCTTGTACTTCAATGTTAGCCAATTTGACTTTCCTTCAAGGCGGGTGCCTTTAATAGGGTTATTAGAACAACTTTTTTTTTCCATTTTGTAAGATTCTTTTTCAGAACAATTCTTATATCAGGGCTGGGCCCATAACCAAATGAAACTTGTAGTTGAAAGTTTGTTTTTTGTTTATTTATTTAACGTCACTTTATGCTGCTATGGCTAATCGGACGATGCTACAGTAGGAGTCCTAAATTTTGCCTATCCAGGTTTTATTAGGATAGGGATCTTCGAGTTCCTGACATCGCACATGCTCGGGGCCACCTTTTAACGTCCCCTCCGAAGGATGACATAACTAAGGATTTTTTACTCACATTAAAAAATCCTAGGACCACCTGCGGGTTTGAACCCGTGACGTTTGGTATAGGAGGCTGTTATGCTGACTACCCAGCTACAAGTGATCCCTTGTAGTTCAAAGTCATTTATCAACTTAACTTTATGAAATGCTGTTTTCTTCTAAGCAATTAACTTGTTTATAACATTAACAATGTGTTGCTTTTCAACAATGTAATTTAAACATGTGAGTAATTCTTTATTAACTTATCACTCAACATTTAACGCTTGTGCTTCGGTTCTAGCTTATATATATATATATATATATATATATATATATATATATATATATATATATATATATTATATATATATATATTGTTTGATCAGTTCTCGACTATTGATAATTTAAGTTTGTGTTGTTGTTAGGTTTCAGTCAATGAATAAACAATTTTATCTATGCGACGTTTCGAAATTTATTGTTCTCATAATCATGCCTTAACAGTGGAAAAAAAACAGAACATTAATATTATTATACAATAATTAATATATGATGTTATTGTTAGAGATATAAAAAAGAGTACGTTGAACAATGAATAATCATACAGTATCTAGTATATACTATCTATGTACCTACTGTGTGATTATTCATTGTTCAATGTACTCTTTTTTATATCTCTAACAATAACATCATATATTAATTATTGTATAATAATATTAATGTTCTGTTTTTTTTTTGTTTGTTTTTTCCACTGTTAAGGCATGATTATGAGAACAATAAATTCTCGAAACGTCGCATAGATAAAATTGTTTATTCATTGACTGAAACCTAAGAACAACACAAACTTATATATATATATATATATATATATATATATATATATATATATATATATATATATATATATATTATGTCCACCATTACACTTGATTTGGGAACGTTTTGGTTTTTTAGATTTTCGATAAGTTCTTAGTAATTTTTAAGAGTTCATAAATTTCTGCTCCTATGCTATAACAGAATCGTCTTTGGTGCGGTTTCATTAATATCTAACCTTTTCATTACCAAGTAATTATTAAATCGTTCTAAGTATTGTGAAAAACCTTCTTTTTATTTATCGATATTTTCACAATTGTAAATATCAGATTCAGGTTGTTTTTTAATAGGAAGTATCGCCGATAACAGGGTTTAAAATTAAGCCTGTTGGGCAGCCATAAATTTTTCAAATTGTTCCGCATTCATGGTAATGAAAACAAGTTAAAGTATAGGTTACCTGGATGTAAAGATTCACAGTACTTGATGTTACATTCTTGATTTTCATCCTCTTGAATTAAAATTAAAATTTAATTTATTAATAAAATTTAATTAAATTGAATAAAAATTTAAAATTGAATTGAATGAATTCTTGATTTTAATCCTCGTCGCTAATTTTTGTATGTTGAAAAGTGTTAAATTAATGTTTTGAATAATTGAAAAATCATATAGGATACACTTATATTTGAAAGGAAGCAATTCACAACAAAAGTAACACTCTAATTACAACTTGAAAATCTTAACATTTTATTTATCGGCTCGACAGGCGCCTGAAGCTGCCCTTGGCCCTCTCAACTGCCCTTTCCCAATCACTTCGGTCAGTATCATGTCTGCTGAATACTCCTACCATCCTCAAGTCCTCAGCCACGGAGTCCTTCCACCTTACCTTTGGTCTTCCACGTGGTCTGACTACATTCGGGGTCCCATAATATAATTCCTTTGCGGCTCTACTTTCATCCATCCTGCTAACATGTCCCAGCCGTTTAAACGCTGAATTCGCACAAAATGAGAACCTCGTAGGTCGTCGAAAAGGTTGTCTTTTTGTTCTTCCTTAAGCGATATGTTCCATTCTCTATAACTGGCCCTAAGATACGCCTCAACACTTGCCTTTCAAATCTATCGATCTTTTCAGCCAGACTTTTGCGTAGGGTCCAGGTTGCACTGTCATAGGTCAGTATAGGTCGGATGATTGTTTTGTATATAATCATTTTGGTCCTCCTTCTTAAAAGCTTACTTCGAAGAAAACTTCTTAGAGCGAGATATGCTTTGTTGGCCCCCATTACTAGATTCCGAATTTCTTCTTCTTCGTTGATCTGATCATTAAAAATGTAGCCGAGGTTCTTAAATCTTAACGTACGTTTTTTTAATGTATTTAATTATTATTAAGAATCGATATACATAACATAAAGTTAAAAGAAAAGAAATGCAATATAAAAGCTAAGATTGATTTATATATTATCAAATCCTAAAATAAAGCAATATTAGTTTAAATTACGTATTATATAACAAAAAGCGCTAGTTATTGAGAAAATTATATTTATAAATGATAGAAGATAAAAATATTAAGGGCTCATACTGTGCCAAGTAATCTTCCCACAGCAAATCTTTTGAAGATTCTTTGAAGAAAAACTAAGCCTTTACACACTTGCCTTCCAATCTCTGTGATTTCGTCATGTTCCAATTTATCTCGTAACCAATGTAAGATATAAGATGAATAGATTTTTTTTTATAATTGTAATTTGTTTGAGTGAATACAATTTATTGCCTGATTCTTTTTTAATAAAATGATCCATTTTCACTCAACATTTCTTTATTTATTTTTTTCTTTCTCTCTACGTTTCGGCCTTTGCTATTTTCAAGAGTTCTTAAATTATTCTTTTATATTGCACATATATAAAGTACATTATGTCACATTTAAAAAAAAATCTATTACAGGCTGAACTAACCTTAACAGCTCGTTATTTTAATGAGAAATGCACATGTTTAAGTTCGTTTGCTCTTCAAAAGCATTTTAAAAAAGTGTATTGTTTTAATATTTCTCCAGATTCGGTAGGATAATGAGTATGACCTTTCTCATTAGGACTCGCCAGTGTTCTCTTTCGAGGTGTTAGAACATCCATCTTAGCGTCTCCCCACGCATTATAGCACTCAGCCCCTTAAGTTGAACCTGTTGCTCAGGTGTGAGCGGAATACTCCATCATGTCTGCTGTAAAATACTCCTTTTGGTGACCTGTCACATCGAGTCCCAAATACTCTGGTTGGTGTGAATCCTAGGAAGTTGGTTCTGAATAGTTTTCTCCTCAAATTTTATATTGTTACAGTTTTATTAAAATAATCCAATAATAGTAGGATTTACTGATGGCCATTGTGGTAGTGTAGATTCATCTCTTGACTTCTGATGTTTTAGTACTAAACCGGAGGCTTCTATATCCCTCCCTTTTTCTCATGCTCATATTTTTTTAAATGGTCTGACAAATTTTACTTTTAATGGTCAGATTAAGGAAAAAATTATGTTGTTTTTTTCCAAAACTGCCAAGGCTTATAATTATGTAAAACCATTACAATTATTTTTATTTTAAAGAATGATTTTCAAACACTCGTCCTTATGTCGTCTCTATAAAAAATGTTCTTCCATAGAATTTCATCTTAATGTTGTCATATTTGACCTCATACTTTCTGGCAATCTTGCAGAATCTATAACGCTTTTATATTTTGCTTCTTTGGAGGACCGCGCTTTCTGAGGATTAAAGTCAAGGCTTGCTAATATCACATGACCTGATCTTAGACTTGTCGTAAATGAGTGTAGCATGCGACAATGCGATTCCACTTAGGCAACTTCAGTTTCGTTAATCATGTCATTACCAACAGTCACGGCTGCTGCTTATTTGGTAAATGCGACCGAAAACCGAAAAAGGAAAAGAAAATCATCGAAGTATTGGAGTAAAGAATTAATTATAAGTAAATGGTGAAGAAATCCAAAATAATTTATTCAACAAGTTGTTTGCTGACGATGGCGCATTGTTTAAGAATTTTACACGGATGAGTAAAGAAGACATTCAGTTCTTGCATGAAAAGATCCCACCTATGATTAAAAATATAAGTATAAAAATTGATACCAACTTTCGGGAAACTATTACACCTCGTGTGAGATTGTAACATTGCGATGTTTGGCTAGAGGCAATAGTTATCTATCGCTAATGTATCTTTTTCGAATATCTGAGCCAAGTATTATAGCTAAGAAGCTTTATAGACTTCCTACATGATTTTGTTAGGGTAAGTCCAATAAAAAACTTAGTAGCTCATAGGCAAACCACTTTCATTTTTTGTTTGGAGATGAGCCACTCTTGTTGGGCTGCAGTTTTTTTCGTCCTCGATGAAACGATGACCGCAGGTTTTTAATTTTTTTTTTTTTTAATTCCATCACTGTACAGTTCTCATGTTCTCATCAATAAGTTTTCTCAAGTTAATAATTGTATTGCATCTTCTTAATTTTTACTTTCACTTACTATATATAGTAAGGGAAAGTATTGCGATCGTTAAAATTTTCGAATTCCAGTTTTCAACGGAAATACACATTTTAGGGTCCCCTGAGTCCAAATAACCAAGTCCCGCAAAAAGGTCCGTGTGTGTTGTAACTCCCGGGCGGAAACGGTAAGTCCTATAAAACTGAAATTTCATATTTGAGACAAATATACGCCAGAGACGTTACAACACCTTTTTCATCAGAATAAGCTTACCAGAAGGGCCACATTATACTATACATTTTGCACCTTTTTTAGATTTTCTCGAAAACGTTTCCGACGATTTCGATTAAACTCGCTATATCGAAGTAAAATTTAATGGGCTTTAAAATCATGTAGGTTTCATTCTGATTAAAATGGTCTGATAGGGCTTAAATGCTGATATTTCAATTATTTTTAATATCGATATTTTTTTCTCTAAAGTACCTTTAATTTTGTTTATTCTATAAAAATAACTATATTATCTTGTTACCACTGATAAAAAACAGGTACATATGAAAGTTTTGCGAATTTAAAAAACAACTAAAGGAGAAAACTGAAAAAAAAAATGTGTGAAATTTTTTGTTTTTGAACGTAAGAGCAGTAATATGCATGTATGATATACCTTTGGAAAGCTAAAGATTTCAGAAAAAAAAATCTCATAAACAAGCTCTTAAAAGTTAATAGAGAGTGATGAAAAGAAGATAAAACTAACTGATTATTTTAGATATTAATAAAATAGTTTTTTTAATAAAACACATGTTTCTATATAAATTCGATTTAATTAATTCTTTAATAGTTTCAAGTATTTTTATCTCTAACTGTATTTAAAAATTCTGTCATTGATTTTAAAAATGGAGGTAACTGAAAGTTGCCCGCACCAGATTTTAAAAAAAAATATATATTTATTTGGACAATATAAAATACATTTTTATACTGTATCTCTCTTATTTTACATTTACCTTTCAGATAATTTGATTGTAAGACACCGTTAAAAGAAAAATGCATTTTTGTAAATTTAAAAAAAAAGTAAACGTAAACTCTATTAAAAATAATTTTAACAATTAAGTCTACAAGACTGAAAAATTACTATAGCTTAGTTGTGCCAGGACCAAAACATACCTGGACGACACACCAGACTTGTTATTCCAATGCTACTGTTTATAATAAGATTCCTCCAAATTTTCAATTTTCTCACACAAATCCTCCAAAGTATTCTAATAATTACTACAATGTTAAAATCCCTTAGTGAAGAATAAATTGCTGAATTATTGAATTCAAATTAGTTATCGCTATAGACATGTCCTAGATGCCAGCCTGCGTTACTCATTCTGATATCTATCCTGTACGCAAGTACATATATGTATTCTTTATTGCCTTTTGATTTTGTCAATTAATGTTTCTTACTGCGTACTATGTTATGTTTCTTTATAATTGCTTATTATGTAATTTAATCATGTATTTACTTGCCTTAATTTTATATCTTGTATATATGAAATTGTATTCTTTATTGCTTTTGGTTTAGTCAATTACTGTGTACTGTTTTACTGTTTCTTATAAATGTTTTTTTTTTTTTTTTTGTATTAATTAGGTATTATATAATTCAAGTTTGTATTGCATGCCTTTATTTTATATCTTGTATATATGTATATGTATTCCTTATAGCTTTTTAGCTGAGTCAATTACTGCTTCATACTGTGTTACTGTTTCTTTATAATTGTATTTTTATATTCCTTAAGTATTATATTGTTTCTGTTTAGAAGATGTCATAGAAAAGGTGATGTGTACCGAGAAAGGCTTAAATATGGGTGACAAGATTCCGGTTTTGGGGTATGCCGATAATTTGGTACTGCTAGGTGAAGACACAGAAACATACAACTAAATACATGTGTGTTAATAAAAACCGGTAAACAAATAGGTCTCGAATTAAATACTGATAAGACGAAATATATGATTAGTAGCAGAAATGGTGGCGATCTTGATGATATTAATATTTCAGGGCATACTTTTGAACACGTAGAAAAATTCAAGTATTTAGGTTCAATGAAACAAGAAAAAATGAAATACAGGAAGAAACAAAGTTCCGGTTAAAGGTGGGAATTGCGTGTTATTATTCAGTTGCTAAATTACTTAGCTCGTGGCTTCTGTCTAAAAACTTAAATGTTAGAATTTATAAAACTATTATTCTTCCGACGGTTCTTTACGGATGTGAAACGTGGCCGCTTACTTTAAAGGATGAACAACGGCTTAAGGTTTTCGAAAATAAGGTACTGCGTAAAATATTTGGTCCGAAGAGAGATGAGGCCACTGGAGAGTTTAGAAGGTTGCACAACTCGGAATTGCGGAGTTTGTACCCTGTGAATATAATTGAGTTGATAGTATAGCGGAGACTTAAATGGGCGCGTAAAGTTGTTGGGCTCGGTGAGGAGAGGAACGGATTCCGAGAAATTTGTTATTCGCTGAACCGATTGGTAGGCGTCCGATAGGTAGGCCGAAGCGTCGATAGGAGGATTGCATTAAGGCTGATTTCGGGGGCTTGGGCTTGGCCGGTGAACATTGGACGAGTCTGTGCAGGCGAAGTTTGGTGGTATCGGCATCGAACCTTTGGGTTCGGTAGGCTATTATTATTATTATATTGTTTCTAACTGTGTAGTGTGTTACTGTTTCTTTATAAAAATTGTGTTATATTATTTAAGTATTGTATTGTATCATACTGTGTACCGCGTTACTGTTTTTATTGTACTTTTATTGAATTGCCGCAGGTGAACTCCATTCCCACACACGGGCTCGCCTTAGTGGGATAGTGAATTTTCCTTGCACTGTAAAATGTCTGTATTTTGATTGGCTGATATGTGTACAGAATATTAATTTGATGACTTAATAAAAAATTAATAGTGATTTTAGTCATTGAAATGCATCAATCTTGATCTAATAACAGTATGTGTTTTGTATAATAATAAAAAAAAAACTACAGTCTGACAAAGTTATTTTAGGTTCTTTTTTTTTTTCAAGCAAACCTTTTCACGCTGTCTAAAGTTTCATAGCCCTCTACTATTCCTAGTTTAGTTTGTTAGATTCGTCAGAGATTAAAAATCACAATTACTAAATATTTAATGTAACCTATTGATAGAATGTTTATAGGATACCCAGGACCCTGCAGGATGCTATTACATAGATTCCGCTCTAACGTGATTTTCTTTAATTTTTTAAACTATTTATTTAACGGAAATTTATTAGAGCATCGGGTAAAATAAGAATCAACGACACGTAGAAGACACAAACTTTGTCATACATTACACATGTTACACCAACCGATACAAACCAGCGGAAAAGCTGAGAGCGATGTTACCAAGGATAGACCAAAAAGATGTGTTTTGTATAATAAAAAAAAAATCTGGTGCGGGCAACACACGACTTTCACTTACCTCCATTTTTAGAATCGATTAAAGAATTTTCAAACACAGTAAGATATAAAAATAAGTGAAACCATTAAAGATTTAATTAAATGGAATTTCTACAGAAACATCTGTTTTATTAAAAGATCTGTAATATTATTATCTAAAATAATCACTTAGTTTTATCGGCTTTTCATCACTCTTTATTAACTTTTAAAAGATTGTGTATGAGATAATATATTTTCTAAAATCTCAAGCTTTCCAACGGTATTTTATATATGTATATTACTGTTCTTAAGTTAAAGATAAAAAATTGCATTAAAAAAATATTTTTTTCAGTTTTTTCCTTTAGTTGTTTTTCGAATTTTCCCAACATGCACATTTAGCTGTTACTTATCAATGCTAACAAGATAATATGGTTATTTTTATAGAATCTACAAAATTAAATGTACTTTAGAAGAAGGAAATTTAAAAAATCGGCATTTAAGCCCTGTCAGACTATTTTAATCAGAATAAAACTTACATTATATGAAATTCCATTAAATTTTACATCGATATTGCGAGTTTAAACAAAATCGTCGGAACTGTTTTCGAGAAAATCGAAAAAAGGTGCAAAATGCATGGTATAAAGTGGCTCTTCTGGTAAGCTCATTTTGATAAAAAAGGCTTTGTAACGTCTAGGGTGTATATTTGTCTTAAATATGAAATTTCAGTTTCATAGGGCTTACCGTTTACGGCCGGGAGTTACTACACACACAGACCTTTTTTGCGGGACTTGGTTATCTGGACTCAGGGGACCCTAAAATGTGTATTTCCGTTAAAATCTGGAATTCGAAAATTTTTACGATCGCAATACTTTCCTTTACTATATATAGTAAGTGAAAGTAAAAAACTACAGTCTGACAAAGTTGTTTTAGGTTCTTTTTTTTTGCAAGCAAACCTTTTCACGCTGCCTAAAGTTTCATATGCCCACTACTATTCCTAGTTGGTTAGATTCGTCTGTGCATAAAAAACACAATTAATAGATATTTAATGAAACCTATCGATAAAATGTTTATACGATACCCAGGACCCTGCAGGGTACTATTCATAGATTCTAGTCAAACGCGATGTTCTTGTATTGTTTAAAGTATTTATCTAATGGAAACTATTCCAGTGGATGAAGATTTTGGTTATTAATCAATCTTAAACTGTTATCTCTAATCAATGATATATATATATATATATATATATATATATATATATATATATATATATATATATATATACATTCACCACTGTAATTAAAGACTAGAATAGCTTTTAGGAATATTGATATGTGAACAGAATAACAGTTTTATGATTTGAAAGAAAATTACTATTTATTTTAGTTATTTAAATGCATAAATCTAGTCTTGATCCAATAAAAAAAATGTGATTTCTATATCAGACAATTAAAAAAAAAGACTAAAGTACTGCAACCTTTTTTATTTTTTTTGCAAGTGAACTTTTCTGAAGTTGTCAGATTCGTCTGAGCATAAAAAGCACAATTACTAGATATTTAATGAAACCTATTGATAAAATATTTATATGACCCCACAACCCTCCAGGGTACTATTACATAGATTCCGCTCTAACGTGAAAGTATTTATCTACTAGAAATTATTTCAGTAGATGAATCTTTAGCTTATTAATTAATCTTAAAGCGTTCCCTCCAATCAATGGA
Source organism: Piezodorus guildinii (assembly GCA_023052935.1). NCBI lineage: Eukaryota > Metazoa > Arthropoda > Insecta > Hemiptera > Pentatomidae > Piezodorus > Piezodorus guildinii. The sequence continues at coordinate 73,818,527 of CM041293.1, read as the reverse complement.
AGCAATCTGGCCAGCCGAAAGATTTTGTGGATGGATTCCCATAGCTTGCATGCTACTGCCAGAGTAATCTAATTGTTACATATTAGTTTGAACAGCAATTGAGACGTTGATTTCCAAAAGGTACTAAAGGGCATTTTTTACGAAATTGATTTTTTTACAGATTTATATGCTCCTCATTTAGTTTTATCTAAATCTTAAATTTGATTGTATCTAATGAGCACTCATGTCCTTTAAATACGTGATTTAGAAATGCTATCAATGTCTTAAGATACTTATTAGACATTTAGTTTCATTCTAAATCATAACAGAACATTTCATTTCATAACTTTAATATGGTTTTATTAATATAGTAAAGAAATAATTCTAGATTTTAATGTGAAAAGAATCAAATTAGCTGGTTTGATAATATAGTAATAAGAGATTTTCGCGCTTCCTGTAAAATTTCCCATAATGGATATAGTACCTTTTGGAAATCAACGTCTCAATTCTCAGCAGCAGTAATTTCGTCGTTTATTATTAGAGTATCTGGATTATATTATTAGATATTATTAGAATATCATCAGAATATTAATAATTGCTAAGGGAACTAAAATATGACACCATGTTTTATGCAGAGAATAACATTTCAACGTAAATCTATATTTATTTAGTCACTAACTTTAATAAATACTCTTTAACAAATATAAACTAAAAAAAAAAAAAACGCTGCAAATTATTACACATCGGTTTATTATTTCCAAATAACAATATTAGGGTATAACTGTTTATATTTATAAGATAAATCCATATCTTGATTCACTATCCCGATTTTAGAACCTATCTATTCCGTTTCATCCATTGATGATATGGTGGAGTGCCTATCCTCTAATCTCTCTACTTTCCTTGACCACCATGCTCCCCTCAAGACATCCACATTCAAGCGCCTCCCAGCACCGTGGATTAATCAAGAGATAAGAGAGTTAATGAGACAAAGAGATGCTGCCAGAAGAAGATTTAGACGCACCAGAATTTCCAATGATTACTCCACTTTTAAGTCCCTTCGAAACCTCACCCAATCTTCCATACGCCGTGCAAAAGCAAAGTTTTTCCATGATTCCCTTTCACAAGCTCCTGATTCCAAATCCAAATGGAAAATCCTGAAAAAACTATCCGTGATAAATTCAAAATCCAATTCTATCTATCCCGTAACTCCTGACGAATTGAACCAGCATTTTGCCAACCCTCTTCTTATTCCTTCCCCGACCCATTTCTGCTTCTCCCAACGCGCCTTTGATTCAGAAAATTTCTATTTCCAGAATATTTCACCTGATGACCTACTTTACTCTATCCTTAAATCCAAAACAAATGATTACGGTCCTGATCAAATTCCTGTCAAAATTATAAAATTGTGCCTCCCAGCCATCTTTCCTGCTCTCTTGCATATCTACAACTTCTCCCTTCAACGTTCCATTTTTCCTACTGCCTGGAAGAAAGTTATAGTCCGTCCCTTGAATAAAGTTCCTATCCCTTCCTCAGCATCGGACTTCAGACCTATATCGATCCTATCCAACCTCTCAAAGCCACTTGAAAGAATAGTCCACTCCCAATTCTATAACTTCCTTGAACAAAAATCTCTACTTGTTCCCTTCCAGTCTGGCTTTAGATCCCATTATTCCACTCAATCAGCTCTCCTAAAAATTACCCAAGACCTTCAATCCTCCATAGACAAACAAAAAATATCAATCCTGGTCCTCTTTGACTTCTCAAAAGCCTTTGATATGGTAAACCATAAAATCCTTCTCTCCAAACTCCGAAACCTATCAATATCCGATAGTGCCATAAACTGGTTTCTTTCCTTTCTATCCGCTCGAACTCAAACTGTGATAATCCCAAATAAACCTCCTTCCTCACCTATTCTGCTAACACATGGAGTTCCTCAGGGATCTGCTCTCTCTCCAATCCTATTCTCTATCTATGTTAATGACCTACCCAATGCCATACTTCACTCTAAATACCACCTATATGCCGATGATCTCCAAATTTACCTCTCCTTCCATCCTTCCGAAATGCCTGAGATGGTCCAAAAATTACAAGAAGACATTGACAGTATCAATTTATGGGCCATCAAGAATGGACTAAAACTTAATGTTGATAAAACGAAAGCTATCCTCATCGGTTCCAAACATCTGCTCAACTCCCTCTCCTGCCACCCCTTACTCTACCTTAATCATAGACCTATCATCTTCCAAACGTCCGTTAGAAACCTTGGCTTATTCCTCGACCAAAACCTATCCTGGAATAATCACATTTCGCAAATTTCTAGAAAATCCATAGCCATTCTAAAACAGTTCCTCAGATTACGTGATTTAATACCCCTTAAAACCTGCCAGCTCCTAGTTTCCTCTCTCATCTTCCCCCACTTCGATTATGGCTGCCTGGTGTTTGGCGGACTGTCCGAGATGCTTGAGATGAGACTGAAGAGATTGATGAACTGTTTTATTAGATTCATCTTCGGAATCCCTCGGCGCTCTCATGTCTCAGCCTGGTATGCCGAGTTGAAGTGGCTTTACCCTAAATTCCGACGGCAATACTTCCTAGGAACTTACCTCTACCAATCCTTCAGAACCGAAAAACCCCTCTATATTTACAATTTGTTTACCCCACTCTCCTCTGTCCACTCCATCAACACAAGATCCCAACCCTTGAACCTGCTCATTCCATCCCACAGAACTGCTTCCTTTAAGAGATCTTTCGTCATACGTGCATCCTCATTTTGGAATTCCTTGCCCATGTCGATTCGTACATGCCAATCCTTAACTTCCTTCAAACATCACCTATTTATCCATCTCCTCGAACATCAATCTGCCGTGCCTTTATAAACTTAGATATCTGGCCTCTTTATTTTTATCTAAATTTTCTTTATTTTATTTTTTTGGTTTTGTTTTAATATATTTTATTATTTGGATTTATTTACGGTTCTAATATGACTTTGTGCTTGTATATATTTGTGTATATGTGTGTGTGTGTGTGCTTGTATATATCTATATATATGCAGATCCATATATATCATAATATGTAATCCATAAAATGCTGTATATAATCTGATAAATTCTACGTAGCCAGAAGTAAAATCTTATGTTGTACATTTATATTATTCTTAGGGGACTAGCTGTCCCAGAATAAAACTTCTTTTCATTTCATTTCATTTTCATTTCATATATTGCTGTAGGATATCACTACCTCTGATTTCAAAATGCAATATCTCAGCTAGTTGTAAACCAATTTCATTTTGTCGAAAATTTAATTCTCTATCAAATGAAATAAATGGTATTTATTAATTAGGATAAACGGATTTTTTTTTTTTTAATTCCTTATTCGGAGTCTTCGCATCTTGAAACGTAAACTCTCAAATTTTGAGGTGGGTTCTTTCATTTTTATTTAGTTTTGGTCGATTACAAATGTTCATTATTGAAAATGATAAACAAAAAGCATTTATACAGGACTGCGTTACTATTTTCTTTCGATTATCGTTCAAATAATTCAAATAAAATTTCCTGATGCCGGAACACCTTAGATTTTATCTTTATTATCAATAATAACCGAGTTATCACGGAATAACATCTCTTATAAGTTGTGGCTTGATCATAAAAGATGATTTTTTTGTATTGTTTTTATTTTTTCTCTTTGTTCATCTTGCCTTGATCTCGAAAATCTTCTTGTTTACTTTTTTTTTATCTTGTATATAATTATTCGCGGTTTTTTGGTTAAAAAATACTGATAAATTTTTTCTCTATTTTCAAAAATAAGTGAGTTATTGAATTAAATCACTTTTAATCGGCCGCCATTTTAAAAAATAACTAGCTGATATCAACATCTAGGTTTTAGGATCATCGTTTGACCATCATCATGGAGTATTATTATTGTGGCGAATTTAAAATAAATTGGTCCAGTATTTTCGGACGGAGGACAAACAGATTTTTTTTTATTCGTTATTTGGATTCTAGACATCTTGAAACTTGACCTCTTAAATTTTGAGGGTTTCTTTCTTTTTTATATTTTTTATTTATTTATTTTTTTGTCGATTACGAAGGTTCATTATTGAAAATAATTAACCAAAACTCTGGAAAATTCGTCAAAATACTTGTTTATTGGTAATTGCAACCTCAATCAGCGCAGCAATTGATTGTTAAAATTTTTTAAAGCATTCTTCTACATATGAATATTTATTTTATTTAAAAATCTGAAAATTAACAGGTTTGCTTTAGAGAGAATTAATTAAATCAGGTCTTAAGTTAAGCTCATGATTCCTCTTAAATAATTGTTGTCCGTTTATTTAGGTCTGCCGCTAATGTCCCTGCTTAGCTAGACCGAACTGGGAAAACATTATTTAAAAGCTGAGATCACTAACTGTACCTTTGTAATCACATTAACTGATTTTGTCCAAACTTCTTTACCTTATTGGCGAAGGAAACAGCTAAAATATGGCTTTTGTAGGTAATCCTTTGTATCACTTATTAGTTGAAATGAAGATGTGTTCGATTATACGAGAACAATGAAAACCATATTCTTTATAATTAACTCAAAATAACTATATTTTCTATGATTTTTTAAAGAGAGTAAAAACATCATAGTTATTCCGTCCTTCGGAGGAGGGAAGGGATGTATGGTGAAGGAGGACGTAAAAGGGTGGTTAGGAGACATGTGTGCGATGTGAGGTACTCGTTAAAAGTCTAATTAAACCTACCTGGATAAGAAACTTTTTTATTTATTTTTACATAATCTCTTCGCACAGGCTCGGTTCAAAATGAGCAACAGCCTACCAGTCATAAAAGGCGACAAAACACACAGTGTGGGACTAGGACCCCCACCTCTGTAAATATTAAGCCTAAAAAACCTCAAGACGAGACACTGCATCCTTAGATGGGATAGGATAGGCAAAATTAGGACTCCAGCTGTAGCATCGTCCGATCAGCCATAGTGACATAAAAATATCATTAAATTAATAAACAAACTATAATCCTTATAATATCAGTTATTTTAAAACGTTTTCATAGAAAATATACCTGTTAATTGTTAAATTTTTAAATGAAATAAAAATTCATAATTTTAGCTAGCCTAGTTGGTTTGAATAGGGCAATCTGACGGGAAATCCTGAAGCACGTGATTGGGCCTTGGTTCTTTGTTATTGTTTATGGTTGTGTTAGGTCTGAGTAGTAGATCAGTGCACTATTGATGTGTTTATGGGTCTGCTTTATGTGTTATTTAATTGTTTTATGTGTTCTTTGACAGTGTCAAACTTAAAATATGTCTGTAAAATCTTTTGCGGTTGCGATTTTTGAAAAGGATGATAAATTATCAAGTAGAACATTTCACAGGTAAGGTTATGGTTGTAGTATTAGTATAGTAAATGTTAGTAATTGATTGTGCATAATAATTATCATGAAAAACAAGATACTTTGGTTTATTTAAAGACTCTTCATGGTGTATACACTCACCTCTGACTTTTTTTTTTTTTAGATCATATTGTTGAAATAAAAGAAGTGTATAATTTTTATACAATGCCCTGTTTAAATGTGAACATCAAATTTATTCCAATAATCTATACTTTAACTGTGAAATTAAGTGCAATATATTTGGAGATACATCCTATTTTACGCATTTATTTGTTCTTGTGGTCAAATCAGAAGTAAAATTAGCTAGTAATTATTATTAGTGTTTTAACATTTCTTTATTTATAACTATTGATAGTAGGTTTGAATATTAGTGTATTCTATAAGTTTTTCCTCATAGTAATTTTGAAAGTTAGTCTAAACAATTTTAGAAAGAGGGTATAATGAGGCTTCCTAATAGATAGAACAGTTTATCGGACAGATGTCTTTATTTAGAGTAAAGTTAATCAAAAACAAACATTGCCTATTATTTAAAAAAAAAAAAAAAAAAAGAAGGAAGAGACTTATAGAACACCCTATTAGCTGTGTATTATTGATTTGTATGTAAATTGAATAAGTAATGATTATCAATTGGATTAGTTATTGCCATTCTGCTTTTGTGTTATAAATTTGTTATATATATATTTTCTCTATTCCAAATAAACAGTTCTTATTTACATCATGCATTTTGATGAATCCAGTCCTTTTTTTTTTCTATTAATTTTCTTGCTTCTCTCAATAAAGGTGACTAGTTTTAATTTATTTATTGATTTTTCAACACAATAGTCTAGTAAGACATCTATCTTAGTAACGTAACAAAGATCAATGACGTTGACTAAATAGGTTGTGCTGGTTTGCAGAACAGAATGAGTCCACCTCTCTAGGGTTAGGTTAGGGTATTGGAATAGGTGCTCAAACCACTTGGTTATTAGCACTGAAAATATTTATATTAACAGATTTTTTTTTTTTAAACAAGTTTAAAATTATAAAACACACTATGTTTTAGTTATCTATTGTTTAAAAACTAATTTATTCCAATTTTTATTTATTATTTTTTTCAATTATTTATTTTATTTTATTATTTATTTATTATAATTTTTTATCCTTATAGTTCGTGGAGCAGATGACATTCTTTAATTAACCTCAGTAGTGAACGGATTGTTTCACTAGAGTATTTCATGCTCTCTCACAGCGATCTTGGTACATGATATTCATCCATTAGTGGATGGAATTTGGGGCAATTCTCAATTATTTGTTCTATTGAGAGAGGCACTCTGCACATATCACACATTGGTTCAGGCTGCCTGATAAGATGGATATGTGTGAGTCTGCTATGTCCAATACGAAGTCTCGCCAAAGCTTCTACGAGGAAACTCGCGGCGATCACTTCGCAATGATGTCTTCCATGGAGAAGGTGATGGCTTGATTTCCTGAAATTTTTAGTGGCTTCTGTTCAATTTCCGATCACATCTGTTCCCAAGCCCGAAATATTTTCATCTTTAGATAAATTTTTATGTCTTCCTTGATGTAAGTTGGGTGGATTTGTATATTTGATATTGCAGCTTCTTTCGCAGTCCTGTCCGGTTTTCATTGCCATCAATGCCCACCTGAGATGAAATCCACAAAAACACAAGTTCTTTCTTTTTAGTATTTTTAAGCCTCCCACATATTTTCTTATCTTATTAATTAATGGATGGTCAGTGCAGATATTATGAAGGCTCTTGAGGGCAGAATGGGAATCAGTGCATAGAATGAACTTTGACTCATTATGTGACATAATGAATTCAACTGCATTTGATATTGATACAAGTTCGGCAGTATATATGCTACTTAGGATAGGCAGTCAAGTGTAATCATAGATGAACCCACATCTCTGTATATAAACACCTTGATGTGATACCGCTGAGTATTTAATTCTCGTCTTGGTGTTTCTTTCTTTCTAAATTAATTTTCAATCTACGAGAAAGCCGTAATGCCGTTGGTTATGAATTTCCTGGTTCCACTGTTTCGTCTTAAAAAGGAAGACAAACAATGTATAGTCCTGATGAGTAACGTGAATGGGTTTTAAGAAATTGTTGGATAACGGTAGGATTTAGATGTTTTATTGTTGCCACTTCTTCAACTTCAGAAAACCTTCGCATCACATCATTGAGGTATGAAGCTTCAAACATTTCGGTTGTCGTCATCATGGTAGAATTATTATAATTTCTATAAACTGTAAAAATAATATCGTGTTTCTGAAAATTAACTCTAAACAATCATATGACAAAAAAAAAAAAAAAAAAAAATGTTAAAAGGAATGACTCTAGTGTCCAGTGGGCTGAAGATAAAAATCCGGCTCGGATGAGCAAGTTGTAGGGAAACGAGTAATGTTAAAAATCAATCACGATCCTTCTTTCCCAAATAGATGCTCAAACAAGAAATTTTAATATATTTTTTTTTTTATGTATATAACTTATATCTATGATAACAAATTGCGAAAATGATATATGATTTTATTATTCATACAGACTGCAGTATGAATGACTCTTCAGTATAAAAAAAAAATTCGTTGAACGTTTTACCTTCGGTTTTTTCGACTTTAGGGTGATATTTTTCAATAATTCATGTGCCCAGGCTCAAGCTAATACTAATTTTAATAAAGGATGGGGCCCGGAATATTAAATATACGTCTGTTGAAGAAGGTTATTGCGGAGAATGAATCAACACAATTTGTTCCTTGCCTTTAATGAAAATCCGTGATTCTGTTTGTGCAGTGTGCCACTAACAGAACAACATAGTGTGTCCGATTGGAACAACAGTGTGTTCGATCGGAAGGGGAAATGTTTATTACATTGTCAAAGAAAAGAAAAAACTTTATAAAATAATATAATTACTTCAACCTACCCCAAAGTTGGTGATTCGGAAAAAAAAAAAAAATAGTAATGACCTCAATTGAACATTATTGTTTTAATCATATAAATACATTACTTAAATAACTTTTTACATTTAAATGATAATTATATACTCAACCTAATCAGTAACAAAGATACCTTATAGAAATATTCACCAATATATACATGAAATCGTAGAATCACTTCATTCAAACTCGTATTTATTCGTTATTTATTGTACTTATTTAAGCCTTGCTGTTAATAATAAATTATTTTATTTGGAGTTATGAAAAACAATTTATGACAATATAAATATAAAACTTTATACGTTGATTTTTTTTTAAACTAAAGGCAAGAAGGTTAAGGTTATTAATGAATAATTGTTATTAGTTGTATTTTACCAGGTATTTACATTCATATTAAGTTCAGTAAAGATTATTTAATCATCATTTGGGATCACTTGTAGCTGGGTGGCTAGCGTAACAGCCTCTCATGCTAAAGGTCACGGGTTCAAACCCGCAGGTGGTCCTAGGATTTTTTAATGGGAGTAAAAAATCCTTAGTTACGCCGTCCTTCGGAGGGGACGTTAAAAGGTGGTCCCGAGCCTGTGCGATGTCAGGTACTCGTTAAAGATCCCTATCCTAATAAAACCTGGATAGGCAAAATTTAGGACTCCCACTGTAGCATCATTCGATTAGCCGTAGTAGCATAAAGGGACGTTGAATAAATAAATAAACAAATTTAATCATCACGTTCATAATGTTTCTTTCTCTGCGCTAACCTCTTCTAGTTGCGTTTCTGACTATGCTAGAATTTAGACTGATTCCGTTAACTTATGTCTATTTTTCTGTCCTTGCACTTAACTTGACACTTCGGAAGTTGTATTGGAATACCTTGTAGCGAGATTCCGATAATGGCTGTAAAATGTATTTTGCGTTATTGTTATTGGTACATCTTGCGTTTGAACTTTTCCTGTGATTTAATTAACTTAATTATAGATAATGTATAGTGTAAATATAAAAATGGACATAGATGGTTAACCTATGTGAATATTTCCTTAGTAAATCTTTTGTTCATTCCAAGCAGTAATTCTACGAAACTACTTAATTTCAAAGCCATTTTCTCGTCACTCATTGAAGATCTTTTACTTGTTACCTTTAATTCAATTGAATGTGAACTACCCGGAATTAATTTAAGAGTAACTATTACTTTTTCTGAAAGTTAATTTTTTGCCACAAATGTATTTAAAGCTTAATCTTTAGGATGTTATTGTTTTTTATTCATTCAACGACAGTCTATGCTGCTATGGATAGTCGGATGATGCTACGGTGGGACTCCTAAATTTTTACCATCCAGGTTTAATTAGAATAGGGTTCTTAAAGATACCTTAAAAAGTACCTGACATCGCGCAAGCTCGAGACTATCTTTTTATTCATCTCTAAAGGATACGGAGCCCGTGGCTGAGTGACTAGTGCGCTAGCCTCTCATCCTATAGGTTGCGAGTTCGAATCCCAGTCCCGGCGGGGCTTTTATAAGGATGTAATTAAATGGAGATTCACTCACAGCCTCTCCCCCAGGTATGTGAGACCCGTCAGGCAAATGGAGGCTACTCACAAAATTAGGCTTAAGGACTGATGACCCTACACTACGAATTGCATCGTGAAACGCGAGAGTAATATCCCAGGAGATCGATCACACAGCGAGGCCCAGGGCCTGCACGGCCTGTCGCGCCACTGAAAAAGAAAGGACGTCTTGACTAGGGATTTTTTATTCCAATTAAAACATTCTACGGCTACCTGGTCAGGTTTGAACCATCGACAACGAGCGTAAAAGGCTGTTTTGCTAGCCACAGGTGACCTCTTAATGTGTTTTTTCTTTAAAAATCAGTTTATACTAATTTGGTACCGTATCACACGAATCGTGTTTCTCATAAGATTAATTAAGGACTTAATTAAAAACTTTTTTTGAGATTATTTCAAAAAATAAAATAAAATAATAATACTATTGGAACAAATTAAGTTAAATTATCCACTTTTTCCCCCCAGCATTATCGCGTTTACCGTCAAAAGCAGCTTGTTAGCTCCATTTTTCTTCAACAGTATCAACTTGACTTTTGAAAAAAAAAAATTGAGGTCACCAATAGATAAATTTATAAAAATAGTTATGTGTGTTTATTAATCCGAGATTAAGAAAACATTCGATACTCATTACCATATATCTGTGGCGGTCGTGAAAAACTGGATAACTCGAGCTATATCAAAAATGAGTTAACTCCACGTATCGCTCCCTCAGACCGTCTCCCACGTCTTGTTAAATTGGTTAAAGCAATTTCTTGGTGGAAGAAATTCCAGGTGGAAAGAAAGCTGTATGTTATAACTCTATTTTTGGTATTACGTAAAGTTTAAGTAGCTCATCTGTCAAATGAAAGATTTTGACTTAACCACTTGTTCACGACCGCCACAGATATTTTAACAATATACTCAGCAGAGTTGTTTACAATTAACTCGCCGTTAGAGTTATTATTAGATGGCTAAGATTTTTTTAATACATTTGGATTCCCTGTCGGCTCTCACTAGCATCTATAAACATATAAGAAATAATAAATACATTGTGTTAAACATTCTGAATCTTATCGAATCTATAAAAAAACTTTAGATTTCACGTGGATACCAGATTCAAGTAACAAATAAGAAAGGAAACTAAAGAAGTTTGGAATTGATGTCAAGTCAATAAAGAGAACATGCTTTTTTTTTTTTTTTTTTAATTATTTATTAATATTTACGACTGTATTGTACAACACATTGTGAGAAGTTTTAATTTTCCCAATCTGTTTTCGTCCGCCCGGTGTCTTGACATAATCCTATATAAATGAACGTACATTGTCCGCTGCCTATGATAAGTACCGACGAGATAGAGGGATTCTGCGATTTTTAGCCATTCCCGTAGGAAGTCTCGTCCCGAATACATGGATGGAAGTACCGAGTACCGAGATAACCAGGAGCAGTTAAGGCTATTCCTATTTAATTTTTTGTTATATTATTTTATACCCAGCGTCGTTGTTATGATAGAATTTTCTACCATATTATTTGTATGCCGAAAATAAAGTATAGCATCTTGAATAATTTTATTTTCTGTGAAGGACCTGGACGTTAAACCATGAAACCATGTCAAAACATCTAGTAAATAGGCTAAAATAAAACAGTCATGAACAAGACCTGTAGAGAAGGTACCCATCGGCAGCACTTGAATAAAACATTAAGTAGTTAAATCAGTAAGAAACAACACTATAACCTGTAACCTCGTTTCATTTTAAAGAAGAGAACAAGTAATATTTACAAGACTGAGGATTGAATACACAAGACTCACAAAAAATGTATTTAATAGAAGGCACATCTCCACTAAAATATGATTACTGATGAGGAAAGGGTCACCACAAAACACATATTTGTGCATCGATTGTCCCGTATTAACACATCTAGTAGGAAATTATATAAAATTAAACAAGAACGTATTTTATTTCATAAAAGATATTATATTATTCAAAGTTTTCAAATTTATATCATAAACGGTGCCTCTAACCAGTAACCACAGAGAACCTTTTTTATTTTATTTTATTTTATTTTTTTGTCCACCCCTACCTTGCCTTTGAAGGCTATACGGGGGTTCTCTCGGGCCAGGGGGTGAGGGCGGGGGATATATGCCGAGATAAAAACCCCAGCACGAGAGTCGAACTCGTAATTATTTCATTCGTAATAACTTTTTTTCGGTTATCTGTTGCTAGGCAACGCGCGCTAACTCGATCGGCCACCCAGCCCCTAAAACCACAGAGAACCAAAAATTGGAAACCAAAACATTACGAGTTCGAGCCTCGGTACCGGGGGGAATTTTATCTCGGCATTTATACCCCGCCCTCACTCCCTGGTCCGAGAAATCCCCGTATAGCCTTCAAAGGCGAGGTAGGTGTGAACAAAAAAAAAAAAAAAAAAAAAAAAAGGTGCCTCTAACCTAAGTTAAATGGGTCCTCCAGGAAGAGATAATATACTTTTTTTTCTGTAATAAAACAATATTTATGCGTAATGCATTACTATACGACGTTTATGAAATACGCATTAGGTGATGACTTATAAGAGGGGGAAAAAATCATTGATACCTTGAATATATCTGAAAAATTTTCAATTGGTCAGCACACTAACGGATAGGCTTAATGTAGTTTTGGTCAAATAGAATTCAACGGATTCTCGCTGCGCACTGTCCTATTTTTCGTGAAAATATGGAGGTCCCAATTCCTGATATGCATTCAAAGGCACGTACCAGCTTCTAGCCAAAGACAGAATATATTTAGGTTTAGAGCCCTTCTAACCTCATTCACATTTGTGAGTTAAAAGAAATGTTTAATATTGAAAAATAATTGCTGATGGCCTGACTTAATTTCTTTCTAAATTAAATTTAACGTTTCGTCATTGACATTCATTTATTATTTGTAACAATTCTGGATTGTTTAAACCAATTATAAATGAACTGTAAATATTCGTGTAAATGTCATAAAAGATTAAACTTGATCTCATTTGGTTTTCAATGGTCAATCTTTTTAATCGACTGAGAACAAAAAATATTAATCCGCTCTCCTCTCAAAACTTCAATCCCCGTCAAAATAAAATAATAGAAATAGGAATCCTGTTACAAGGCTGAAACCAAAAAATTCTCGCCGATTTCGGTTACATAAAGACTTATCAGACCGAAATTTATACCTTCCACTCAACTCACTAAGCTTCTAATTTACTTAACCGTCATATAGGAAAATCTGAAGTTGGGGTGCAAGGCGCTATAGTACCATTGACTCCTTATTGCACCGATTACTTATAATCCAGTATCCCTCGCAAAATCCTCAATGCTGCTTTGCCAGGAATAAAAAAAATCAATAATTACCTGAATATTCCTTGGTTTGACCAGAACCATGTTCCAATTTCGCTATGGTAAACTACCTTCCAACTTTAGTCCATTAGTTTCAATACTTCCACTTCGTTTCCTCATACTGCTCCAAAAAAAATGGAAAGTCGATTGCACCCAGACTTTGAATTCTGATCGGAGTGCTACTACTGTGTAGTTTCTCTACACTTTTCTTTAATGTCATTCTGTCTTTTACCATATTAATTTCATATATTATTAAATACAGTTGTATGTTCAATTATTAATATTATTTGTTTTTAATACTTATTTTAGCCGCTGCTTGTATATATCTAAAACCGCTCAGAAAATTGTCTGTCTGAGAGTACTTTAAATAGTGCGATAGCTAAACGTTAAATCATCACGATGGGTTTATTATAAATCCAAAATTAAGTTTAAACAGGGAAAATTTTGTAATTATGAAGATAATATAAAACGCAAGAAAAGGACGATTTTTACTATTTCAAAGGATAGGCCTGAATTTAATATTTTCAGGACTGTTTTATTGGGTTGTGTCACATGAAATGTCCTTTTTCAAGGTAAAGGATTTTTATTAAAAATACGATATGAAAACAAGATAATTTTATTCGAAGTATTTACCTTCTTTTTCTACACATTTTTACCAACGTGACACCAAATTTTTTATCCCCGAACTGAAAAGCTCTGAGCTTTGAAGTGAAACAATATCTGAAAACGCACTTTTCACTTGATCATCATTTTCAAAAAGTTTTCCTTTGACGAAATTGTCTAAATTCTTGAACAGGTGGTAATCTGTTGGAGACAAGTCGGGAGAATATGGTGGGTGCGGAAGAACTTCGTAGCCCAGTTCTTTCAATTTTTGCACGGTATGTTTTGAAACATGGGGTCTAGCGTTGTCGTATAAGAGTATAGGACCCTTCCGATTTACCAATCCAGGTTGTTTTTTTAATAATAAGGTAATGGTTTTACGTATACGTAAACAGGAATAATGAATTATCCCAGCCATGGACCACCATACTGTAACCATCAATTTTTTGGGATGCAAATTCGGTTTTGTCATTTGCCCCAGGGTTTCGTCGATGTTCAACCACTGCCCTGACCGAAGCTGGTTGTCATATGCGATCCATTTTTCATCGCAGGTAATTATTCTTTCAAGGAAAGGCTCGGTTTTTTGCCCTGCAAGCAAAGAAACGCAAGTCTCAAGGCATTTCAATTACTGCCGATCAGTAAAATCATGAGGTACCCATGTATCGAGCTTTTTTACTTTCTCATTACACTTTAAATGTCTGGAAACGGTAGATTCACTTGCATTTAGTTGTACTGAGAGTCCTTTAAGTGTTAGGTAGGGGTTTCCTTCTACTGTATGTTTGAGGACATCGTTGTCTATTACGGACGGAGGTCTTCCTCGGGGCAAGTTTTCCAAGTTGGTATCCCCACCTAAAAACTTAGCAAACCAACGGCGAATGGTCCGTTCATTAATACTCCCTTCCTCAAACGCCTTGCGAATATTTCTAGCGGCCTCAGCTGCTGAATGGCCGAGTTTAAACTACAAAAATATTACTCGAAAATCGCGTGTATCTATGTTCATATTTGGAGGTATACTAAAAAGTGGGTAATTGATTGGGAAGCTAATGTTTATCATGCAAAGGTAGTGGATTAGTAACAGTTTACTTCAAATATGTAAATATTCGGAAGAAAACAAAAGAGACCTGCAAAATCCTTTATGTATTTTAGAAACTATAAAAACGGACATTTCAAGTGAAACAACCCGATATTTTTTTTATAAGTTTATGACTTCGTTCTCGTTTAACGGAGTCTTAACAACAGACATATATATGTTAACTTGTATACGATTAATGTCATACCAGCCTGGAAGATGGTTTCTCCCCATCAAGTGAAGTTGAGGCGAATGCCAGTGATTCCAACCACCACATACTGAAAACTGGTTAAAGAAATTTCTTGGTAGAAGAAATTTCAGGTGGACAGAAAGCTTATGATAATCATTCTATTTTAGGTATTACGTATAGTTTAAGTCGCTCATCTGTAAAATAAAAGAATTTGAATTGACCACTTATTCACGACCGCCACAGATATTGCACCATAAAATGCCTTCGGACAAAAAAAAGATTAATATTATATGAACATTCCCGTTATGATATATTATTTGGTATATTGTATTTATTGTTTGCTAAGTATACGTTGGATCTAGAAAAAAAAAGTTATGCTATTCACTACATTAAAGTGCCTCATTTCATACACTAATGGCAGAAACAACCAATACCTTACAACTGTGATATGGACACAAATTGTAAAAAATAAAAATGTTTAGTTTCATCCCCCCATTTCTACAGATAAATGTGCAAAGCAGTTCAAGGTCATTAGAAATAAAAATAACTGAAGAAAATTGTACATTACCAATCATCCTTCAAATAAAATCGTGCTAAGCTCAACATAAAATAATATATCTATTCATGTATCTTTGTTTTAGTGGCTTTAAAAAAATAAAATATATTTACATTTTTTTTTTTTTTTTTAAATTTATTTATTGAGATATATTACAATTTGTTACAAAATGAACAATAGTAACAGTGATATGAGACCACATTCATACAATATATAAAGAAAATAATAATAATAGTCAAATTACATTAAATAAAATAAAATAAATTCATATATATATATATATATATATATATATATATATATATATATATATATATAACACAATAAAATAATAATAAATTAAAAAAAATCAAAACGACAACCTATAATTGAGATAATAAAAAAAAAATAAAAATATTAGACTTATAAAATATGGTGTGCCACTGCACCTTTTTTTACTCCTGCACAAACCATCATTTCTGTAGTTATATTGATATAAACAAACGCCTACATTTTACTAGGCAACTACAGAATCCACAGTTTCCCGAGTGGCATCTCAAGCAACTATATTTTAAAAGGGGTTTAAAAGAAAAATTCAAATAGTATAGAATTACTTTTTTTGAAACGAAAAAATTAAATAAACATAAAACATTAATTTACATTAATCTAATTCGTTAGAACTTAATAATATCTTTTGTTCGGCTGACATTTATAGCTCATCGATTAGCCTAAGTACACAAAAGATTAATGTCTCAACGATTCCACAAGTTTCACTTTCGCTTTAGTAAATTTATGATTGATGCCCGTGATGCTTCAAGTAGGGAGAGAGAAATTGCCTCTGGTTTGGAAGTGGTGAAGTACCCTCTTATACAAGAATTAGCATTTCAAAGTGTTAGCAGGCTTCAACGACCTTGCTTTTATGTGCTTTAACAGCACATTAAACCCTAAACATGTGTAAACCCTTCATGGAAAAATACACAACTTGATTATGAAAACGTTTTAGCTAGCGATACTAGTTTTGTTTTTTAACTAATTTAAAAAAAAAATATTTATAAGATAATTTATATTTAAATGATAACTGTTTTGTTCTAATAGAGAAGTGGCACAGGTGTTGTGAACTGGACTTACTTTGGTAACTAATACTGCATTATTTAATATTTACTCTACAACTCATATAATAACGTAGTATATTATGTTTACCAATAAATGATTGTAGTTAAGAAATATGGAGTATTTGTGGCTTCATATATAAATTGATATTATAAAGAGGTGTAATTATAGATTTAGTGACCGTTGGGACTATATGATATACGTGTAGAAGATGTTGGGGGTGCGGTCATTAATAAGACAAAACTTATTGTATTTGAGTGCCACTTCTACATTGTGGGCCTTCATCATATAACATCAAAATCATACCAATACAATTAAAAGTCAAAATAATAAGTAGTTTACAATAATAATATGACAGCAATTAAAATAACATATGGAAACAAACGTTGATACTGATCGATAATATTTGGAGACTACGATGAGAAACTAAGTATCTAATTAAAGTTTGAATAGAATATTTAAAGTTTCAAAGATCAATTTTGAAGCAATATAATATTAATTATTAAAATATTTTATTTTTATTACTGTCACCATACTATTGTATCCAATTTATTATTATTATATATTTATTTTGAATGTATTGGTTATTATCTTGTTTTTGTGAGCCCTGACGAAGGCCCACAAAGTAGGCAGAAACTTCGGTAAACGTATACTATTGCTTTTGATGCAAAATTAATCGCATAAAATTTAGTTCAAGCAAAGAAGTAAATGAAAGTTGTGAGCTATGTGCACCAGATTTTAATACTAAATTTATCTTTTTCGGTATTTTCCTCAATTTATAGACTTGTTATAAAGTAATACGGATCCTTAGATACCATTAAAAATTAAGGCATTGCAAATTTAAAGCATGTAATATTTATTGATATTTACAACTGTATTAGAGAGAGAGAAATGCTTTATTTTATCAAAATTACAATAAAACAAAACAGTGCTGCCCAACTGTATTGGGTTGCTATCATACACAGCGTACTTATCAATCTTGATGACATGTGATATTGACCTAAAAAATTATAAATTTACAATACAATTACTTTCTTTATCAACAGATTTCTATGTTATATCTTATAATATGTAATATAGTCTATAATCCAAAGCAAAATACAAGCATAAAAAAACATAAAGAAACAGATTTGAAAATGCACACCTAAAGGACCAACAGAATCAATGACAAAATTTAAGTAAGTAAATGTGATGGACATAGTAAACTCACATGAAATACATGAAGAGACGCCACCCATTGGTAGCACTCTAAAAATATTTTAAAGTAGAACGTCTCGGGACCATCCTCTTTTCAGACGCCTCGGACGATTATCAGGAATCGAAAAGGATGATAGGATAGAAATTAGTGGATTAGAGTGGAAATGGAGTTTTTCATTGAATGATTGATACCTGATTCAGGCTAATTCAGTAACATATGGGATAATTCAGGTTTTTATGGATGATCTTATTCGTGACAAAGTAAGGAGCGTTGAGGATTTTACGAAGGATTTAGGATTGTGAGGATTGGAGACGAGAAGAATTTGATGGTTTATTAGAGCCCCATAGCTCTACAAGGAGTAGATCCATATCGGTCTTATGATAGTCGTATAAATAAGTCTTTTGTTATTAAGTGGAAGGTTGGAGCGTTTGTCTAGTAAGTGTTGTAGTAGTGAAAAACATAAAAGACATATGGGACGGTAGGAAGATGGATTTTCAGGTAACTGTTTGGGTTTAGGAATCATTTTTACTATGGATAATTTCCGGTAGGCAGGAAAATAAGTAGTACGGAGTACGGCATTGTAGATTTAGGTGAGGAATAGGATGGCTTTTTGAGGAAGATGTTTTAAGACATGGGAAGTGATTAGGTCTTGGCCACTAAAAACCCATTTACCCCAATCCTTATATCTAATCCTACCTTTCAAACCGTTCCTTCAGAGTCCGCTCTGGTTCAGAATTTTCCAACAGTTACCTGATTGAGGCGGTTGTACCTCAAGCAGTGTCCTAGGTGCTGTCCTCTTTTTTCTACTTACAGGTGATATACCCACGGATCCTGATACGTTCTTAGCAACTTTTGCCAACGATACTGCCATTTTATCAACCCATTCAGACCCCGTAATGGCAACTTCCTACCTACAAAGATATCTATCCTCCATTGAATTTTGGTGCGCTAATTGGCGTATCAAAATTAATGATTCCAAATGTAAGCACATCTCCTTTACCTTTCGCCACAGATCCTGTCCACAAATCAATTTCAACTCTATACCCCTTCCCTGTTCTGACACAGTCCGGTATCTGGGTTTCCTACTAATCAAAAGACTAACCTGGAACCCACACACTCGAATTAAACGACAAGAACTCAACAGACGATACGGCTAACTATATAGACTACTAAACAGAACATCAAAACTTTCTGTTGCCAATAAACTATTACTTTACAAAACAATTCTAAAACCGATTTGGACCTACGGACTTGAACTGTGGGGGACAACTAAATTTTCGAACATCAAGCGTATCCAATCCTTTCAGTTCAAAGTCCTCAGAACTATAGTCCATGCTCCCTACTATGTTACAAACAAGACCTTACACAATGACCTGAATATCCCATTTGTCCTCGATCTAGTTCCATCTAAATTCCTAAACTTCCACCAGAGGCTTACTAACCTTCCTAATCCTTTATCTCAATCCGTATCTAACTCCAGCAATCCCTATAATCCTCCTCGTATGTTGAAGCGGCAGTGGCCAAGAGACCTCTTATAATAAGCAATGCTGAGTTTTGGTGATGGCCAGTCAGCTTCACCACTCAGGCCTGAGAGTCTGTGACTCTAGCGCCATCTCTCAGTCTCCACTGGCTTATTAGACCGGTGACGCGACTGACTGAGAGGCGCTGGGATTTCCTGTCTTCGGGATTTGATTCGGCGTTCCCAGGGACAGTATGTAAATATTGTATATATAGTATCAATGTGACTGTAAATATTGTATATATATGTATCAATGTGACCAAGATTATTATTATTTATATAGTTTGTTTTATTTTTATCTTTATTTTTTCTTCTTTGTAATTTTCATTTTTTTTTTTATTTACTGTACATATAGAATGAATGACTTCTTATAGCATTAATACTCATTGCCCAAGATTGTGGCAGATTGTATTATTTCTAAATAAAATAATTTTAAAAAACGAAATAAGGTCATGGCCAGGAACTTTTCTAGCAGGTAATCTGTGAATGATATTTTATTTTTCTGAAGGATGGAAAGCTTTAGGTGGAAGGGTCATTTGGAGGGGAATGGTTAGGTCTTCTTCTATCCTTTCAAGGTGATCGGGATTAAGGATATCTGGATGTCGAGTATAAGTATTGTAAAGATGTCCGAATATCTGGACTTTCTCTTCGTCAGATCTTGTCCATGTTTGGTTTTCAGTCAGGAGTGGATGGTTATAGTCGTTGAACTAAGGAAGTTTTTTAGTGATTGTCCATAATGATCTGCCTGTTGTAGTAAGATTTTCAGCAAGGCTGAGTAAATTTTAAATTTTGTATGTTTTTATTTCTGACTTGAGTTTGTTAGTTAGTTTGGTAAAGTAAGTTTTGTTAGCTGGGTATCGAGTCTTATGCCACTTCGATCTCGCTCTGCGTTTTTCTTTTATTTAGAATCGAGGCAGATCAGTATGTTGAGTGTCATTAATGCTAGTGGTCATATAAAGAGAATTTATGGTATTACACTTCAAATTTCTTGGCCAAGGGCTATATCGCTTTTATGACTTTGCCGATAAATAAAAGTGTATTATATTTACAGAACGGCTGTAATAAATCGGAATTAAATTCTGCTTTGCCGTAATGCATTGAATTTGAATTGTAAATCTTCCTCAACCGATTTAATACTATGTTAGTTAAATGGATTAAATTGAATTTAAAATAAGGCCGCGTTAAAGAAACGACCTCAAATCTTTTAGACCCAGAATATTTTAAAGGAACTATAATGAGGCAATACGAGGATGGGGTGAGAAAAAAAATGTGCTGCACGCAACACACCATTTACACTTCTCTTTGTTGCTGAAATCAATTTCAATAAGTTTTAAATTAAAGGTACATTTGAAAAATGTTTAAAGTATTGTATTCAGTTTCGTTGGAAACATATGTTTTATATTAAGTAATATAACAGGTGTAGCGTGGTCTAGGGGATAGAGCACTATTCTACTGTGCTCCGGGTCCTGGGTTCGATTCCCGGCTGTGGCAGAATATTATTTATTCTGTTAAATCAGTCGGGGGCGACCGTAGGGTATGGAGACACTCCTGGGGTAGACCCAGTCTCAAAAAAGTGGGTACCCAAATAAATTGGAAAATAACCTGGCGGCCGAGCGTGATCAAGGCCTTATTCACTTAGCCCAAGACCCTTCATGGGTTATAGAGGTGCATGTTTTTTAAAAGTAATATAACAATGTAAAATTGTTGTGTAATAATAAAGTTAACTTACATTACATTCCTTTCTGTTCAGAAAAAAAAAATATTTGTTTAGGAAAGAATTAGTCCTGGTGAATTATTCGTGCAAAATAATTGAAAGTTATTACAATAAGCCCAAAAAGTTATGGGCCTATTTTATTTGTAATGTAATTAGGGAGGTAACGGTGATCCAGTGTAGCAGCCATACAGAATCGTACAGGTTTTATAAAAAAAAAAATATTACGTTCCGACTTGCACCTAAGTTGGTAATAACTAATGGATAGTTGCTATTAATCCATAAACTAAAATTGTTATTAATTATATTCTACTTTTAGATCATTTCATGTAAACAGAATCTACTGTAAACTTAATGGGACTCCCATGGGAACTACATTAAACTTTATAAATGTCTTTAGAAATTTTTTTATATTAAATAGTAAAAAATCGAATAAAATAAGAATCGCTTGAAATAAAGAAAATAATAAACTAAACCAATTTTGATTTTTTGACCAATTCATGCTTCCAATTTCATCCGATGATTAAATAAGAGAATAAATGGACATTATAAAATAAACATAATATATATAAAATAACATAATATTTACTTTCTAAGTGCTCTTTTTGTTATAAACTCATAATCCCAAAGTGATAAACCTTTAAGTGGTCAAATTAAAGATTTTATTCAACATAAATGACACCACGTTTAAATTGTACCAGTGCGAATCAAGGGTGGGTCGTTAGTATAAATATAAAATGATACTATATATTTGTTTAAAAACATTTGTTAATAAACTAAGATGCATCTATGAGTAAGATCAAAGCTATACAGTTTGATTATTTAATTACTTACAATGAGTGGAGAGCTTTATCACAACTGGTTCTGTCTTACCTGCTTTGGTGCTGCATCAATATGATTAACTTCATATTATCAACCTTAATAATATATGACATTCTTTTTACATTTGGATTAATAAATGAAGAAGGTTTTAAGGGAATATCATAGCTAATATTAAAATTACTCTTATAAAATGGGGTAAATAATTGATCGCCATTGACATACTTAATAGTATATTTGTCATGTTTATTAATATACACATATATATCACTACACATATAACAACAGAGGGTGTGACAAAAAATGCACTCCTTCAAGTTTTGGAATGTCTTGCCTTGCTCATATCTCCATACCTGTTTCTTCACAGGCTCATTCCTAAAACAGCAATTCACGTTATATTATTAAAATATAGATATATTTATTAATATCAATATCAACACAGCGAATTTTTGTCTCCAAAATTTTAAAACATATAACATTTAAGCTTTTAATATCTCATTTGAAGAAATTATGTCTCTTCGAAAGTTTCTATATTAAATTTTACCCACCTTATTTTATCCTCTCTATGATGCGAAATGTTTTACCGCTCTTACCTTTTCTGTGCCTTAGAGTACGGTGACGTGCTTAGAAGACAGCCTCGATCCTCTGGAGGACTGAAGGGAAGATGTTAGGGTAGAGCTGTGGTCCATGGTGAGGCAAGTTGCTGAGGCCAATCCGGGGCAACATTGGGAGAAGAGGTCGTTCAGCCAGGAGCACGGTGGTACCCGTCTAAAACAGAATATGTCTTTATATTGTGTGTATATGTATATATTTAATAAGCTGAATTCAGAGGCTGTTTGGATGTTTATTTCATTGTGTCTACCGTGTTATTTTTAGATCGATCTGTTAGTACAAGTATACGTGATTTACAGAACTCAAAAGTTCTGTTTCCTACGTCCAGATAGATCTTCGTATAGTGGTCTAGTTAGAAGCTTATTTCGTGAATTTAGTGACGATCCGTTGTCCAGAAGATGTGAG
Organism: Piezodorus guildinii; assembly: GCA_023052935.1. NCBI lineage: Eukaryota > Metazoa > Arthropoda > Insecta > Hemiptera > Pentatomidae > Piezodorus > Piezodorus guildinii. Next base: position 73,795,567 of record CM041293.1, on the reverse strand, counting down.
AGTTATTGGTGCAAGGGTGCTGAGGGATATTGGAAGGGTTAAGGAAATGGAGGAGATGGCTCAATAAACTACCTTATGGTACGCCCGTGTGTTGAAGAATGGAGGAATATAATATACAGAACATAAATGATCCGGTCCAAAACATAAATTGGACATATCGATGCCAGGTGAAATTTTATTTTCCAAAGCAGATCTTTGTGCTAAACCCTATCAAATGCTTTTCGATTAAAAAAAAATTGCTACAAGGATAATATTCTTTTACCTCAAAAGCAACTGTGTGATGTATCTGTTGCGCATTGGATTAATTAATATGCACGAAAACCAAATTGGTAGTTCGATACAATTTCACGACATTAGAAGATGTATAAAAGAAAAATATACAATGTGTTTGTTGGGAAGCTGTTTTTAAGAAATTGTAAGATAACATTTATGAGTATAACTTGAGGTAAATTTATACCTAATTTGTTGCTTATACCCGCTTAGTAACGCTAAGTTTATCGAGCCACCCAACAACGTAAGAGTTTCTCTGAAGTAGGTCGACAGACACAGACATTGAAGTAGTTTCAGTTGTATTAAGTTAATATATCATATTTTTATGGCTTCAAAGTTTATTTCATCTATTTCCTAGTAACGCTATTCACATTAGTTTGCAATTAAAGAGCTCTCCACAATATTTGAAGTAGATAAACCTTTTACTTAAAAAATAAAGATAGATTTCCTTTTATTCGTAAATTAATATTGCGATTTGTAATTTAATAGAAACTTTCCATTATACGCAAATAGTGTGAGGTATATTGGTTGTAGAAATAACGTCAGAAAATTCTTCAAAAAGATCATCTAAAGAAAGCAGTTTTATACTTATTTAAATTTAGAAATATAAAGGTAAGTAATCAATTGAACTATATATTTCTTTTTTTTTTTACTGTAAAGATGTAGGACTAAGGGACGATAGTAGCCAGAAATCTAGAAAAACGAAATTACGAAAATGGAGTAGAATGGTGTTACCATTTTTCAGAAACTAAAATATGAAAGATAGTAGAGCACTAAACACTTAAGTTGACGAATAATTTCTTTTGTGGATTTTCGATGGTATGTTTAAAAGATTGAAGTTTATTAATATCTATTTGGAGATTTTTCTTTTTATTTATCTGTGTCAAAAGATGTATTATATTTAATATAATATAATATAGTAGTATTATAATATAGAATAGAATAGAATAGAATATACTTTTATTGCAATCGGGGATTTCCCCATACAATAGGAGTGTGTACATAAATCATATTTTTTATATACTGTTTTCAACTTTTTGGTGTAACAAACTAAAGAAAACATATATATATATATATATATATATATATATATATATATATATATATATATATATTTTATATATATATATATATATATATATATATATATATATATATATATGTATATAATAATAATAATAATAAATATATCTACATAGTCATATATGAGTACAATAAAAAAAAAATACAAATAAAATAAAATAAACAATAATAATTAGCAACAAAATATATATCCATTTCTTATGACTTCAAACACAAAACAAAATCATAATAAATAAATTAAGATACATTTTTTGAGTTAGTGATCTATCACAAAACCTCTTAAATTTAGGCTTGCTCTGGTGTAAAAGTACAGTTTTTTAGTATTTTCTGAGGTTATATTTTTGAGATATAGTCTGAAGTTTGAAGGTGTTAACTGGTCTATGGCTGGTATGATGGTTGAGCGGTAGGAGGAGTAGGCTGGGCATGATGTGAAGAAATGGTGAATATTGTCAGCTTCTTTCTTATTGCAGATGGTACAGTTTTCTATTGGATTGAATCTATGCGTTATGTTTTTCATTGTGATTTGCTGGAATTTATTGTTAGCAGTCCGGATTTGAGCCATAAGTTTTTTATGCGTAAAGGGCAGGTTGGTTGTGAGGTACATTTGAGTTATTTGGGTTCCATTAAACATTTCTATATAATTCGGACAGTAATTCGACATTTCCATTTTGGGTAAACCTTTAAGAGATTTTTATGCTTTAGAATTAAATTTTGAATTATATTTTTCCTCTCTTTTGCATTCTTACAATTTGTAATGGTGTCTTGTTCTTTACATGTGCTGATTAGCTGTCTCTAGTATTATAATATAAATAAGCATATTATTTTCTAATCTATTAACGTTAAGATAACATCATGGCGTGTTTTCAGTTTTGAGAATTTCTTTGGATTTTAAATTTCTTCGATATTCTATCATACTCCTTTTTTCTGGGCACACTGGTTTTCTTTAAGAGGTTTTTATTTTAAGTCGTATTTTCCTCACAAATCCTATACTACCGCAAATGTATTGAAGAGTTGATAAGTGTCACAACTTTCATCTCTAACCCTTGTTTTATATACGTTATATTTGATGTATTGTATTTCAACAACAAACTGGGTCTCAGTCACTAAAATTTATTTATTGGTTATATATTCATGAAAGGATCGAAAATAACTGGTCAAAAAACCACGAAAATCAATAATAGAGAACAGGGTGTCTCGTAATATTGTGGAAGCTAATACTAGACCTTCATTATTTTATGTTGTACCATTACATTTTCTGTGCGTGCACCACATCACGCAGATATATCTGAGTTCTTCTGATATAAACCAAAAAGACCCAAAATTTGATTTTCCTCCCTAACAGTTGAAAATCGGACTATGGGTCATATTAATTTTTTTGTTCGACTGAAATGTTGTATCTGCTTATAAAATGTGACGAGACATTTATGAGATATCCTGTATAGTATTATCTGTGTTTCATGCATTTAAAAAATTTGGTGCGCGCTGCACACGACTTTCACTTACCTCCATTGTCAAAATCAGTTTTAGAATTTTTAAAAACATTTAGAGATAAAAATAAATTGTTAAAGAATTGATTAATTGATGTTCGATAAAACATGTTTTCATAAATAATCTATTATATTTTTATCTAAAACGGTCAGTTAATCTTAGCAGCTTTTCATTACTCTCCGTTACATTTTACAACTTTTTGTATAAGATACTTTTTTTTCCTAAAATTGTTAGCTTTCCAACGGTATATTATACTCATACATTATGGTTCTTATGTTAAAAAAACTTATACACTTTTCTCTTTCAGTTGATTATCATATTTTTCCAACTTGTTTATTTAGCCCTTTTTTAACAAATACTTTCGGCATTTGTGCCCTATCATATTATTTCAATCCGAATGAAACCTACATGATATTAAAGCCGGTCAAATTTTACATCGAAGTAGCGAGTTTAATCAAAATCGTTACAGCCGTTTTCAAGAAAGACGTAAATAAGTGCAAAATGTATGGTATAGTAGGTAGGTAAGGTGTTTGTGTGGTTCTTCTAGTTAGCTAAGTTTGATGAAAAAGTTGCTGTAACATTACATAAAGCGTATAGTTTTATTAAATATGAAATTTTAGTTTCATAGAACTTTTCGTTTTCGCGCTGGACTTACCACACACACACAAAGACTATTGTGCTGGTCTTTTTTTTTTTTTTTTTTTTTTTTTGTTCATTCCTACCTCGCCTTTGATGGCTATACGGGGGTTTCTCGGGCCAGGGGGAGGGGTGAGGGCGGGAGATAAATGCCGAGATCCCTCCAGCATCGAGACTCGAACTCGTAAATTATTTGTTTCAGCTTTTCGGTTCTCTGTTGCTAGGCAACGCGCGCTAACACGCTCGGCCACCCCGCCCCCATATTGTGCTGGTCTTGGTCATTTATACTTGGGGGATCGTAAAACGAGTATTTCCTTCGAAAACTGTAATTCTAAAACTTTAACGATCGCAATAATACTACTTTACTATAAATTCCATATTTAGATGAGTGAAAGTAAAAGTAGTCGACAATAGTGTACTGTCATACTGTAAAATAGTAAACAACTGGTTCTATTTTCTTGGTAATTGCAAAATACCAATCCGAGACATTTTCTCACATGAGTGAACCCATGGCTAGCCCACAACCGAATCAGCCCTGCCTGATGGGCGTCCGAATTGACAGTTGAGGTTTGGCAGCAAAATTACCGAGTTCTGTCAAAGCCATTGTTCACTTTTCCACACTTATTTTCCTGGAAAAAACATTTCGATGATTTAGTCAGGTAACATATCCTTTGTAACTTCTTGTTTTGTTAAAGATTGAATGATTTTCAAAATACTGAACACAATCACACCTAATTTTATGGTCATAATATTCCATGCCACCGTTTTAATAAGAAATTCATAGTCCGTCATACTTACAAGGTTGCTTTCAAATGATCTTTTAAGAAAAACGGAATATGATGACTTCTTCAAATTCTTTCTACTTTTTGGATATTTTTTATTAACATTTATAATTCATTATCAATAATTACATATTACATAGTTTTCTTTTAAACAAAAGATAGCAGGAATAAGCACGTCTGTCTCACATATTATTTCTGGCTCTAAATACTTTAAGAATGTATAGAAGTAGTTTTGTAACAAGTTTTGTGTGTACATTTATCGACTTTAGTTGGATACATATAGTTTTTTTTTTTCTGTTTCACAGGATGTCTTATATTTAAAATATTAAAAATCACGACTTTCACTTACCTCCATTGTTAAAATCAATTTAAGAATTTTCAAATACCGTTAGAGATAAAAATAAGTTTTTAAAAAATTAATTAGATTGAATTTCAATAGAAACATGTTTATTGAATTATCGATTATATTATTATCTAAAACAGTGAGTTTATTTTCAGTTTTTCATTACTCTCAATTAATTTTTACAACTTTGTGTATAAGATAATATTTTCACTAAAAACCTTAAGCTTTCCAATGGTATAATAGGGGTACTCACTACGTTTGCTATAGCATGCTATTTGTGTTATTTTGATGAGATAACAGTCATCATAACCTTCCTCATACAACATTACTCATAACTATCGTTTTTATTATGTTATGTATATTTCTCTACATGTTATTGTCTACTCTTCATAAAGAAAGCTAATATTCAAGGGGCCTTCGATTTATTTTTGGCACTATAATAAGAAAGTATGTAACTATGAAATTTGTTTTGAATTTTTACTTATTTTTTCTGTTAATTTAACGAATTTTAAATATTATTAGCTACAAATATTATTAACTACGAGTAAACAGTACAACTATAAAGACTTAATAAATAAATAAATTCTATTAGGTTAGATCAGGAACGTTTTTTCTTCTCATAGTTAGCAAGGTCACAGAATTCTAATTCCTAACATTTTCTGGATAAAATACTGTTAAAATTCTATTAAAATGTGAGTTTCTTAAGATTTTTTTTCTCAATTTTATGTGGCTGCAAGAAGATATACTATGAAAAAACACAATTCAATTGAGAATCTACGAGAACCGAAGCGAGGCAATAATTAAGTTGTTTAAAACAGCCTAAACACTGATTATTAGGATAAAACTATTGATAAAATTAATAGCAGTGATTCACAAATTGAAGAAAACAATAAATTAATGGTGATATATTACGGTTTAAGGTGCTTCTGCCGTATAGTAGGAAATATAGTACCATTTAGAAATAAATGAAATGTTATATCTGTTTACAGAGGATATAGTAGCTTTTGGAAGGAAATGTTTTTAGTACGTTTTGGAATGAAATGAAATGTGGATTTAGTACCTTTTGAAATGAAATGCAATTTTTAAATACGTTTTTAAGGATTTCTATGTTTTTTAGATAAAATCTAATGACGGATTTAGATAAAACTAAACCATTAGAATAAAAATATGTCAAAATATCAATTTAAAAAAAAATATCATTTAGTACCTTTTGGAAATCAACGTCTCAATTGTCGTTAATTGGTTCATGGAATGAAGCCGTATTTTTTTCTATATAAGAAAAGAAAAAAAAAAAAGGATTGAGATTGAGTACTCAAGGAACCATCATTTTTCGGGAAGCAGTTGGTGAGATAAGAAGAGTGTAGGGACTTAGCAGTGCGGTGGTCCCTGGTCAGATGACAAATATCCCAGGCCATTGTTAGGGATAGTATTTCTCCCACAACGAGGGGCGGGCAATTCTTGTATTTTTTCTATCTATTCCATCTTTCAACCATTTTGATATTGCCTACTCCACTATCACGAATATTTATTTCAACATTAATAATATTTTTAATCCTTTTCAGCATAAGAGGAAATTTAAGAAACGTTTTTTACTTTCACTCACCTGAATATGAAATATATAATGAGATCGTGAAAATTTTCGGATCCTAGTTTTCACCGGCTGTACATGTTTCAGGATCCCCTAAGTATAAATGAACAAGTACCGCAAAAATGAGCAGAAATTTCATTAATTAGAAGCGTTATGTCACAGCAACTTTTTCATAAAAATTGGCGAACCGGAAGAGCAACTTTATATTAGGTTGTAAAATAAATTGGTAGCGTTTTAATATGGCAATTTAATCCTTTATGTGTAAATAAAATCATGTCTGCTTAGTCAATAATGTTTACATATTCTGACAAAGGTATAGGTAAAGTGCTTCTGTACATCAGTTTCAACTGAGACCCCTTATCTTTAAGTGGTATTTTGCTTCCTCGAAGGAAGAGATTTTCGATCATTTTTCTTATTTAATGATTTTCAGTTTTCCTGAAAAGGGAAATCTGCCGCACAGACGGTTAACAATTTTGTGTGGATAGCGATATGATGCTTTAGGGGAGAAAGCACCGTCTTCTCGGTTCAGAATAGTGAATTTTGACTTGGAAGTCTCAAAGCTCTCGGGACTACCTTCAACTATTAACTGAGAAGACAAAATTAAAGAATTACCTCAAATATGGCAAAATTTAATAAATGAAAACGGGTAATATATAAATGAAAAAAAATATTTACAAGAACAAAAAGGTTTTATTGAAATCACCAATAAAGAACTACGAACTTATTTTGCAAACAATATTTTTCACCTTTTTACGATTTTCTCCAATTCTTTTCAACCTATTTTGATTAAACTCGCTATATCAATATAATACGAGTATATTGAATGAAGAATGAAATCGTCTGAAATGGCGTACATTTTTGATTTTATCCTTCTAAAGTGCCTTCATTTTTGTAGATTACGTCATTTATCTTATTAGCATTGGTAAAACACGACTAAATATACAAGTTGAACGAATTTGATTACCAACTGAATAAGGAAAACAAGTAAAAATTTTATTTGGTAATTTGAGTACTAATTTTTTTTTTTTTTTTTTTTTTTATCTTCAAATGTTTTTTTATTCTCACATGTCAATAAATTTATTATTATTTATTTAACGTCACTTTATGCTACTATGGCTAATCGGACGATGCTACAGTGGGAGTCCTAAATTTTGTCTATCCAGGTTTTATTAGGATAGGGATCTTTAACGAGTACCTGACATCGCACAGGCTCGGGGCCATCTTTTAACGTCCCCTCCGAAGGATTTTTACTCCCATTAAAAAATCCTAGGACCACCTGCGGGTTTGAACCCGTGACCTTTGGCATGGGAGGCTGTTACACTAGCCACCCAGCTACAAGTGATCTCCATGTCAATAAATGATTGACGGTCAGCGAATGTGATGACGAAGGAATGATATTTGGCGTGGTAGGCATGAAGCCCAGCGGCAACTCTTTCTGACGTGCTTCCTATTACGGATTAAGCTTAAAAGGTCCCTCATCCAGCTTCTTTTCAGTCTTCTGCGAGTATTGTCCGGCATGTTACAAGTGGCCATGCTTCGTATTAGATTGTTAGTATGTCCGTGTAAGTTGTTGTGAAAACGTTTGTAGAGGGTTCGAATCTGTTCATTGACTGTTGGCATGTGAAGGTCTGTATGTAAAGTAGTGTTGCTAACGTACCATGGTGAGTTTGGTGTAATAGTTCTGAAAGTTTTGGATTGAAAAATTTGAATTTTGTGTATGTGTGTCTTTTCGGCAGTCCCGTATATCTATGAGGCGTAAGTCCAAAAGGGCTTCAGTAGGTAAGTGTAAGTGTTTAGTTTATTTTTAAGTTTTAGTCTTTTGTTTAGCGTTATCTCCTATACATACTATTGTAAAAGTTAACGGAGAGTGATGAAAAGCCGATAAAACAAACTGACTGTCTTATATAATAATATAATAGATTATTTAATAAAAGACATGTTTCTTTTAAAACCCAATGTAAATAATTCTTTAACCATTTATTTTCGTTTTTTCTTTTTTTTAAATAATTCTCAAATTGACAAAAATTACGAAGGTAAGTGAATGTGGTTGTTGCGCGCACCAGATTTTTGTACAATGTTCTCATAATTCGATTTTAAATATATATTTACTTTTTCTATAAATTTACTAGTAAAGTTTTTACTTGCCTAAGAGTCCTGCATAACCTCGTCGAAAAAAGACAGTAGATGAGAGGGTTGGCCGCAGAGTTTAGGGGTGCAAGGCTCTGGATAAAGGTTGCAACTGCAATGTTTGTCTGCGTCTTTGGAACATAACCATACACTTGGAGGAGATCAAACACAATGTACGGAGACCAGCAAACAATGAATACTGAAAAAAATACATACATATTTTAAATATATGTGTTACAATTTACAACTTTATCATTAATACATTAAGTGTATGTGAGTATAACTATGGAAAGACATGACATGTAAAATAACCATCAATTGGCAGCACTCTAAAAATAGTTTGAACTAGAAGGAAAAATAGTTTGAATTCTTTTCTGACAAGAATTAGAACCAGGTTATAGTGTGAATGGAGTTTGTCAAGTAAGGAGGGGTACATAGTTCGAGCCAAACCAGGAACATATGAAACATTAAAGTATTTATGGATGAGTTCACTCGTTACAAAGTAAGGAGCATTCAGGAATTTCCGAAGTAATTTGGTTGTAAGGATGGGACACGAGAATAATTCAAAGGTTTAGTGGAGTCCTACAGTTTTACTCCGTAAGTTCATATTGGCCTTATGATATTCATGTAGGTGAGCATTTTTTTAAATTTAAACATATTTATTGATATTCACAACTGTATTATGATATACAACAAGTAAATGTGATGGACATAGTTCTTTTTTACTTTCACTTACTATATATAGTAAGGGGAAGTATTGCGATCGTGAAAATTTTCGAATTCCAGTTTTCAACGGAAATACACGTTTTAGGGTCCCCTGAGTCCAAATAACCAAGTCCCGCAAAAAGGTCTGTGTGTGTGTGTGTGTGTGTGTGTGTGTGTGTGTGTGTGTGTGTGTGTGTGTGTGTGTGTGTGTGGTAACTCCCAGGCGGAAACGGTAAGTCCTATGAAACTGAAATTTCATATTTAAGACAACTATACGCCCGAGACGTGACAAAACTTTTTTCGTCAAAATGAGCCTACCAGAAGAGGCACTACATATCATGCATTTTGCACCTTTTTTCGATTTTCTCAAAAACGGTTCCGACGATTTTGATTAAACTCGCTATATCGATGTAAAATTTAATGGGCTTTAATATCATGTAGGTTTTATTTAGATAAAAATGGTCTGACAGGGCTTAAATGCCGATATTTTAAATTGTCTTCCCCTAAAGTACCTTTAATTTTGTAGATTCAATAATAATAACTAGATTATCTTGTTAACGCTGATGAAAAACTGGTAAATATATAAATTGAATAAATTCGATACTCAACTAAAGGAGAAAACAGAAAAAATATTTTTTTAATGCAATTTTTCGTTTTTGAACATAAGAGCAGTAATATACATGTATGATATACCGTTGGAAAGCTAAAGATTTTAGAAAAATTATCATCTCATACACAAGCTTTTAAAAGTTAATAGAGAGGGATGAAATGAACATAAAACTAACTGATTATTTTAGATAATAATATAATAGATTTTTGAATCAAACACATGTTTCTATAGAAATTTAATTTGATTAATTCCTTAATAATTTCACGTATTTTTATCTCTAACTGTATTTGAAAATCCTTTCATTGATTTTAAAAATTGAGGTAAGTGAAAGTCGTGTGTTGCCCGCACCTGATTTTTTTATTTTATTTTTTATTTAAGTGGAAGATTTGAGCGTTTGTCTAGAAAGTGTTGAAGTAGCGAAACACTTAGTGCAGTTTCTTGTTGTTTCAGGCTTTTATGAGGATTCAATGTTAGACGTTTGTCAGGATGGAGTCATAGGAATCGGATTTGCTCACCTGTGACCAAAATGAATTTACATTTCGAATATAATTGCTTGTTTATTGATTTATTGACATTTACTTTAAGTTTTTTCATATTATTTCTTCTTGCAGCTACATAAATTAGGTTTAAAAATTTTTCAAGTAAATTCATTTTAATAGAATTAAATTTGGTATTGATCATACAACATAGTTGGAATTAGCATTTTTCGAACTTGGAATATGTGAAGAAATCCGTGCCTAATCTAACTTAGTAGTCGATTTTTTTTTTTTTTTTTTTTTAATGTAAAAATAAAAGCTAAACAAATTATTATTTACTCAGTAATCATATGGTTATATTATTGTTTACACTTTTAGTTATATTAATATAGATAAAATTTGCTAAATTCACACAAATAGTAAATACTAGTTCAAAACAAACTTCATAATTACATGCTTTCTTATTATGGTGCCATAAATAGATAAATTGTCTTTGAATATTTACTTTCTTTTGAATAGTAGATAATCAATGTAATTATCAAAAAAGAAAGATATTTCTCAGAGAGAAAATAAGGAAATATACATGATTTGAAAATTATCAATATAAAGACGTTAGTTATCGGTAATATTGTATCAGGAAGGTTATAGTTACTGTTACCAACATTATCGCGTAGTATTCTTCCAAAAAGTACTATATCTCTTTTAATTCTTTCCAAAAAGTACTATATACATGTTTGCATTCCAAAAAGTACAATATCCATATTATATTGTTTAAAAGTCATGGGGAAAGTACAATAATTTAGGAAAATAAGTTGGCAACGCGCTTAAAAATCAACTTTAGATTTTATTAAAAAAACAATCAAGTTAATTGGTCCAATAATAAATAAATGACAGTTTTTTGGGTTTCCTGTGAAATTGTCTAAAGTGGATGTAGTACCTTTTGGAAATCAACGTCTCAATTAGGGGTGGTGTTATGAATACATAGACGGATAGCGTTATAGGCCACGAATCTCTTTGGTAAGTTTCTTATTATTTCCGTTAGTGGATTTTGTAATATATAACTGTATGGTTTTTGTGATATTTCTTGTTTGTTCTTTAAATTAAAATAAACAAAAGAATTAATCTGCCTCACTCCTCGCTTCTCGTATCATGGAATTTTGTATGAATTTTGTTTTTAGTTTTTTTTTTTTTTTTTTTTAGTCGTATTTAAATGTAGGAAAGCTCTTTAGCAGTGATTTTATCTTAGGTTTTATTCAGTTTATTTATTTTTAATTTATTTCTATCTGGAGGGATGAGGGATGTGGTCTACCGACCAAACAGTAAACAATGCAATATATGCTAGACTTCGTATTATAAGCACAATATTCTTCTATCTGGTATCTTCTCCTTGCTCTAGTGAGTTCCAATAAAGATTCTACATAGATCAAGCCCTATTCAGTCGAAGGTTAAAGCGATATTACTACGAGACTACAGAAATTATTATTTTTTTATTAAAATATGTTATTTTATTTTAAAATATGTTATTTTATTTGATTACTCCAAGTTTTAATAAAAAATAGAATTCGGTAAATTTCGAGGAGTACTTTATATGGCTATTCTTTTATAAACTTTTTTATTCGCATGATGTTATCCATTGAAGCTTTTAAAAAAAAAATTAATATTCGTTTACTTAATTAATAAAATTTATCAATTATGTAGAATTCATTAAATAAAGTTTATACCTTAATAAAATGATAAATATAAACTAATTTTACAAGATTCGTTGTTATAAATGACTTCCAAATTTATATTCCTATTATAAGAATTCAATAATTTACACAATGTAAAATTAATAATCTCTCTCACTCTCTCTCTCTCTCTCTCTCTCTCTATATATATATATATATATATATATATATATATATATATATATATATATATATATATAAAATCTGAGGCGGTTGTGAATAAGGGGTTGGGTTGGGTCAAAATCTTTCATTTTACAGGTGAGCGTCTTTACGTAATACCCAAAATAGAGTAATAACATACAGCTTTCTTTCCACCTGAAATTTCTTCCATCAAGAAATTTCTTTAACCAATTTGACGCGACGTGGGAGACGGTCTGAGTGAGCGATAGTGGAGTAAACTCATTATTGATATAACTCGAGTTATGCATTTTTTTCCACGACCGCTACAGAATGTTACGTAATTTTAGTTTCCGCTAACTCCTTTAATATAAGACGTAATATAAATATTATAAGACGGATTTTAATACAGTTTTCACATCATTAAGGGCGTTCTTTCATAAAGATTAATATATAAAATACGATGAAATTAGCTTTCTTTAAACGGAAAAATAAATTTTCTGAAACCAAGTCGTTACAATATTATTCTTAAAAATAAGTACATAGTAACTTAGCCGTATAATATACCGTTGGAAATGGCGAAATTTTAGAAAAGTTAATATGCTATAATATAAATAGTATGAGTTAATATGTTGTTGTTTCAAGCACATAAACTTAAGAACATATGTCACTGGTAAAGAGGGAAGTTATAATAGTTGAAGTTGCCACAGTCGTACTGGATAGTGCAAGTTCTATTCTTCCATTTAGTACGCAAGATTTTAGAAACTTATATTAAGTGCCGAATTGTAACTAAGTTGTTAACATCATTGGTAAGTTGTAATAAATCTATAAACTAACATTCCTATTAATTATTTCAAATTTAATACTATTTCATGAAAACGGATATTTCACTGTAAACTAAATGGGATTCCTTTGGAAACTAAGTTAAACTTTTAAAATGTAATTTAAATAGGTTATTGGAAATATAAAACAGTAATAAACCCAATAGGATTATAACCTTTGTTATTTCTTTAGTTTTTGGAAACATACATTGCTTTCAAGTTTTCTTTAAATAGAAAAATTAAATTTTCCTTATCTATGGTTTACTTTCAAGCAACAGACAATTAAACCCAGCTAATTTTGATTAATGTAATTATTTTTGCCGATGATTAAATTTAATAATGTATAGGCGTTATAAAATAAGTCCGCACAAAGCAGGAATGGGTCTACTAGTTTACAATAACTATGGCGCCCTCACTTAGCTTCCGCTGGCTCTCACCAATGATGCGGCTGAGAGGGAGGCGCCTCCTTTGGACTCTGCTTGTCCTTCCACAAGTAGGGGACAAGCCCCGTCCGGGGTTCCCGAGCTGATTGTAAATATTGTACATAGGTATGAATGTGACATGTTTTGTTTATTTATTTGTTAACTTCATTTATTTGTATTTATTTTGTCTACTTAATTTTGTTATTGTATACGTTTACTTATTTTGATTTTATTTTATGTAATTTGACTTTCCTTTTGTTTATATTGTAAATATTGTATGAATGATATCCTGTAGCACTATTATTATTGTCTATTATGACAAATTGTAATATATCCGAATAAACAAAAAAAAAAAAAAAAAAAAAAGTTTACAATATAATAATATCGCATTAATTTTAAGAATAGTTTTAAAAAAATGTTTATTGGTATAGTACATCATATCTAGTAAATAGGATAAAAGAAAAAAGTCATAAACAAGACAGGTAGAGAAGCTGCTCATCGGTAGCACTATATAAAATATCCTAAACCAGATGGTCTCAAGGCCATCTTCTTTTCAGGCGCCTCGGAGGATTATTAGGAATTGAAGAGGAAGAATGGGTTGAAACAAGAGATTGGATTAGGAATACAGTTTGTCATGAAAGGAATGATCTGGTTCGGGCCAAATCAGCAACATACGGAACATGAAGGTGTTTATGGATCTGTTTATTCGTTACGAAGAAAGGAGCATTTAGGATTTTGGATTGTAGGGATTGTATACGGGAAGAATTTGATGGTTTAGTAGAGCCCCAAAGTTTACAGCTTACGGCATAAGTCCATATCGGTCGTATGATACTCATGTAGATGAGCCTTTTGTAGTTAAGTGGAAGGTTAAAAGTTTTTGTAGTAAGTGCTCGAGTTGCCAAAAAGCAGTTTCTTGTAGTTTCAGTCTTGTAATTTTAAGAAATGAAATTAAAAACTATTAAAATCAAAGATTGCTCATATATATATATATAATTATACAATTTAATAATAAATAACCCCTTTTCATATTGCTAAGTATTTTAAAATAATAATATATTGAATGTTACAGTGTTATTTATTTTTTTCTGAGAACTGTCAAAGATGTAATAATGATGAATGCTACAAATTTATTTATGTTAATATATTTTCTATAATCAGAAGTTGGTTCGGTTGCGGTTATTGAAACACCGTGATTAAGTGGGCTTATTTATTGTGCCAACGTATCGGCCCAAACGCTAGGCAAAATTCAGCGCTATTAAAAACACAAGATAACGATTAAGAAAGTGTTTCAATGATGACACTCTCATCTATGTTTTTTCTAATATTTAAAGGGAAGGAATGTGGGTTGCTGTATATTTCGTATTTATTTATTAACCACCCTAGTGTGAGTACTTCTCCTCCTTGTATTTTTGTTTACTTTTTTTCTTGTTCTATAGATCATTTTGATATATTTTTAGTAATAATTAAACTTTCAGAACACAAATTATGGATTATAAAAACAATCTAGAAACCTTATGGGCATACCAATAGTAACAATTTCAATTGGCCCTACACTCGACGGATTTGGCCTGATCACATTAAGCTGCCAGTATTTTCCCTAATTATTATCCCTTAAATTATCCCTCCTCCCCACTTTTTAGATGCTGTATGGGTCCCAAAAGGTTCGAACCACGAATAGTATAACATAATAATTATCCTATCTTGACCGAGATCTAATCCAATACTTTTACCGCTTAGAAAGTGCTATAGGTAAAGATAACGTATATTATATGAGATAAGTTTTAAAAAACCTTCAACATTAAAAAATCCTCCTTTCTTAATTTAATTTTACTGATTAGAGGTAAAAATAAGATCCCCACCGTTTAATAGTGGACCATGGTCGTACCAGAGGAAAACTGAAGTGATAGTTTTCCTCCAGTGGTCAATTTCACCACCCAGAATAACTTATCCGATACTGGCTCTTTCTCGGGTCTAACAATTTCAAACTAATCTTTAAATGAGTTTCAGCTTTAATACTTCAATAAACTTGACCGTTAACCGCTTTATTTTTATAACTTACGGTTCGGTTATAAAATTCTTCCAATTTCTATGAGAAGATATGGAATTATTTAATCATAATTTATTTGTACTAAAGGAAAAATAATCCAATTACTGCTTTATTGTAATTTTTCTTAACCCACGATGGATTTATGCGTTTAGTAACATTATTTCTATATTTATTTTCTAAATATTTATAATTACTTAAAATTAATGACATTTTTAGTTGCGGATGAGTAAATATTGACGTATTTTATAAATTTCTTTGGCTTTTATCTTATTTATTAAATTATATATATTTCTTTCTTTTTTTAAGAAAATATTCAATAGAATATTGTAAAAACAAAGAAGTAGATAGGAAATCTTTTGATTGAAATACAAAGACATGGAATGGTTCTTTTGTAAATAATAAACGTTAAAATTAACCATAGGACACTTCTTTGCTGTGTAACGTTATAAGTTACACAGACATCTGTGAAGGCATCTATCTTTAGGATTTACGTTATTTATCAAAATCATAAACCTAAAAAAAGGGTCTTCAGGGCTCAGTAGTTATCAAGATTCGTGCTTTGACGGCTAGCGACCGTGCATGAAGATGATATTAAACCTACTTCACTCTCAACCGCCTGGTTTTTTTCTCCAGAATTCGGTACCCACCTTATAGAGGCTGGGTGTGTGTGTCTTGGAAGGCTGTCCATGCCCCAGGGTTGCTCTAAGACTGATAAACCCGACTAAATAATTTTGCCATAGCCGAGGTTCGAATCCGGGATTGGGAGAACATTAAACTAGTGCCTTTGGCCGACTGCCTTATCAATATGACAAATAAATTAAGTTTTATACTACGGACCCTAAAATATAAAAATAAATAAATAATTTAATTAAATTTTCAATCCAGAACTATGGACTTTTTTTTCCGGAGAAAGTCTCAATTTAAATGTAACCATAGTTCACTATTGGTAATATTTTTTATACATAGATAACATCGAATATTTGCAATAATTTTAATTTTAACTTTTCTCAACGTAAATCATTAATTCTTCTGAGGTTATTCTTTGCTCTGTCAGTAAGATATATAAACATCTTTTGAACCGAAAAAAAAAACTTTTTATAAGATAAAACTTTATATCAGCTATTATACCAAATTGTTATGTTTTCGTTTATGACCGGGGCAAGAACTTTTGGTTGTAAACTACGAGTTTTCCTTGAAAAACTTTCACAGATAACTTGGGTTTACCCTTCTGTTGTTTATAGTTAAGTTCACTTATAGCAATGAATACAAGTAAAATTTATTTATGTGAATAAAAGAGTTTAAAAGGTGTTAGATCATTAGATATATTATTTACCAGCATTTTATGAAAAAAAAAAAAGAAAAAAAAAAGTGGTATACGTATTTTATGAAATTACGTTTTGATATGTTTTTAGAAGGCCCTTAGAAATTAAAAAAAATGAAATATATATCAATGATGATTCAGATAATTTATGTTGATGAAGCTGAAAGAAACCTAATTTTATAAGAGCTTAATGTAAAAAAAAAAAAAAAAAAAATAATTATTTTCCGATTTCAACTTATATTAGGAAAAAAAAAAACAAACGAACGAAGTATACCTAATCAAATTGAAAAATGAAAATTATAAGCTCTATCTATAAGATAACTGTTAATTGGGAAGCGGTTTCTCAATTTTGAGATAACAAGTTTCCAAACTGTTTCAAAGGGGTTAAAATATTTTCTTTGTTATAGTAAATTAAAGCGGATAATAAACACTAAAAAGTAAATTTGATTAAAATAAATTCAACAAAAATATAAAATAATCTCAATAAATTGTGAATTCGATGGAACAAATAACAAAAAACGAAACAAAGGATATGCAAATAGATAAGTTTATTGTAAAAAAAAGTTTTGGAGAATTCAACAATTAGAGACACAGTCCACTATCTTGGCTTACTACTTGACAAAAAACTGATGTGGAACCCACATAAAAGACTTATCTGTTTAATAGTCTGTCCGAATCGTCGATTGAGTTCTTTTCATTTAAGTCTTGTATGTGGGTTCCACATCAGTCTTTTGTCAAGTAGTGAGCCAAGATACCGGACTGTATCTGAAGAAGGAATTGGAATGGAATTGAAGTAAACTGGCGGACAGGAGTTTCGCCGAAGGGTGAAGGTTACGTGTTTGCATTTGGCTTCGTTCACCTTTATGCGCCAAGCATTACACCAGTCTTCGATAAAACAAAGGTGTCTTTGCAGGATTAAGGATGCTGTTACGGGACCGGAACTGGATGGTAGGATGGCGGTGTCGTCTGCAAATGTTGCCAGAAAGGTGTAAGGATGATTAGGAATATCAGCAGTGTAAAGGATGTAGGGAACGGGTCCCAGGACGCTCCCCTGAGGAACACCGGCCTCAACGGGATAAAAGTAGGAAAATTTTACACCACAGCGAACTTGAAAGGGAGCGGTTTGAGAAATAGGATCTTAGAATGAGGTAGAGAGACTGGGATAAATGCGTTTTAAGCTTGAAGAGTAATCCAGCGTGCTACATCCGGTCAAAAGCTTGCGCTATGTACAGAGACGCACTAGAACAATACTCTTTGCATTCGAGGGCTCAGGAAATATGGTCTACAATTTGGAGTCCTTGTTGAACCGTGGAATGATAAGGACGGAAACCAAACTGATGGGAAGGAAGGTTTTGAGATTCTAATATAGGCAAGATTCTTTTTAGAAGGAGCTTTTCGAAGATTTTTGAGAGGATGGGGAGTAGACTAATAAGTCTGTAGGATGAAGTGTTACTGGAAGGTTTACCTGGTTTTAGGAATAGAATGATTGTGGAATGTTCCCATAAGAGAGGATCATAGGTGGTGCGAAGGATGCAGTTGTAGTCGTAGGTAAGAAAAATAATGACTTTCTGGGAAGTTGTTGCAGGATCTGGGGGGTAAGGAGATTTACGGAGGGTCAGTTTCTGAAGAAGATATTTCACCTCAGATGGATTAATAGCTTTAGAAGGTAGGGAAAGTGGTATTGGTGAAAAAAGGAATTCTTGAACTGTTGTGGTATGATTTCTGTTGGATTCCGGGTGAGGAGTGAATACTTTGGAGAGGTGTGTGGCGACTTCCTCGGCTTTGTCTTCATCAGACGCAGCCCAGTAGTCATCACCACGCCGGAGAGGATGGGAGACTTTATTGTGTTTTAGGATATTTTTGGTCACATTCCACAGGGAATTATCACGAGCTGATAAAGAGGAGAGATAGGAAATATGGACTGGGAACGGAAGGTCGCCAACTACCGCTTTAATTGCCAACAATAGAAGTTATAGGAGCGGCGATCTGTTGGGTGTCGGGTTCTTTGCCATAATGATCTGGCTCGGCGTATTGCATGGATGAGGTCTGCGAGGTGTTGAGGTAAATGGTTTTGCTGAGGAGTTATATTGGAGGGCTTAGGAGATTTGATTTCGAAGATGAAGGATGTCATGAGACTGGTAAGGTCTGTGACATTTGATGGAGAAGGGATATGAGAAATTTGATGTTGAGGAGTTTTTTGAAGAATAGGTAAATTTTGCGGAATAGTTTGTTGTGGAATGGATGGAGAATGCTGAGGTAAACGTTGTTTCGACAGGGCCTCGGCTTCATTACTCTGGTCCGTACCTCCAAGTAAGTGGGCAAATGAGACATTGGAATCTACAAATTTAGATGGTTCTCTTCTAGATCTTGTTATTCTTGCTGTTTCTGGTTCTTGAGGTTTTTGAAATCTGGTCCTTAGATTTTTATATATTTGGCATCCCTTGTATTTGGCTGGATGGTCCTTGAGGCAATGAACACATACTGCGGATGATGACTTCGGTTTAGTGCATTCTCCTGTTCTATGCTCTTCTCCGCATTCCACACAGCGCGGTATATGGTGGCAATAAGATTTAGTATGGCCATATGCTTGACCATTATGGCATTGGACTATATCCTTCTTCATATAGGGCTTCTCAACTCTTACACAGGTGTAGTACAGCCATTTAAGGTCGTAGATTTTTTCGACTCCTGTCGATGGTTCTAGATCAACAAAAAACATTGGAAGTTGGACTTTATCTTTCAAAACGTTGATGACTTGGCGCACCTTATATCCCATCTCCATCAGCTCTTCTTTAATAACTTCAGTTGGTGTTAAGCGATGTAAGTTTCTTATTACAACCCTCAGTGCTCTCTCCTGGCGTAGCTGATAAGTATGAAACTCGGCTTTGGTGTCTGTCAGATATTTTACTACTTTCGTGTAGGTTTCGGCACTATCCGGAGATATTTTTGTGTCATTTGTTCTATTCAGACATGAGTAGCTACGAGGGTTGGTTAATTTATTAAGTTGTGCACAAAGAAGTTGAAATTCTTTAATATTTTTGACAAATATTGGGGGAGGTGATGGTTCCCTGGGTGTAGGGGCAGATTCCTAGAAACAATTCTTTATTGAGTAATATCACAATCTGTCCAATTTAGGACATTTTTAATAGTGAATTAATTAATTACATTTTAAAGTACAACATTCATACTACATTCACTCAATATATACAAAACAATAAATTTATATAATAATAATACAATATACATATATACAAAACAAAATCAATAAAATATATACAAAAGTCACTCATACCTATATACGATTCACAAGTATACAGCACGTGAGTGGAGAATCTAGCCAATGCTAGAACTCCAATGTACATGTTACAAGAGGTCTGGAGGCCACTGCCGTTTCAACCTTCTAGGAGGATGGTAAGGATGTGTGGAGGGAAAAATAAGGATTGAGCTAGGGGATTAGGGTGATGGATAAGGTTCTGATGAAATTTAGAGAATTTTAATGGTATAAGGTCTAAAATAAATGGAATATTTAGGTCGCGGTGTAAGGTATGGTTGGATACATAATAAGGGGCATTAACTATTGTTCGGAGAATTTTAGATTGGAAGGATTGAATGCGTTTGATGTTAGAAAATTTGGCTGTCCCCCACAGTTCAAGTCCGTAGGTCCAGATAGGTTTCAGTACTGTCTTGTATATTAACAGTTTGTTCTCGATAGATAGTTTAGAATTCCTGTTTAGTAGTCTGTATAATTGTCCTAATCGTCGATTAAGTTCTTGTCGTTTAAGTCTAGTTTTCGGGTTCTAATTTAGTCATTCATCCAGAAGTCTAGATACCGGACTGTGTCTGCGAAAAGGAGCGGAATGGAGTTAAAGTGAACTGGAGGGCAGGAATGTCTTCGAAGGGTAAAGGTGACATGTTTGCATTTGGATTAATTGACTTTGATTCTCCAGTTGTTACAACAGTCTTCAATTTAAGAAAGGTGCGTTTGGAGGCCTATAGATGCAATTTCGGGATCTAAGTGAGAGGGACGGATTCCATGTCTTCTTTTTCACTATGGAGGATTTGAAATGGATTCATGGATGGCTGGGGTTCAGATTTCAAAGTGTTACTACGCTTGTGTTGGTAATTTCTAATTGTTATCACGACGGGGTCTTTGTTTAGAGGGAGACGAATTTGAACCTGCTGATCTTGATCTTTTACATGAAGTTTTAGAAGACATCACTTGATGAAAATTTCGCATTTCATATAAAAAAAAAATAGTAATATAAGAATGTTAAAGGAAAACAAGTAATAAGTATATATTCCCAATACCAGCAATCAGCTGATACGAGGAAATATGGCTATCCTTTGTGTCAAGCCTATTGACTCTGCATTCACTGTTTGCGGTAAAAAAAAAAAAAAAAAAAAAACTCTGCCTACCGAAATAATACTCGAAACTTTACTGCTGTTGATGTCCAAAAAGCTGGCAACTTTTTCGAGACTGGAATCAATGAAAATCCTTTTGAAAAATAAAAAATCTCAGAGACGAAGTTAAGTGCGACTGTTACCATCTGGCGCATCAGCTGATAACAATATTAATAACAATAACTGAATAACTATATTTTAAAATATCCCCCAAGAAAGTTTTAACAAGTTGATGCCCAATAACTTCAGGAAGTTGTAATTGCTGTGTACAAAGAACAAGAATGTTGATTTAACAGTTTCTATTTTAATTATTATAAATACAAATATATAACTTGGATAATAATAACTTTTCTTAATTTTTCAATTAATAATATGTTGTCATCAATAAATTAAAGATATTACAAATTATAATTATGTTATAACAGAAATGACCATAAAAAAAATAATAAATACTAAAAGCTGAGCCAAGCTCTAGAAAATTGAGAAAAAGTATAAATATTATAGAGTTAAAAAATTTGGTTTAATAGATTTAAGGGCGTCTAGAAAATAGTGCAAAGCATGTAATTTTTAAATAGCTCATGAATAACACTGTAAAACGGAATAAGTTTCCTAAATTCGTTGTTTATTTTTGAGAAGTTTATTACTGTGATATAGAAAATCAAGGATTTAATACGGAATACATATCAACGTTAAAGAGAAAATCATTTAGATATGTATTTATATGTAATTATATTCTATTAATATTCCTTCTGCCCTAGAAATTAAACACTGTAAGGCTGTTAAAAAAGTACTGCTCGGGTGCTTTTGATGTGGCAACCGGTTATTCTTTGAGTTTAAAAGCCATTTACCCCAATCCCTTATAACTCCGAACTTATCTATCAAACCGCTCCTTCCGAGTTCGCTGTGGTGCAGAATATTCAAATTATTATCAAGTAGAATCCGGTGTGTCTTTTGGCAGCATCCTTGGTCCTATCTCCTAAAATAGATTCACAGCTGATATTCCTGTTTACCCTAATACCTAGTAACGATAGCTGATGACACCTCAATGGCACTTTTCTTTAATTGAAGATTGGAGAATCAAAACTAACCAATCCAAATGCGAACATGTTATCTCTACGCTCCGAAGACAATCCTGCCCTCCAGTTCACTCTACCTCCACTCCGCCCCTTTTCTCAGCCACAGTCCGGTCTAGACTTCTGGATAAATGACTAACTTAGAACCCGCAGACTTAAACGACAGGTGCTCAACTGACGATTTGGCCAATTGCACAGACTGTTGAACAGAAAATCTCCACCTTCTATTGAAAAAGAATTGCTAACATACAAGACAGTACTGAAACCTATCTGAACCTACGGACAGAACTGTGGGGGACAGCAAATTTTCCACCATCAAACGCATTTAATCCTTTAAATCCAAAGTTCTCCGAGCAATGGTTATTGCTCTTGATTATGCCACCAACCATATCTCACACCACAACCTAGATATTCCATTTATTCTAGACCTTATTTATTCCATCAAAATTCTCCAAATTCCATCAGAACCTTATTCATCACCCCAACCCTCTAGCCCGGCAGATTGTAATTTCACTCAATAAAAATATCATTGTTTTGAAATTAAATTTTCTCTTTAAACGTCACTTAATTATTATTGTTGTTTAAATTAATATATTCTCTTTTAATTTTTGACAATTGTTTAATATTTCATTTCACCATAAAAATAATTCGGATGAGCAATGAAACGGTTGAACTCACAGGAAAAGAAGATTCCCAGATTATATTAACCTATTTCCAACCAGCGCCAATACGTCTCTGTCAGTGCCAGAATGGGGATCAATCTTGTTTGCCAAGGTAGTACGACTAATCCTAATAGGTTTCCTTTTCAAGGATTCGATTCGTTCAATTGTTTTCATTAATTCACGTAATTACTCGACACTTCAATGATTGGATACCATGTTTTAGTTGAAGTTGACATTGTTCTTCAACTATTAGTTATAATTGCAAATAAAAAACGCTGAAAATGATTACATAATTGTGAATTATTATATTAGGGTATAACTGTTCATATAGCTATTAATAGCTGCTAATCTTTCGATTGGTTGGTTGGTTGTTATATTTTATTGGCACAAAACATCTCGGTCATCAGTGCCAGACACTCATTTTTTGAAACTAATTTAAGGTTAAATAATGAACAATTGTTTTACTAAAAAACTAATAACAACAAATAGTTGAAAACAATTAACTAATAAGAATAATCACTAGTAAGAAAAAATGTAACAGCATTAGCAAAAGATAAACATATATCAGGTTAAATTACAAAATAAAATAAAATAAATAAATAAAAAAAAAAAATAAATAAAAAAAAAAAAAAATAATAATAAAATAAAAAAAATAAAAAATAAATAAATAAATATATATATATATATATATATATATATATATATATATATATTTATATGTATGTAGATAAATAAAGTTAAAAATTAATTAATTAATTTAGAAAATAAAATAATAATAATTTTAAAAATAATAACAATAGTAAAATACAATTTTCAAATCTGCTTGTAAAAGTCCATTTTCGTAAGAAAGCACATCAATTCGTCAATTCTATTTATATCGTTCCCCAAAGCAACCGCGACATTGAGTGGTATTCCCCTTTGGTTCAATTTCCCTGTGTAGAAGGGACATTCCTCGAAAATATGAGTAACTGTCAGGGCTCCCCCACAATGCTGACATCTTGGGGGCAAATCCTTAGATATTATGTGCCCATGGGTTAACCTTGTATGTCCGATTCTCAGGCGGGCCAGGACCACCTCCTCTCTCCGGTTGATGCGATTTAAGGTTTTCCAAGACTTTGGCTCA
Organism: Piezodorus guildinii; assembly: GCA_023052935.1. Taxonomy (NCBI): domain Eukaryota; kingdom Metazoa; phylum Arthropoda; class Insecta; order Hemiptera; family Pentatomidae; genus Piezodorus; species Piezodorus guildinii. The sequence continues at coordinate 73,771,745 of CM041293.1, read as the reverse complement.
CTCTTAATCGCTTTCAGCTTGCTTGGATAGCTGTTTTTCCATGTTTCATCCCATTTTTTAAAAACATTTTCAATTAGAGGGCGCGCTAGTTCTGATGGTGTTAACAGTGCTTTACCACGACCAGGGAGAGTGAGAGCCTCTTTGGCTGCCTTATCTGCCATTTCATTTCCCATTATCCCCATATGGCCCGGTATCCAGACATAATGAATTATTCTTCCGTCTTCAGCCATTGATTTGGTCAATTCCAGGATTCTTAAAATTCCTGGATGACTGGAATACATATTGTCAAGAGCTTTTAGAGCGCTCAATGAATCTGAGGCTATGATGACATTTTCTATTGGGAGAGTTCTAGAATAATATAAAGCCATTGCGATCGCATTCACTTCAGCAGTATAGACAGAGCAAAATTGATGAAGCTTCGACTTGTAGGTGCAATCTGACGCAACAAAAGCTGAACCAGTGGATGAGTCCGACTTTGAACCATCTGTGAATATTAACTTGTGGCTAGGCAATGCGCTGATGATCTTCTCAAAGCGTTTTTTGAAATCTTTTGAATTGGAATTCTCTTTAGTAAAGTTTGTCAATTGAAGATATAAATGGGGTTTTTGAAATGTCCATGGTGGGGTCCTGTTTTCTATTGAATTTATATTAATTAATTTTAACTGGGTAACGGCGGATAACATTCTTTCTGCTAGTGGTAAGGTTGGTTTAGCCTTTAGTTGAAATTTTGTGGAGTATTTAGGTTTAAAGATGTATCTGTGGGTAGGATGGGTAGATTGTGTGAATAGTTTGGTGATGTAGTTGATGGCCAGTTTATCGCGTCGGTAAGATAATGGTGGTAAGCCAGATTCTGCGCAAACACTTTGTGAAGGGCTGGTCCTGAAAGCGCCAGTAGCAATGCGTATGCCTGCATGGTGTACTACATCTAGTTTAGTCAAAATGTCCTTTCTTGCGGAGCCAAAAACAAAACAGCCATACTCCATCTTTGTACATATTACTGACAGGTATATCTTGAGTAAGGTGTTGCGATCTGCACCCCAACTTGTTCCACTCAAGACTTTTAAAATATTTAGTTTTTTTAAACATTTTTCTTTTAAAGATTTTATATGATTCTCCCAATTCAGGCGTCTATCAAATTCCAATCCTAAAAATCGGCAGGTATTTACGTAGGGTAGCGGAACATTGTTAAGCATGAGATGTGGTAGGTCGAGGATATTTTTTCTTCTACTAAAATATAAACATTTTGTTTTATTTGCCGAAAAAGTTAGTCCTGAATTTTGAGACCACTCGTTTAGTCGATTTAATGACGTTTGTAGTTTCTCTTTTATACATATCAAAGATTTGGATCGGCAAAAGATTGCCAAATCATCCACAAAAAGCATCGGTTTGATACCACGTGGTAAATTGGTGGCCAGGTCACTGATTGCAAGAGTGAAAAGTGTTGTACTTAGAACACAACCTTGTGGGATACCATTTCTTTGTTCATGTGGCGTGGATAGCGAATTTCCTACTCGAACTTTGAAAAAGCGACGGCCAAGAAATTTATGGATGAAGTTCGGCATGTTACCACGGAATCCTAATGACATTAATTTTCTCAGAATGACCTTAGTATTGGTTTTGTCGAATGCTTTGTACATGTCAAAGAAAATAGTGATGGCTTGTTCATTCTGAATAAAAGTGTATTGAAGTTCTGCCTCCATTTGAACTAAATGGTCAATTGTGGATCTACCTTTACGGAATCCACATTGGAAATTTTGGATGTAATTGTTGTTTTCCAGAATCCAGGTAAATCTTTTATTAACCATGCGTTCAATGACTTTGCACAAGCAGCTCGTTAAGAAGATTGGTCTGTAGCTTGTGGGGTATCTCTTATCTTGACCATTTTTCAAAATTGGTATTATCTCTGATTGAAGCCAGGAGTCAGGAAATTCGCCAGTCCGCCAAATGTGGTTGTAATAATTTAAGAGCCAGGTTAATGTGTTATTAGGAAGGTGTTGGATCATAGAGTAGTGGATATTATCAGGGCCTGGTGAAGAACCCCTAACACTCTTTAGCACAGCCTGGAGCTCCCACATCGTGAATGGCGAATTGTAGATCAAATTTGTATCTGGGGTCGAGAAGTCAAGATTCTCTGCACGCCCGCTGGTAGTGGGTTCGTTGTATATTTCCGAATAATAAGTTGCGAAATTTTGTGTCACAACTTCAGGGTCATCACACAATTTCCCATCAATTAATAATATGTATCCAGTGGGAGAACTTATTCCTTTAATCTTCCTAATTTTATTCCATACTACCTTAGCTGGAGTTGAAGAGTTAATAGATTCCACGAAGGATTTCCATGATTCCTTTTTACTGCTGTTTAAAGTTCTTCTGCATATTGACCTTTGTTTTTTGTATTCGATTAAGTTTGCAGGGTTCATATTTTTCCGAAATTTATTAAGAGCTCTTCTGCGATTTTGTATTGCTTTTTTGCACTCTTTATTAAACCAAGGGACAGATGGTCGATTGGAAAATCCTTTGGTTTTTGGTATGGAAGATTCAGCGGCCATGATAATGACTTCTGTTATGGCTTGGCATCCTTGATCAATATCCAGATTATCTGCTATTTCTGGAGGAGGATTCGCTAAAGAGGAAAAGCTTGTCCAATCCGCCTTTTCAATTATCTATCTTGGCTTCCTTTTGTATGATGTGTTTGGCAGTTTCAACTGTATAGGGAAGTGGTCGCTACCATAAAGTTCCGGTAGTACTGTCCAGTCTATGGATTGATATAAAGAGGGGCTGCATAGAGATAGGTCAATAGCTGAAAAGGTGCCATAAGTGGAACTCAAGAAGGTTGGCTCGCCTGTGTTTAAAGTGATAAGATTGGTCGAGTTTATGAAACATTCGATCATTCTGCCTCGTCCATTAATATCTTTACATCCCCAAAGTGGGTTGTGGCCGTTGAAGTCGACGGTATAGATAACAGGTTTAGGAAGCTGTTGATGTATATGGATAAGATGTTCCATCCTTATTGAATTGTCTTGAGGAAGATATATATTACAAAGGGTAAAACTTATGCCCAAGTGAACTGTGGCTGCTACAACTTGAAGAGGTGAATCTATTTCTATAAATTTTGAATATACAGTTTTTTTAATAGCAAGAGCTCCTCTAAAAGCGCGGTTACTGTCATTGTCCTTTCTAAAAATGTCGAATCCTTTTATTGTAAATATGTCTGAAGGTTTTAAGTGAGTTTCTTGGAGACTTATGCAAACCGGGTTTATGTCTCGGAGTAATATTTTTAAGTCATTGTAATGTACTTTGGCTCCATTGCAGTTCCACTGAATTAGGGTCATGTAGTAGTAGAGGAAGTAGAATACTTTTAGATAGACCGAAATTAAACTGCAATAATTAAAAATATTTGTATAGCTGGATCTATTTTAAGTGTTTATTTTTGTTTTCTTTAGCCTTCGATTGGTTCTTCTTATTACTGTTCTTACATATAACTTTTTTATACTGTTGGTCGTCAACTGTCTCACCACACGACACGGAGTTTTCTGAGGTATCTTCCTCAGAAGTTGTTGAGGTGGAAGGTGTGGACGTTATTGATTGAGCCATAAAAGGCTGAACGGAAGATGTGAGCATACTTTCCGTCCTTGTTACACTTCTAGTCCGAACCGGCAAATGGTTTGGAGTGGGCACGAGATGGTTAACAGAGGTGATAGGAGCTGGCTGGTCAGGATTTGGGAAAATATTAGAAGAGGGTGTAGCGGGAGTTGATAGATTATCGGGAGAGAATTTAGAAGGATTGGACATTATGGGAGATGGTTGGTTTGTGGGGAGAGTTACTGAGGGCTGGATAGAGGCAATGCCATTATCTGTTCAGACGGATTTTGTAATTGGCATTTCAGTCGTTTGAGAACTACCCTCAATTGAAGTTCTGAGTGTTTCTCCAGTAGGTGAAGATAGAAGATTAACCTGAGTTCCTATTTCCTTTGTTTCAACAGGTTTAATATTTTTCTTAACGGCTTCTGCAAAATATATGTTAGAAGAAGTTCGATTTCTTTCTCTGTAAATGATTTTTGCCTCGTTAAATGATATTTTAAGAGAAGTTTGAATATTTTTTATCTCTTTTTGTATCAGAAATTCCGGGCAATTACGGTTTAACGCATTGTGTGAGCCTCCACAATTTACACATTTTGGAGCCAAGTCACACCTTATATTTTCCCCATGTTTGGCCTGCCCGCACTGTATACAAACGGCTGTTTTTTTGCATAATGCTGTAGGATGAGAAAAGCCAAGACATCGGAAGCATCGTAACGGATTTGAAATGTAGGGCTGGACCTTGATTTTCTCATATCCAATCTTTATATAATCTGGTAGATTAGGCGTTGGGAATGTGATTATATATGAGTTAGTATATATTTCTTTTCCACCTTTTTTTATTTTGATCCTAACAATGTTTTTAATCACTGATGCCAATTCTTGCATAATTTCTTCTATTTTGAGGTATTGGAAATCAAAGTACCTAATGACGCCTTTCGAGTAGTTCAAGGTTTTATGGGGAACGATTTCTATAGGAAATTGCCCACCAAAATCCTTACATTGTAATAGAACATCGGATTGTTGTCCTCTTGCTACTTCTACCAATAGTGAGCCGTCTCTTAATTTTTTTACTTTTTTTACATCTCCAACTAGGCCTGAGATGAATTTGTTTATAAAAAATGGGGAGATCTTTTGGAAGCCCTCCTGGTCTGTTCTTTTAATTATTAAGTATGTCGGATGTACTTGAATGTTAGAATCAGCAATGATTTTTTCGGTTGGAATTTTAACTCGGGACCGAGAAGGCTTAGTAGTGCTAATGGAGTCAGGCGATTGGTCTCCCATATTTTATGATTTATTGAAAGAAAAAAGAAAATATATAAAAAAATAAAATAACCGCAGATTGTAAAAAACTGTTTAATGATTAAGTAAGTAACTATAGGAATAAAGAAAAAACAAAACAATGAAATATATATAGATTAACGAAATAATTAGAAAAAAAAATTAAAATGTAATTATAAAAGAAGAAGTAAACAATTTTTAGGAAAAATATTATAAGAAGAATACAAATAGAGAAACTCGGGGACAACTAATAATTTTATGCCTAAGTAAAAAAATTAACGTAACTTAAAAAATGAAACAGCTTAAGTTTATAATATAAATAGCGACGGAATAAAGATTAAATAAGAAATCAAAGTCACTAACTATATAACCAAATTAACTTAATTTATGAACGCAACTTAAAAAATACTAAAACTTAACTTAATAAAAGAGAAGCAATGGAACTCTAAAAAGCAGTAAAAGTTAGTAAATATAGGAATACGAAATAAGTCTATAGTAACGCTTAATAAATCTATCAATGAAATACAAATAGAAATAATAAAAAAACTTAAACTAGATAAGAAAATTAACTAAATTCAACTAACAAAAAAATTAAACGTAAGAATAGTTATAAACAAACAAGAAACAACAAAAAACAAGTAATTAAAATAAAGGAATTATTCAAATAAGAAATTTTCAATAGAAAATCCACAAGGGCTTATCTGCTGCTGGATAGCACCCGTTGTCGGCACGGCTTCTGAAGACTACTGCCTCACTATCAAAGGTGCCGAAACTTTAAAGACTACACACCGCGATGTTAACGCTACCACAGTTGACACAAGACTGCTAATCTTTCGATTTTTCAACAATAACCTAGTTTTAGTGGAATTACATCTGTTATAATTTGTGACTTGAATATATAGATCAATTTTTTTCTGTTTATCGTGCTTTACTGAATTTAAAGCTCTATAAATGTTCTTCTTTATCTTCAGAAATAACTGAGTTATGTGCGTATTTATGTGTAAAATTTCAATTTTTTTTGTCTTTTCTCTCTTTTTTTATAATTATTAGCGTTTTTTTTGGTTGAAAGTTAAAATTTATTCATTACTTGATGAAAATGGAGGTTAATGAAATGAAATATCCGAACATTGAGGGGAAAAAATGGTCGTTGATAAATACCGTTTTTGTCAAATAAAATAATTGTTGCTAAGAAGTTTTTTGCTATATTTTTTTGGTTGTTTCTATTGGCACTCATAGAGCAAAGAACAAATGTTGAAACATAATATTATTTTGTGGATGTAATTAGTTGACCGTTGAGAATTACTGGAAGGAATTAGTCCGGGTGGCGGTCATTAAATGAAACAACTAAATAGTTTCAACTATTTACTTATTTCAATTCCAATAATATTATTTTAATGGTGTATTTTATCACAGAACTCATATGACATAATTATATCTATTACATGCTTTTTTTTTTTTAATGTTATGATGAACTAATAATACTTACCGAAAACTATTACGAATGTCATCTTTACCGTCTTGACTTTGGCTTTTGGTATGAGACCTCTGGAACTTGCGCGCCTTGATTCATGGTCATGTTCAAGTCTCACCTTGTCCGTGGAAATACCTGCAACAAATACCTGATTTTTGTAATGATGATCCTTTCAGTATATTTTTACATTTTTTTTTCTTTTTAATGATAGAAACGTGAATTTTTTCTGGGTTAAGTTAACATACATAGTTGGGTTTTTAATGGGATGTACTAACATGTTTTTTCCGTCTTCTGATCTATTTGTTATATCAAAGACTTTGCCAAAAAATCTGTGTTCAAAACAGGACTTATATCTTGAGAGTTAGTTCCAGTACTTTTTTGGGATAAAGTTAAATACTTCTTTTAAAAATGAATATGACAAGCTATGTTTAATTGGAATCGTACTATAAGTATTTATGAGAAAGGATTCAAAAAGATTATACAATGATATAAAATATTAATACATATTTTTTCAGACCTATATAAAAGCTTAATAAACCAAAACATTTTTTTAAAACTTATTACCATAAAAATTTGCCTTGTTCGAGTTATTAATTTTGAATTAAATTCTATACTCCAGAATGAGTCTTAATTATTAGTATAATTACGTTCCGCTTTAGAAAAAGGTATATGTTGTCTTAAGGAGAAGTGAAATAATAATAATAGGCTTACCGAACTTTTTGCCGAAACCACCAAATGTTACTAACACAAATTGGTCCAATGAATGATCTACCCGTTCAAGCCCAAGCCCCCGAGATCAGATAGCACAATTCTCCCACAGACCCCTCGGCCTCCCTCCCTCTTGGATGCCTACCAGACGGACCAGCACCTACCAAGTTATTCGGAAATTTGTTCTTTACTGAGCCCAACAACTTTGAGTCGTTGCGATGCAATCAGCTAAATTATACGGACTGGGTACAAGCTCCGTGATTCTGCTTTGTGTAACCTGTTTCCTAGTGGCCTCATCTCTCTTTGGACCAAATATTCTACATAGAACCTTTTTTTTCGAAACTCTTAAGTCGTGTTTATCCTTCAAAATATGCGACTTGTTTTCTCATCCGTATACAACCTTTGGGAGGATAATAGTTTTATAAATTCTAACCTTTATGTTCATTAATGGAATTCATATTAAATTATAAACAAATAACAAATCTTCTCAACTTCATGTAATTCTTGTTCAATTTAAGGGACTTCCGTTAATGATTGATAATAACGGATTAATAACTCTATGTGTATAGAGTTGTTAAAAACGTATAACGTATACGTTGGTAAAAACGTATAGAGTTTGTAATAAGGTTGAATTGGTAAAAACTTTATTTATTTTTTTCTGTAAGCACCATGAACCATTTTCACTTTTCAGAATTTTCTTCAGCCGTTTAGGTTTTCTTACAGATTTAAAAATCTAGAAAAATAATTAATAATAATAATAATAATTCCGTACGTAAATTATGCACGTATTTTTTTCTTTTCAATTTTTATTGAATTGAGTAACTTGTTTTATAATTCATATTGAAATTGATCCAAGCTTTTGAACTCGAAATAATTATATGTATTTTTTTTTCAAAATACGATGATAAATATTGTGTATTTTGCCTTAAATCATTACAATGCCTTGAAAAATATGTATACATTTAAAGGAAAACTGGGTTAAATGTTATCTAACCAGCAAACTATTTTAATAATAAAATAATATTTTACAAATGTATGTTTAGGCGTCTTCACTCTCTTTCGTTAATTGGTATCTGAGTTTAACAGACTTCATAAAATATATGACATTAATTTGGATCCTTTTAATTTTCGGAAGAGATGTTCAGAAAAAAATGTAATACATTAAAAAAAAAATATATATGAAAATGGAATGAATGAGCTTCCAAATATAATAGACTTATTGATGACTGACTATCCCGGAAGTTTTCTTTCTGAGTGAAATTTCTTTGTTTCTCATTCACTTCATTCCTTTCCAGCGAATTCCTCGACCGCCTTTTATTTTTTTTCGCTCTGCATCGTTACTCACGAAACTTATGGAACCAATCTTACTCTACTAGCTGATTGGAAACCGGCTTATTTGGAAGCGTTTGACCTTTTTTTTGTCTATTTGGTGATGTAAATGTTTTACATATAAATTTTAAATAATCAACCGGTTATCTGCTTTGGTAACAACCCTAAATAATTGAGACGTTTATTTCCAATAAGTACTATATCCAACTTAGACAATTTTACAGAAAACGCAAAACTATGCAATTTCTTTATTATTGGATCAATATTCTTGATTATTTGTTTAGTTAAAATTTAATTTGTTTCTATTTGAACATATTTATTGATATTTACAACTGTATTAAAATACATCAAGTAAATGTGATGGACATATAGTAAACTGACATTATCTATTGGCAGCACTCTAAAAATATTCTGAATTAGAAGTTCAAGAGTGCATCTTCTTTTCAGATGCCTCGGAGAATTATCAGGGATGAAATATGATGATATGATAGAAAGTAGTGGGTTAGAGCTGGAATGTAGTTTTTCATGGAATAATTGAAACCTGGTTCGGCCTAATTCAGTAACATATAGAACATTAAGGTCTTCATGGATGAGTTTATTTGTGACAAAGTAAGGAGCGTTAAGGATTTTACGAAGGGTTTTGGATTGTAAGGATAGGATACGGAAATAATTTGATGCTTTAATTTAGCCTCAAGGGGAGTCCGTGGCTGAGTGGTTAGCGCGTAGCCTGCCACGCTAAAGTTGTGAGTTCGAATCCCAGTCCCAGGAGGACTTTATTCAAGCATAAAAATAAATGGGGATTCAGTCACAATCTCCCCAGGTATGTGGACCCGTCAGCTAATTGATAGCCACCCACAAAAATAGGCGTAGGGAGTGATGACCCTACCCTATAAAATTTCATTGAGTATTCGGTGTGGAATATAAACCATACCGCGCGGCCAAGGGCTCCAAGGCCTGTCTGCCTACCGAAAAAAAAATTGAGCCTCAAAGTTCAACTTCGTAAGTCCATATCGGCATTATGATGGTCATGTGAATGAGCATTTTGTAGTGATGTGGAAAGTTTAGGCGTTTGTCCAGTATGTGATGTAATAGGAACAGCCACATTGATAAATCTTGCACCAATGCACTTAAGTGTCAATATGCGTGCAAAGAGGCTGTTGGAAGAACCTTAAACCTAAGATTGTCCTTTGAATATATAAAACAGCAATAGTTGTTCTTATACGCTGATGCATAAAGCAATTACGTGTAAATCTATACTTCTGCTTGGAAAGTTGCAAAGACTAGCATGTCTTATGATAACCGGAGCTATAAATTCCTCTCCGACTACTGCAATGAAAGTTCTACTGAACTAATGCCATTACACATGGCAGTAAAAACTCAAGCACTAGTACATCGAAAGACTTCTCGAAGTTAGAAACAAGGCCTAACTCCTGGACACCAGGGACATGTTAACTTGTTCAGAAGGATTAATGAAGATTGGGTGCTAGCCATGCATTTTGATCTTCAGGTCAAGAAATATACGGACACAGCTTACTTTGTTGGGATTAATACGACTGGCTCGCAGGGACGTGAAATGGAGTCAATTTTCAATTGACGAAACCCTGACGGAATTAGGTTCAGGGGTAGGAATATGGAGAATGGATAACCCAAAGATGGGATATCCATCTATGTAGGTAACATACGTCAGTCTTTCAGGCTGGAGTAATGGTGATGAATATCTCTGCTCGAACCCTAATTTTGAAAGGGATGAGACAAAGACTTATAACTATCTATGCCGATAGCCAAACTGCTATCGGAGCTTTGGGTAGCTACATGACTCGGTCCAAATTAGTGGAGTTAAACACATCTCAATACCCTCTCCGTGCTGAATAAGGTCCATTTCATTGGGTGCCTGGTTACTCGCGTATTTTAGGCAATTAAAGAGCATAGCCTCGCAAGGAGGGGTTTTGCTCAGTTACCATCCACACCCGAGCCCGTTTGTGAAATAAGCCTTCGCAGTTTCCAGAAGGTCTGATCAAGGTTATTTGTTGAGATTTATAGAGTTATTTTTATCCTCTAATTCTGACACCATACTTCAAGGTCTCGGATGTGGTATTTAAAGTTGTGGGAGACAATGATTTGATCATTATCTACTAATAGCACAAACGTGTCATCAGCATAGATAGAAATCAAAGTGTTAGGATATCAGCTCTATAGACTAGACTGTATAAGTACTTGTCCTAAGATGTAGCCCTGAGGAGCACCAGCAGATTGAGAAAAAAGGGAGGAATAGGAATTATTGTAAAAGATCTATCAGTGAGGTAGACTGCTAAAATGCTAATGCCAGAAGGCAATATTTGGTACTATTTACTTAATTTATTAGTATTTATTTAAATAAAATTTGGCATTTTGGTTCTTAAATTTTCCTTTAAAAAATATTTAATTAATTTATAAGTAACAGTTGTTGAGTAAGATAGGTTACAGTCATCTATTCGAATATGTCAAAACCATCTAACCCCAAATTGGGACCAAGCTCTTCGGAAGTCTGGAGGACCTAAGAAGGAAGATCCAATGAATTCATACTTTCACTTCCTGATATATCCATATAGTAAGTAGTTAAGTAGGGTATATAAGGAACAAAATACTACTATATCGCCATTCCCGTGATAATAGGAAAACGCTAAACCAGCAATACACATTTTACTTGTCCCCTTCAACTCTGTTCACGCAATCCAGCCAAGCTTAGATTCAGTAGCAACGTTTGGTTCAAGTTATTCCTTAAGTTCTTTTATGCAAAAATTTATCGGAAGGACTAAACGGACTAATTTTACTTTTTCAAAGGATATGCCCGATTTTCATATTTTAAGGACTGTTTTAGTTGTTTTTTTTTAGTTTTTTTTTAATTTTAAGTTATATAGTAGTTCTAAGACGCAATTCTCGTTAAAAGGATTCTTAACAATTGACATAATTATAACTAGGATACAATAAAAAAAATTCGCTTGTTACTAGGATTACAGTCCTAGACACTTTTAATATAGAAACTCTCTTCCCGATGCAAGAATCGGTCCGTAAAAAACATATGGCTAACTGTTTATCTAAGGGAGGAAGGGATGGGTTACGCACGATAAGGACTAATTAAATATTTCAAAGGAATTATACTATTTCATGTTTTAAGGACCGTTTTAATTATTTATTTTTTAATTTTAACTTAAAGCGCCGTTCTCGTTTAAGGGAGTTTTTAAAATTGACATAAATTTTAACTAGGATAGAATCAAAATGGTGTTGCATCAGATTAAGTTATATTAGAATAAGATAGGGTTAAGACGAAAATTTAAGACACCTTACAGCCAGAATCGAGCCCCGTCGCAGATATACTTCATTTTGAAAATCATTTTTAAAAAATTTAAGAACTCCACAATTCTTTGAAAATGTATACAGGTTACATAAAAAGGAATTACCCTAAAACGAAAACAAAAAATTAAGAATTGTACATTAAGGGGAAAAGGGGAAAAAAATTAAATAAAAAATTCAAAATGGAAGAGACAGCATGACCTCCTCTGCTAAATTAAAAATTCCCATGCTTCTCCATCCCTACTATGTCTCATCTTACTATGTACAGCACATTAGCTGATTGTCAGATAGCTTCTGACAGGCGTGAATAAAGATATGATGTAAAAAAAATCGGAACATCACAAAAGGATTTTTTTTGTTTAGATATATATGTGTAGTAACCGCAGTTTTGATTTTTCTAATGTAATTACATTTTATTATTTTTTTTACAGTGTCTTTTATATTGGTGGTACACGCCTAATTTTTTCTAACCAAACCCACTGATTTTTTTGGCTAAAGTCGTGTGTTGTCCATCCCAGATATCTATTTATTTATTTTCGTTTAATGCAGTGACTTTTTAATTTCATCTGATTTATTTTACACTTCTATTATTTATTGAAACTAACGAAAGTACAGGGGTTGCGTAATTAGCTTATGCTACACTCAAATAATTGTTTAAATTTGAAAGAATTGTTTTCCAAAGACACGCGACATAGTTAATAATCAATCATCCATTCCAGGAGTTCATTTTGGCCTAGAGGTCTTTTAATATCCTTAAAAGAAAGAAACCCTCCACTCGTAAGCTATTGTTGCCTCCCTACCAACCCTTTGTTAATAATGCCAACTCTTTCACTCCAGATCTTTGACGTATTCACGGAATAATGGTCTTCTTTTTTAATGGTGCTATTTTTGTTCTGATTCTACCCTCTTCGTTTGCCAGTTTCCCTCGCAATATCAGAAACGAATGAGAACTTGTTTATTAAAAAATTGGTATTATCTTTCGTTAGAACGATCATTTCGACAGGACCGGATTTTACTTTTTTTTGTATATTTTTTTTTACTATCTTTATATATGTATATGAAATAGATAGGTATACTGCTATTATTTAAAAAACAAACAAAAGGAAAGAATTGAAATTTCAGGGTGTCAGGAATTAGTTCCTCATAGTCAGTAATTAAGACATTGATTTCCAAAAAGTACTATATCCACTTTAGACAATTTTACAGGAAACGCAAAAATCTATCATTTATTTATTATTGGACCAATTTACTTGATTCTTTTTTTATTTAAATTAACAGTTGATTTTTTAAATGTGTAGACAACTTATTTTTCCAAATTATTGCACTTTTCCCATAACTTTAAAACAATATAATATGGATATAGTACTTTTTGGAAGACAAGTTGGTAACAGTTACTATAACTAGTAATGAACTTCCTTTGGTTCTTTCCGGTTACAACATTAAAAATTTCCGATACAACATTACCGATAACTAACGTCTTTATATAGTTAATTACTAAATTATGTATATTTCCTTATTCTCTCTCTGGGAAATATCTTTCTTTGTTGGTTAATTATATTGATTATCTATTATTCATAAAGAAAGTGAGTATTTAAAGGGCAATTTATCTATTTATGGCCCTATAATAAGAAAGTATGTAATTATGAAGTTTGTTTTGTACTCGTATTTACTATTCGTGTTGAATTTGGCAAATTTATCTATATAATTAACTACTTGTAAACAATATTTAACCAGATATTAGATACTGAAAAATAATAACTTTTGAGCTTTTACTTTACCTAAAAAAATCAACTTCTAAGTTAGATCAGGCACGGATTTTCTTCACACATTTAGAAAGCTCGTGGATTGCTAATTCCTACTATTTGCTGTATCAAATACCATTATTCTATTAAAATGTGAGTTTCTGAAAAAAATTATACCAAATTTATGTTGCTGCAAGAAGAAATAATATGAAAAAACTTATTTTAATTGACAACCTAAAAGAACTATAGCGACGCACACTAAATTGTTTCATATAGCCTAAAAACTTATTATTAGGTTAAAACCCTCGATGAAAATAATAGCGGTGATTCAAGATTTGCTAAATGAACTAATAAAAATGCATAAAATGATTGAAACAATAAATTAATGGTGGGATTAGGTGCTTCTGCCGTTTAGTAGGAAATATTGTACGTTTTGGAATGAAATAAAATGTGGATTTAGTACCTTTCGGAATGAAATGCAATTTTAAATACTTTTCTAAAGGATTATTATGTTTTTTAGATAAATCTGAAGACGGATTCAGTTAAAAATAAACCATTAGAATAAAAATATGTCAAAATATCAACGTTGAAAAAAATGTCCTTTAGTGCACCGTATTATATTAAGGATGTATAGTCGACTGAAGAAGCAACAGTTTATGCTTGGACATGGCTCATTAATGCCCTGATGATGGCTCACAAGCTTGAGCCGAATCGTTTGCAAAATTAAAAATTTTAAAAAAATGACTGATTCCTGATTATTCCACCTTTAGAACCTTTTGGAAATCAACGTCTCGAATAGTGTGTGCATGTCAGTAATAGGAGGAAAAACATGCATCCGAATTGTATGCAGTAAATGGATTAATTCATCATCTCCCTTTAATATTGGAAAAGTAGTTGTTCGTCAATCTTAACCTGTACGAGTCGTCCGCTTTTTCACGAACGTATATTTTTTCCAGATCGGAAAGTTTTCAAGAAGACTGATTCTATTATATTATCTCATAGTTTTAAAGAGATTAAAAGATGATTTTGTATTAGATAGTTATTCATATTTTACAGAATATAATAGAAACTAATTATTATTCCATAAGAATATAGTGGGAGCGGCGTGGTCTAGTGGGTAGAGCACTAGTCTACTTTGCGCCCGGTACTGGGTTCGAATCCCGGCTGTGGCGGAATATTATTTATTCTGTTATTTCGGCCTGATCGGGGGCGATCCTGGGGTATGGAGACCCTCCTGGGGCAGACCCAGCCTCTTTAAAGTAAGTACCCAAAAATGGGGAATCACCTCATTGCACGGCCGTTGGCCTAGAAACAGTACGAATCTCTACATGTACTGAGCCCAAAACTCACTCTTCATGGGTTTTAGTGGTACAGGTTTTTTTTTTTTTTTTTTTTTTTTTTTTTTTTTTTTTTTTTTTCAAGAATATAGTATATGCAAAATTAAAATATTCTATGTATCTGGCCAAAAGACCAAAGGAATATTAATAATTCTAATAATTCTTGTTTACAATGGTGAAAAATTAAGGGACAAAAAAGGTGTAAAGATTTATTCATTAAGTTGTTTTACTATTTGTTTTTTTATTATGCTCATTTATGATTGCGAATCGCATATTTTTAACTCGATTTTGTATTTTAGTTGATAAAAAAAAAGAAGATAAATATGAAAAAATAATTTTGATTCTTTTACTCTTGAAAAACACTAACTAATCAATATGAATTGTATGCATCCTTTTATTCGAGAAAAACAGAAAAAAAAAAACAAACCTGAATTTGGAAAAAAAACTCTTATTAATCCTAATTCCTTATATTCAATTTTAAATCAATAACTACACGTTGATTTGGCGTACTGAAAGGTGATGCATTTAATAAAACATCCTCTATCTAATCCACTTTCTTGTGCAGATTATATAAAACCTGTAACTGAATAAACCAAAAAAAAAAAAGTCTCATTTCAAGTTTAAAACGGAATTAACATGCCTTTGTACGACCTCTTGATGACTATGATAGTACTCCCCTTCCTCCAGATGGTAGACACTATCACCGTGTAGCAGGCTGTAATAATTATAGCGGGGATGAAGAATAGTGCTACTGATACAACAGTCATATAAAGTTGCCATTGCCACTGGTACGGTAGCTCGATCCAGCACTGCATCTGACCTGAAAAAAACAAATATATTTCGTAAATTATTATTGTAAAAAAAAAAAAAAATATTTGTAAAATGTATGTGTGCTACAAATTCTAAAGATTAATTAAATATACGCTCAGAATTATAACTTTAAATTACATTGTTTTATTTTTTTTTTATGTATTCTACCAGATTTGCCTATTCTTCACCCATTCTCTAGTGTTATTCTAGATAAATAATATAAATAACAATTTAATGCTAAATTCCAAGAGTTTGAATAAATTACTTAATTAGAACATCATATGACAATCTTAATTCTTTCTAGCAATCTTAACTTTTGCTGCCTGTAACTACCTACGTCAAACATGTTAGACTTTTTCTATCGCATTGTCACTTCGTTTTATATGCAATTTTATTATTTATTTGTTCATCCGCTCACCCTTTCAAGTCATTAGTGGGTCAAGGTTTGCAAATTTATATGGAATTTAACTAATTAGTGTATGTTAAAAATTTTTAAATTTAAAACACTTTGTATTCGTTGTCACTCGTCGCTTCATTTATGGTAGGATGTATGTTTTGTCTTGTTATAGTGTCTGTTTACATTAATAGTAATAATAATAAATTCTTTATTTATTCTGGGACAAGTCCCTTTAGAATATCGCAGAAAAATTAAATTATAACTTCAGTATTTTAGTGTAAAGACACTAACGAAAAACCAACAAAAATAACGAAGAAAATGAATAATATTAATAAAATAACTGGAAGCTTCCATTAATAATTCAGAAAAACAAACAAAACAAAGTAGAAAAAATAAAAAAATATATATGTATTATATATATATATATATATATATAATATATATATATATATATATATATATATATATATAAACAATCGTTTTTCTCTTCTCTATTTACCACTTTGTTGGCCTCTTGTTCATAATTCCCTATTTACATTGCCTCATTGCCTCTTACATTCTTTAGCTGTTGTAGTGTTTGCAGTCGTAGTTCCTTGTCATTCATACTTTCCCTGCTTGGTTCTTTATTTGCGGCTTTATAACCTGTGATATCAATATAATTCGGAATCTTTATAATCACAACTTTTTTCTCACAGATTTATCTAATTGCCGAATAAAATAATGGTATTTATTTTCCTAAAAGAGAATCATCTGATGTATCAGCGATTGCTTCTAATAGACTTACTTCGTATAGATGTAATTACGCATTTGGCATCGATATATTTAAGTAATTGCGAATCTTGGTATATTGCTAAAAGTTATGTCAATTCTGGGCAAAATGAATCTGAAACTATTCGTTCGACTATTTCAGCTATCTTCAGCATTTATTTTAGATGCATCGACTTATATTATAGTAAATTTGTTATATATTTCTTTTAATTCTAACATATAATTATTGATAAAAGCACGATTCAAGTTTTAAGTTTGAATCCTCCTCTAAATTTATTTATTTTTTTTTTTTTCTGCGAATATAAATAATTAGTTTCGTCTTTATCGGATGCATGTAAATAATACTTATATACATTAATGCTGTTTCTCTAATAATATCATTTGAATATTATATTATAATATATTTAGGGTATTACCATAAACGAATTTTGATTGGTTACGGTGGGTGATGTTTTAAATGTTTGTTTAGCATTTACTGAAAAATTGAAATATAACAATAGTTACTATTAGATGGGCATAATAAACTAAATTAACACTGAAAAGTTTTGTTTTTTGGTTAATCCGGTAAGTATAGATTCATGATTTAATTATTGCATATTGCTATTTATCGAGACAACTGGGAGGAAAAGAAATAATTTTGAATCATTTAAAAGAGAACTGTTTCCGGGCTACAAGCAGGAAGGTTTTTTAGAAGGGCTATGTAAAAAATACACCCCTCCTTTCCTAGAGCAGGGTTAGCCCTCTATCCGGGGAGTCTTAAGGCGGCGAAACACGTTGAGAATTAGGGTATGTGTAGGTGAGGTGAAATCAAGTATTTTATATGTTCACGAAAGAAGCAGGAAAGGGGGAGGTCTTATTGAAAACAAATAAACTTGGATAATGACATCAAATATTACTATTAGAAAAATCCTATATCATTCAATATTTTTTTTTTAAAATAACAAAACCGAATGATGAAGTTATTTTAAAACAAACAAGTTATACACATCATCAAAACATGTTTTTTAATGCAGAAAATCGATTTTAAGTAATTAAGATGAAACTAATAAATGATGAGGTAATATAGAAAATTCGGTAATTGAATATTTATTGTAATATGTTAAAGTATGTGATATTCACTTTCGCCCACGAATCACGAATTTCACCTCACCTACACATACCCTAATTCTCACCGGGTATCGCCGCCTTTAGCCCGGACAGAATAGGAGGATGTCGGGGTTCGAGCCAGGAAAGAATTATGCAGTTATGTCCGCAGCTACCTTTTCCATGTTATATTATGTGGTAAATCTGAACAAACCTCATTATTCTCGATAATGATAATGTCTCACTGTATATTTTTATCTGTAATAACATGTACTATTTTATAAGTAAATGCGTATTATAAGTTAATTACTTTATTCCCCTATATGCCACCTGATCCCAATAATGAATTGATAAACACGATACCTTAGGAAAAGAAATTCTACAGTTTTATAAAATAAAAACCGAAAATTTATATACTAATTAATACAGTTTCGGAGACACCGCTGCATTAAAAAAATCAGCGGCCGAAACATAGTAATATGATTTGTTTACTTGTTATTTTTATGAATTATTTCTGGTAGACAGTGAAGATAGTTAGTATACTGTCCTAAGTATAGTGTATTGATTAAATTATTTACTGATATTTCTCTGTTTATTTATTTCTTGAATATTTTACCAACCTCGTCATGTATTTTTTCTTATTTTCACATGTATAGTTGATATATTTAGTTTTATATTTAGTTATGACATTTAATTGTTCAGGCCAATATTAACAGGATTTGAAAATAAATTTGCACTTTATTTTAAATATTTTTGTTGCTACTTTTTCTTAAAAAAATTTTTTCAAGACAGTTCATAGACGATTTTTAAATACCTTTTAAAATAAAGTTCTTTTCATGTTACAAAAGCGCTTCATATTGGAATTTTATTTGCTAGTTTTATATTATAAAAGTTCTCTATAGAACTGTGATGGCCTGATGTGTGTGAGGGAGTGAGGTTATAACACACAGCTGGTGGGAGCAAAGAGGTTATGTGAATGGATTTGTCACTGCCTCAAACATGTTTATATTTTAGTTTTCTTTATATTTAATTGAAGGTCATTTTTATTTATTATTTTATTTTCTGTGTTTTATGATAGTAGAAAGATTATTTTATTTTACAGTGGCAAATCCATTGCAACCTCTCACCAGCTGTGGGTTGGGGCTATCTCGATTTGTGTGTGCTCCTCATATTGTGTTCTCCTTTTGTATTATAGTATTCTATGCTTTATTTAACTGTTTTTATCATTACGAACAATAAAAGAACCATTCGTACTAATAGTGCCAGGCTGTAGTTATTTCGCCCTCACCTCCTCTAAAGTGGTGACCCCGACGTGATGGTTTTTCCAAAAATATTTAACATTGTGTTATAACACGTTGATAAAAACTTATTTCCATGCTTTCGTTCCAACTTTTGACAGATCTGATCAATACTTTCAGTCAACGTTGTGTTCAATTCTCTCAAGCTATCTAACAATCTTCCCGAATTTAAAATGCCTAAAATCATTTGTTTTGAGTTAAAGTATCTTAAATTTAAGCTCTCCCTGGATAAGTCACGATCAGAACTTGAATATCTACTTAATACTATAATCTTCCTAATTGCAAAATTGTCTAAGTATGAATCGAGGATGCGAGTGACTTGATCATTCTGCGAATCTGCGAGAAATAAGAAACAAAATTTATTTGACAGTCGTCTATTCCTAATATTATACATGTTGTGAATATCCAATAGTGTGTACGTTTCTAACGGATCATAGTTGTATCTAAAACTTAAAATTATGTATGTTTCAAATTTTTCTATCTGAACATTTAAAGGTCGTGAAATTACAGGAAATAGACAAGGCGCTACACTAATAGTTTCAATCATTACAGGCACTCCCGCAGGCGCAGTTCTGTCCTCATCATACGAGTTCAACTCGACACCAATGCCATCCATCTTTGTGACCCTAGAAAGATGCACGCAGATGAATTTGGTGATTGACAATTTATAACTGAGGGAGGCGATGAAGACGCTCCGTCCAGCTCCGCACCGCAGCAGTACGGCTCGCACCTTTGTTCACCGCGACCTCAAGGACTGCACCCACGTTTTCCTTAGGGATGACACCGTCCGACGCCCGCTGACGCCGCCTTACACCGGCCCTTATCAGGTTCTCTCGAGGGAGGAGAAGACATTCAAGCTGCTGTTACCGACGGGACCGAAGACCGTCTCCATGGATCGCCTGAAGGTAGCACATCTTCTCCCGGGACCGGCAGAGGACAGCGGCAACAGGGATCTGCCTACTCCATCGCCCTCTGGTGTGGCCAGCGGCAAGTGCGATCACCCCACTCCTTCTCCCACATCAGTGGACTCCGGACCTTCAAATGACCTCGACTCAGAACAGCAGGATGCACCACCGCCTTATCGCACCCGGTCTGGTCGGGTGGTAAAGCCAAAGGTTCGTTTCTGTGCCGATGTCATTGGGGGGGAGTGATGTGATGGCCTGATGTGTGTGAGGGAGTGAGGTTATAACACACAGCTGGTGGGAGCAAAGAGGTTATGTGAAATGGATTTGTCACTGCCTCAAACATGTTTATATTTTAGTTTTCTTTATATTTAATTGAAGGTCATTTTTATTTATTATTTTATTTTCTGTGTTTTATGATAGTAGAAAGATTATTTTATTTTACAGTGGCAAATCCATTGCAACCTCTCACCAGCTGTGGGTTGGGGCTATCTCGATTTGTGTGTGCTCCTCATATTGTGTTCTCCTTTTGTATTATAGTATTCTATGCTTTATTTAACTGTTTTTATCATTACGAACAATAAAAGAACCATTCGTACTAATAGTGCCAGGCTGTAGTTATTTCGCCCTCACCTCCTCTAAAGAACTATTTCAGTGAGTACTTGATTAAGTTTATTAAAATAAAAGAAAGGCATGAAACACTCAGCAATATACCTTCTACTTCGCGCCTTATTTCTTTAATATTAATAAAAACTTAAGATCCCAGTTACTAATATGTTTTATATCGTTAGGGGTAGAAACTAGGCCTGATATGTATTTCTTCCAAAAACATTTATTATTATTTTTCATAACATCAACGTTACGGGATCTCACTCCCATCATCAGGACTCTACAAGTAAAAAATAACACTTCCAAATCATGTCATAAAATCATCATCAGACTCCTTCATACAATCAATTCAATTGCATGGATCCCCTCCCCCCCTCCCCAATCCTAAATATTATTATCCTATGGATTTTTAGATGGTAACAAAATGCGAGATACCTCCACCGAAACTCTATTTTCTATAAATGGAAATTCTTGTTGAAAAATAGAAGTGAAGAAACAAGAAGCACGCAGCAGAGTTCAATCCGCGAATCATTAAATAACTAAAATTTAATGCTGAACCTTGCCAATGGCCCTCCTTTTTTTTTTTTAAGGATGTGAAAAATCCTTCGTTATGCCGTCCTTCAAAGGGAACGTAAAATGGTGGTCCAGAGCTTGTGCTAAGTCCGATTCTCGTTAAAGATCTCTATCCTAATTCAACCTAGATAGACAACATTTAGAACTTCTGCTTTAATATCGCCCGTTAGCCACAGCAGCATGATAAGAAGTTAAATCAATAAAAATAAACTAAACATTAAAATCTATACTAAATGTAGTTATTCGAATAGTCTTAAAGAAATCATAATTTTTCATTATCTTCTGCAATACATCATATGTAGGGATCTCTTGTAGCTGGGTGGCTAGCATAACAGCCTCCTATGCCAAAGGCCACGGTTTCAAACCCGCAGGTAGTCCTATGATTTTTCAATGGAGTAAAAAATCTTCAGATATGCCGTCCTTCGGAGGGGACGTTAAAAGGGGGTCGCTAGCCTGTGCGATATCAGGTACTCGTTAAAAATTCCTATCCTAGTAAAACCTGGATAGGCAAAATTTAGGACTTCCACTGTAGCATCGTCCGATATGCATAGTAGCATAAAGTGACGTTAAATAAATAAACAAACTAAATCCATCATACATATATATATATATTTTATATTCTATTGTTTATTCTCATTATTTTTGAAATTTTGAAAAGTGGCCGATTTCTGATTGTAAACAGTAGCAATAACCAAATTCAATTATGTAACTCAAAATGTTAAATATTCCCGTCTTTAGCGCTTAATTTTTATTAAAAGTCAAGACTTCACAAATATTTTATGTTAAGGTATTTTGAAATGATTCCCCAATTACATCTAGACCCGAGGGTTTCGTGGACTACCAGTTAAGAAACCCTGCGTTATTTTATCATAGTTTTTAACATACATTTTCATACCATTCAGATTTTTAAACTAGGACATGAAACACTCATCCATATAGGTATCTTATGCATAACATAGTTTTAATGAATATGAAATTACCTTGTACGAGCTTTTCTTCGTAGAGTACCAAGATGGGCAAAGAAAATATAGCGCTGACTGCCCAGGCAATGGCGACTAGAAGTTTGGCTCTTCTCCCTGTCAATATACGATTTCAAATTAAATTTGAAGATTAGTAATTTATCAAAAAAAATTGTTACATAATTAATGAAAACATTTTGTCTTCCTTTTTCTTAATCCTTATTCTCTTCCATTATTTTTTCGTTTGCTATTTCATTTGTCTCAAGAATACAGTTTTGTGGAGATTATTCTTCATATTTTTAATAATTTAGTTAGGTGCCCATTTTTTGGGTTTAAGTATTGTTTCGTCCACCAATCTGTCTCAATGCTAGAGACTTCGATTGGACAGAATAATTAAACATAAAAAAAATATTCTGCCGGATAGCATTGTGTGACCTAAAGTTATCTTTGAGATATAAAATAAATAAATTAAACAACAGGCAAATAAAAGGTAAACAAAATGAATAAAAACTAAACTAAAGAACATTAAAAACAAAATATTTAATCTGTTTAGAAAACAAAAGAAAAAAAAAAAGTTACAAAATAAAATGTATTAAGCTATTGAAACTAATAAAAAAAACAAAGAAAAATTTACAACTAACACAAATTATATAAAAAAAAAAAAAATGGTACTTAAGAGTTCAATAGTCAAGACGGGGTGGTTGCTGTGCGCCAAATACTCGTATAGAGCGAAGCAGAAACAAAAATGTTCCCTAAGAAATTTGAAGAAGGGAGACCGTGGGTACTCCTGCCTGAATGAGCGTCCAAAAACAACTATTCCCTAAGGAATACGAAGAAGGG
The DNA here is from genome assembly GCA_023052935.1 of Piezodorus guildinii. NCBI lineage: Eukaryota > Metazoa > Arthropoda > Insecta > Hemiptera > Pentatomidae > Piezodorus > Piezodorus guildinii. The sequence goes on along the minus strand of CM041293.1, from coordinate 73,748,729 downwards.
AGACTGTAGGTACTCCTGCCTGAATGAACGTCCAAAAACAACTATTCCCTAAGGAATGTGAAGAAGGGAGACCGTAGGTACTCCTGCCTGAATGAGCGTCCAAAAACAACTATTCCCTAAGGAATGTGAAGAAGGGAGACCGTAGGTACTCCTGCCTGAATGAGCGTCCAAAAACAACTATTCCCTAAGGAATATGAAGAAGGGAGACCGTAGGTACTCCTGCCTGAATGAGCGTCCAAAAACAACTATTCCCTAAGGAATATGAAGAAGGGAGACCGTAGGTACTCCTGCCTGAATGAGCGTCCAAAAACAACTATTCCCTAAGGAATATGAAGAAGGGAGACCGTAGGTACTCCTGCCTGAATGAGCGTCCAAAAACAACTATTCCCTAAGGAATATGAAAGAAGGGAGACCGTAGGTACTCCTGCCTGAATGAGCGTCCAAAAACAACTATTCCCTAAGGAATATGAAGAAGGGAGACCGTAGGTACTCCTGCCTGAATGAGCGTCCAAAAACAACTATTCCCTAAGGAATATGAAGAAGGGAGACCGTAGGTACTCCTGCCTGAATGAGCGTCCAAAAACAACTATTCCCTAAGGAATATGAAAGAAGGGAGACCGTAGGTACTCCTGCCTGAATGAGGGTCCGAAAAGAAATGAAGGTAAAGATAAGCCGGCGTATTGCTGAAGGCGTTCTTCCTTTCTTCGAAATACAGTACTTAAAGTTTAACTAGGAGATATTTTACATAATTTAAAAAAAAGTAGCTTTATTAAAATGGAATATTATGACGATGTTTAATATAAAACAACAATTATTTAAATGAAGTAACAAAAAGTAGCGTTATACAAACTAGAACATATAATACATATGTGTGTATTAGTACTAAAATATATCTACATTCGGACCCGAACAAGTATACTATATTAATTCTTGTCAACTGTTCATTCTTAAGTAAGCTCCCAGATTTTCCTGTTACATGGTATAATTAGTTATTAGTATTAGTCATATATAAAATACTACGTTCTTAATCGTTTATATTACATAAATTAAATTATTTTACTTGTTGACTAAAAACTAATTTGTTAGATTGCTAAAGTCTGACAAGCCACTGGTATTTTCCTAAAACCCTATATCATAATCACTATCCTTATGGAAATGACGTTAGGGGTCACCTGTGTTGTAGTTGCTAACTTAATAGCCTTCTAGACCCAACGTCGCAAGTTAAAACGTGGCAGATGGCCTGAGGATTTTTTAATTTTAGTAAAATATCCTTAGTTAAGCTGTCCTTCGGTGGAAAAGTAAGAAGGTTGTCCCAAGCCTGGGTGACGTCAGGTACATAAACATCCATATCCTTATTACACGTGGAAAGGAAAAATTTGGACATCCCACGAATAGCTTCGTCCGATTACCTTCAGTAACATACATTGCCGTTAAATGAATAAACAAACAAACAAAAATACCTATCCTAATTTAACCTGAATAGGCAAAATTTAGGACTCCCACGGTAACCTCTTCGGACGAGCCACAGCAGTATAAAGTGGTGTTAAATATAAAAAAAAATACTGTCCTCGCAAATCCAGTTATTTCGATACATTAAAAAGCTTTATTCCATTAAAAGCTTTCCAATCTAATTATATAGCATTTTTCATTATTTCTTAAACGAAAATGAAACATTTGTACATTAATAGGTAATAAACATTAACACTAAATGACGGGAAGTATCTTTAATGTAATTAGTCAGCTAAATAGTGGGTTGTTAGCCTCACTGCTTGACAAATTTCTCTAATCAGTTCCCGAGATTGATAAATCCTCCTGCATTTTCAAACTGACAATGGTCATTAATTCACCAGCTGCTGGTAGGTCATGTAATGGTACCCAATTTTCAAAACGAGGTTTCGTACCAGCATTTAATTTTTTTATCTTATTATTCTAGTATTGGTTAATGTATTGGCAAACAGTAGTTAAATAACAATTGTAAAATGTTATTTTATATCTTCGATAAAACTATTTGCAATACGCAAATATGTTATATTTCAAATGTTAATTTAGAAAATCTTTAGGCCACCACCTCAAAAGCCGTCGGGGTGGGTTGTACAGATTGGTGGTAAGTGGATTTATGTGTTTCGGCCTAGAGGTTCATGTTCTAAGTCAGTCTGTTCAGTCTGAAACTGAAGTCTTTCGATGTTGAAGGTTTTAGCAGAGGCCCATATCTCTATTTAATTACTTTGTAAATAGTAATTTTGGTGTTAAAAGATAATTTTGATCGTTTCTCAAGTAGCCTGGATAAAATTTAGAATCGTTTGTTCAGCTGTTTATTGTTAAGTCTAAGGGGGGCCTCCATGTCAGTCTTTTGTTTAAGTATAGTCCCAGATATCGCACTTCTTCTGAAATAGGAATAGGTACTTTAACTAATAATAATAATCTTATATATTTTTTTATTACTTATTCATTTAACGTTTCTTTTATGGTACAGTGGCTAATCGGATAATGGTACTATAGAAGCCCTAAATTTTAATTACCCGGGCATAATTAGGATAGAGATCTTTACCTGACATCGCACAGGTTCAGGATTTCTATTTTACGTCCCCTTTAGAAGGGCGGTTACTTCCCTTAGAAAATGTTATTGCTATCTGCTGGGCTCGAACCTGCAACCTTCGTCATAGAAGGATGTAATGCTAGCACCTACTCTTTTTGTACTCCTATATATTGTTTTCTTGACAAAGTAATGTTAATTAAAGATGATACATGTTTCCTGATATTTTCAGATTAAAGAAAAATATTGTGCTCTCGTTTGTTGGCTATCAACGTTTTTCTTTTCGTTTTTTTTTCAGTAAATAATATAAATTAAGATTCGCAAATAAAATCAATGAATAATGTAGAATAATTATTTTGATTTTTGATAATTATTTACAGAGCGGCTTGATGTAGTGGATTTTACATACACTCCGGTTTTTCGTGTTCCATTTACGAGAGCCGGCCATAGCAGAATAATTATTTATTATGTTTTTTTAGCTTTCGAAAAAGAAGATCCTCCCGGGGCACGCCAAGCCTCTATAAAGTGAGTACATAAAAATTGGAAGAGGGGAATCTTGATATCTGCCTAATTACCGTGATTTTGTAATCCATCAGTGCAATTGCCTTACTCTTTGTACATTTGTAATCCAAATATATAGGCAACTCCAGATTGCTCGGAAGATTCACACACACAGAGATCGGTTGTACCGTCTAAGTTAGCTACTTTCCATCAATCTTTATGGTTAGTAGTGGTCTTATTAATATTTGTGTTTCGTCGCCTGATAGATTTAATCGCGGTATCATTAAGGTTTGTAATTCCCCTGTGATGTTTGATGTTGAAATAATTTATTTTTGATAAAAACCTCGGCAATATCTGTTTTCTTTTTGTTGGTTAGAAAAGCGATTCGTATTTTGGTTGGTATCCCTTCTCTGACCGTTAGAATAAGCGTTGCGAATGGCGAGAGATAGGATTCACTCAAATAGATGGGTGGTGAAAGGTAGACTCCGAATTCCTCATTTTCGTTTCTTACCCTATCCGTGGGTTTTGTTTCCCATCTGGGATTACCAGGTGTAGATCTTTAGGTGTGGGATGATATTTTCAATTTACGATTTTCCCTTTCGTATGGCCTCCTCTTGACTTGTCAAGCGTCTGCCTTCTGCTGCCCGATATACATTCTTCATCTGTTTTCAGCATTAAAGACGATTTTATCTGCCACTTTGAATTGTATGGAATGTTTATATCAGTTTTGCTTATCAATATTTAGTTCCATAATAAAAACTTGGTAAACTGTATATTTAACTGCAATAAGTATTTAAATACTAACGGGGTCGTCAATGTAGCTTCGATGTGCCACTTGAAAATGTTACCTTAATAAATATATACTTTGACACAAAGCACGTTTTTAAATTTTTTTATATGAATACAAATTTAGGAAAATTAAACCAACATTTTTTTTACAAAATGAGGAACTCGAACAAGGCCAGGGCTGTGAGTTTAGGACGAGGACAACAGTTTTAGGATCACCTGTCGCATGGTGGCTAGCATAACAGCCTTCTATGTCAAAGGTCATGGGTTCAAACCAGCAGGTGATCCAAGGATTTTTTAATTGAAGTAAAAAATCCTTTGTTATGCCGTAATTCGGAGGTAAGAAGGTTGCTGTGAGATGTCAGATACTCGTTAAGATCCCTAACCTCATTAGGACTCCCATTGTAGCTATGTTCATTTAGCCACAGTAGCATAAAGTGACGTTAAATAAACAAACACAACAATTTAATCTATTACAGTTTAGGGTACCGTTCCTCTAAACTGCTCTTTTAAAATAAATCTTATAATTATTTATCGATATCTTTAGCAACGCTGCATATTCATTATAATTTGTGTTTTTCGGTGAATAAAAAAAAGTATATTATACAAAAGAAAAATAATATATGTTCGATAATAATATACCAATTTTCCAGTTACATTTAATATTCTGTATTATTAAATATATAAATAATTGACCAACTCTCCACTTTCTTGTTTTATACTGTAAATTAATTTTTTTTTTTTTTTTTTAATCCTTTATTTTCACATCCACACCTGTCGCTCAGCCCGTGACATATCACTTAAGTGAAGAATATGACCATTGTAAAATTCGTAATAAATATGTGTTAATCAATAATTAAATATGATATATTTTATTTTGGTGTTACGATAGTGCGAAAATAGGCTTAATTATATTTGTATGTTTTACTTATTTTGGGTCATAATTGACCGGATGTGGGGGTGTATGATGTAATAAGCTAGGTGCTTAAGCAGCTTAGCGTTTGGTTGGATCTGCTATTAGAGTGAATCCCTCTGTAAGTAATCTCTAAGCCTAAAGGCATGTACACGTCTCTGTTTTACCTTTGAAAATATAAAATTAAAAAAAAAGAAGTAAATTTGGTCGAAACATCTTTATTTTTCAAAACGTTTAAAACAATAAAGGTTCAAGATAAAAAAAAAAAACGTCTTACTTCAATAATTGAGACGTTGATTTCCAAAAGGTACTATATCCATTCTAGGAAATTTTACAGGAAGCGCGAAAATCTCTCATTACTATATTATTAAACTAGCTAATTCGGGTCTTTTTGCCTTAAAATTTAGAATTATTTTTTACTATAATAATAACATCATATTAAAGTTATGAAATGAATTTTTTTAGAATGATTTGGAACGAATATAAATGCGTAATTAGTACTTTTAGAAAATGACCGCATTTCTAAATCGCGTTTTTTAAGGACTTGAGAATTCATTAGATAACATCAAATAGAATATTTAGATAAATCTAAATGATGAGAATACAAATATGTAAAAAAATCAATTTCGTAAAAAATGTCCTTTAGTACCTTTTGGAAATCAACGTCTTAATTTATAATGAATCAAAATAGCTAGTGCCCTAAGAAGAATATAAGTGTATGATTTGAAATTTATGTTCTGGCCGTAAAACATTTATAGTAGTTAATGCTTTATAGTGGTAGTTTTTTTTTTTTTTTTTTTTTTTTTTTTTTTTTTTTTTTTTATTTATTGAGCAATATTACAATCTGTCCAATTCAGGACATTTTTAATAGTGATAAAGTACAACATTCATACTACATTCACACGATATATACAAAACTATAAATTTATATAATAATAATAATAAAATATACATATATACAAAATAAAATCAATAAAAATATATACAATAGTCACTCATACCTATATACAATTCACAAGCATACAGCACGTGAGTGGAGAATCTAGCCAATGCTAGAACTCCAATATACATGTTATAAGAGGTCACGAGGCCACTGCCGTTTCAACCTTCTAGGTGGGTTGTATGGATGGGTGGGGCTGGATAGGGATTGAGCTAGAGGATTAGGATGATGAATGAGATTCTGGTGGAATTTGGAAAATTTGGATGGAATCAATAGTGGTAGTAATAATATAATATTGTATATGTTTTAGTAGTAATTTTATTTTTATTCATTTAATGAAATATTAAATACTATGAAATAAATATTGAATAATAAGTATAAAAATATTACTTACTTTGGGTTTATTTTCATGAACGTAATATTGGCACCTCAAAGGAATACAGAAAATAAAACATTGAGAAACTAAGATTCGATAAAATTATTTAGTTAGGATAAGAAACGAAAATGAAGAGCTAAAATAGTATTACAAAAGCACGATAAATTGATGTTTAAGAATTCAAAAAAATGAATAATGTCTCATAGAGAATTAGTCTTTACTATTTTTTTTATTTTTAAATGAAAAAAAATTTCATGTTTCTATTTGTTTAATTAACTAATCTCTCCTATTGAATGAAATATATTATTTCTGTGGCGGTCGTGAATAAGTGAATATAAATCTTTCATTTTACAGGTGAGCAACTTAAAGTTTTACGTAATACCAAAATAGAGTTATTAATTACAGCTTTCTTTCCACCTGAAATTTCTTAAATCATGAAATTTCTTTAAGCAATTTAACACGACGTAGAAGAAGGTCTGAGGGAGTGATACGTGAAGTTGACTCATTTTTGACATAACTCGAGTTATCTAGTTTTTCACGACCGCCACAGATTTAAAAGTTGCTTTTCTATAACTCAATTCCTTATATGTTTACGAATTTTTTAGTGTATTTATTTTATATTTATTTCCCTCCCCTCCTTTTTTTTAAGGTAAGCATTTCAAAAACGATATAATTTATATTTAAGATCAATGGGTGAAGATTTTTATTTTGAACAATTGGGTTAGTAAATTTTACGCTCTCCTTACAACGAATTCCATGTATAAGGAATCCAAAGTATAAACGTTAAACAAATCTATTTGATAATTCTATAATGGTACAGTTTTATTATTTATCTTTAAGATCCCGGACATATTCAGTTTATTGATTGGTATTCCGAGAATGATACAATCCAACTTAAAATTTGATTACACGTGGAACTTCAAAGAAAAGCAGTTCTATTTTTGGCAAGAATTGATTACCAATCTGTTGATCCTATTCCTATTTAGAATTGATCGGGTATTTCCAAATAATTCCAGATCATCTCTTATCAAAATGATTAAGATTGTACCTTATGTTTTTGATTAGATCACGGTCGAAAATATTTCACCAAAGAAAATTCCTCAATTTCATGATTTTACTTTCGAGACATAGTTTCGAATACCGTGGTTGCTATTTGGAGCTGTAATAAGGTAAATAAATCACGATTTAGATTGGATTGATACTAAATTATGACATATCATGATGTATAGACTTTTTAAAAAAAAATTATTGAACTCATGGATAGAGATCTTAAATAGTAAAATGATTTTTTTTTTCATTACTGCAACTAAACATTTTGTACTCTTAAGAGTAACTTAACCTAACCTTAAGGTAGGTTTTTCTGCATCACACCGAGGTATTTTTTTTATTCTCTATTCTTCTCTAGATTTCGTCATTTTTAGTGAGTTTCTCACTCAAAACCTTATATGTTTTTTCTTATTTTATTTTATGGATGGCGTGATATAATATAAAAGGAAGTATTGCGACTGGTGTTTTTTTTTGTTTTTTTTTAACTATTACAGAATTAAGACTCCCACTTGACAAGCGACTTACTTGGAATCCGCACACAAGACTGAAACGACAAGAAACTGCCCAACGCTTTCGCTTACTTCAACACTTACTGGACAGACGCTCTAAACTTCCACTTAACTACAAAAGGCTTATCTATATTACCATCATAAGGCCTATCTTAGTACGAAGTTGAGCTTTGGGGCTCTACTAAACCATCAAATTCTTCCCGTATTCAATCCCTACAATCCAAAATCCTTCGAAAAATCCTGAATGCTCCTTACTTTGTCACCAACAAACTCATCCATAAAGAACTTAATGTCCCATATGTTGCTGATTTGGTCCGTACGAGATATCATTCCATCCATGACCAACTCCACTCCCACATTAACCCACTAGTTTCAATCCTAGCTTCCTCTGCCATTCCTGACAATCCTGCGAGGCGTCTGAAATGAAGATGGCCTCGAGACCTTTTAGTGTAGATTGCCTAGTGGAGTGTTGCCAATGGACATATTCTCTTCATGTCTTTTCGTGTATGTTATAAGCCAATTTACTTGATGTATTTACTAATACTAATACAGTTGTAAATTTCAATAAATTAATAAATAATTAAAAAAATCTCATTAATTAGACTCCAACCTTTATTAAATAATGTCCCTGGCTGCGTCTTTGGTAGGAGGTAGTTAATAAAATGAATTTGGGAAAAATATAAACTCAGTTTATGTTTCCTGTACAAGTGATCTACGGTTTATTTAAGTGGTTGTCAGTTAAAATTATTCAATAGCAAAACAATTACTTTCTTGAGTGATATAGCTGTACATGCTATAAGCCCTTAAAAATATACTAAAAACAGGCTACATACCGAACAATAACTTTATTTTTACAAATTGATAGTAAAAAATCTAGTACGCATGGATAGACTTTCACTTACTACCCCGTTGTTAAAATCAATTTAAGTTTGTAAAAATCATATAAATTTAGAGTTGAAAGAGGTAAATTAATTTCATTCAGTTTCGATACAAACATGTGGTTCATTAAATAATATGTTATATTATTATGCACATCTATCAGTTTTATTCGCTTTTAATTGCTGGCAATTAAGTTTTACACAACATTGTGCATTTACAAATATGTTTAAAAAAAAATTACATAAACGAAAATTGCTGCTGTTTTCTCCTTTAAATAACGAATTCGTTTAGCTTTTATTTTAGCCGTTTTTTATCAATGCTAATATGATGATATGTTTCATTTTTTCGGATCTACTCAAACAAGGTACTTTAGAGGAAGGCAATTTTAAATATCGGCACTTTAGCATAGCCAGACTATTTTTTTTTTTATAATATATTTTATTGTTTTTTACAACTGTATATACAAATACAATAAGTAAAATGGCTGAATTACAATAACTGGCATGAATAGACATGTAAAGAATCTACCCAGTGGTAGTACTTCAAAGTTTATTTCATGAGCAGGTCTCGAGGCCACCGTCTTTTCAGGCGACTCGGAGGATTACCGGGAATGGATGTAGATGAGAGGTTACGGACAAGCGGGTTTGAGTGGGCAGGTAGTTTGGAATTAAAAGAGGTGTATCTATCGCGGGCTAAGTCTGCAACCAGTGGGATATTTAGGTCTCTATGGATGAGTTTATTAGCTACAAAGTAAGGAGCATTGAGCATTTTTCGTAGGATTTTTGATTGCAAGGATTGGATGCGGGAGGAGTTTGATAGTTTAGTGGACCCACATAGCTCAATGCCATAGGTCCAAATAGGTCGGATAATCGTGATGTAAATGAGTCTTTTGTAGTAAATAGAGAGTTTTGAACGTTTGTCTAGTAAGTGTTGTAGTAAACGGTATCTGCAGGCAGTTTCTTGTCGTTTCAGTCTAGTGTGAAGATTCCAAGTAAGGCGCTTGTCTAGTTGGAGTCCAAGGTAGCGGATCTGTTCAACGGGGATTAATGGAATGTTGCCAAAGGATAGAGTAGGACAGGTATTCATAGGCTTGCGGCGAAGGGTAAAGGTAATTTGATGGGATTTATTGGGATTGATTTTAATTCTCCAGTTATGACACCATTCTTCAATGGATTGGATGTGAGACTGTAGGAATTGTGATGCGACCGTTGGGTCACTACTTACGGATAACACACATGTGTCATCAGCGTAAGTAGTGAGAACAGTGCTAGGATGAATAGGAATGACAGCTGTATAAACGGAATAAAGGATTGGGCCTAAGATGCTACCCTGAGGTACACCTGCGGACTGAGAAAATATGGATGAGTATGAAAGGTTATGGTTGACTTTGAAAGTTCAATGTGAGAGGTAAGAATGAATAATTAGGAAGTATGTAGGAGAGAGGAATTTCCGGAGTTTGTATAGCAGTCCTGGGTGCCAAAGCCAGACTATTTAAATCAGAATAATATATACTTCATATGCAAACCTATTAAATTTTACATCGGTTTAGCAAATTTATTCTAATTGTTTGATACTTTTTTGGAAAAATTTGTAAAAAGGTGTAAAATGTATTGTGTAAAGTGGCTGTTCTGGGTTACCGATTTTGTTGAAAAAGTTGCGGTAACATTTCAGATATATACGTTCCTAAAATATGGAATTACAGTTTCATAGAATCAACGGTATTCGAGCTAGATCTTTTTGCGGAAATTCAAGGGACACTAAAATGTATATTTTCAGCATTTTCACGCTCGCAATAATTCCCCTTACTACATATATTTCTTATATAGGTAGGTGAAAGTAAAAGTTCAATTAATGTAGATTTTTCTGCGGTTTCTTGTTCATTTATCAGAGAAGCCATTAATAAATAGTACGAAATAAAATGGATTGATCTTATTACTAGGAATTTCTAGTCTAGGCAATTATTCATAATTACAATAAATTCTAATAATAATTAATATTTATAAACACTAAGGCTCTTCAACCTCTAGGTTTATTTTAGCTCGTAGTTACTAATACAAATTTATAAAAAAAAAAACAATACTTAGAAAATTTAAATACAAAGTAAGAACTAAGTAGAAAATATTTTTAAAAAATATAGCAAATTAAAAGAAATCAACAAACTTTTTTTTTATTCTTTTAAATTGTGCAATAAATGGTAAGGTATGACGAAAGTTTTGCCGTTAAAGCAGCCGGAACAAATAGTTCTTGTTTGATAGCTGCCTCGGACATTGTATCGGCAAGCTCGTTTTCTTTAATGTCACATTGTCCAGGTAATCATAAAAATTCAATCCTACCATTAACCCCAACAATGCCTTCTAGTGTGTCATTTATATCTATAACCAATGGGTTCTGAGATCACCTTTTTGGCGAAAAAAAAAAGAGTTATCAACCAGCAGGTTACAAAAACACGATGTTGCATGAGTAAAATAAAGTGTTTCCCTGCGTCACTCCGGTACGCTCTAGTGACCCGAAGCAGAGCTTTTCTTCGAATCGTAGCTAACCTTCGTCGCAGGCGATGTGAGAGGTTCTCGTACCATGCGGGTGACGCGTACCTCAGAATACCCAAAATCGCACCTTTATAAATGGTCAAGGTAGCTAGGTATCTGAGGCCCCAGAAAGTGCCTTCCACACGACTAAGGCCATTTAAGCCGAGGGCCACTCTGTTTCCCAGGTAGTCTAAATGAGGGGTCATGTTGAAGTTCCTACCAAACCTTATACCCAAGTAGGTTACCTCCTTGGCTGTATCCGCTGTCTGTCTATTCAGAAAGTTATAGGGTGTGCCCTATCAGTTTTGCCATCAAGAGGATTGTCTGTGTTTTCGCTGCGGCCATCTTCATCTTATTCCTCTCACATCATTCTCTGACCAGGTTAGCGCACTTTTTCGGCTTCTTTTATTCTGGCTCTGCTGTTGGAGGCCACTACAACGGCCTGATCGTCGACATAAGCTGTGGCAGGGAACAGTTCTTCATGAAGTAACCCCAGCAACTGGCCCAAAACAAGGTTCCATAGAGCCGGCCCGAGTACAGATCCCTGAGGACAACCTCGCTCTATAGATGCTTCTGTCTCATAAAAGCTACATCGTACTTTTACACTTCTGTCCTTGAGATAGTTGGCAACGAGGGCATACAAGTTGCTGGGTGCTTCGTATTTTTGCAGCTGCTGAAAAACACGGGGCCACCAGACGCTGTCAAAAGCAGAGTAAATGTCAAAGAGCAACAACATGACATACCGTTCGTCCCTCTTGCCCAACATTTGCGCGGACTCTCAGCAGTGCATCAGCGGTTCCCTTTCCGTTTGTAGAGCCGTATTGCCGTGGATGGCTTGCTCTTTCAAGAACCGGTCTTAGACTAGTTAAGATGGGGTTCTCCAGGACTTTGCTCATTACAGGGAGGAGACAAATGAGTCTATATGACTTGGGAAGCTGTTTATCCCTTTCTCCTCTCTTGTAGAGGAGTCTCAGATCAGCGGTTTTCCATTTTTTTGGTAAGTATCCCTTATTCAAACAACTGTTGAAGATTTCTTACAACCTCTTCTCAATGTAAGGGATACTATTCTTAAAAATCGCCGCAGCTATAGCATTAAGTCCTGGAGCTCGACCATTTTTCTGTTTGTCCACGGCAATACGTAGATCATTTATGCCTCATGGTGGGTACAAGTCAGTACCAGGCGGGTATATCGTGGTACGTCTAACAAAAGCTTCCTCTTCGTTGTCCTGGGACGGATCATCTTTGGGGTAGGTCGCCTCACTGAAAATGTTGGCCGCTTCTTCATGAGTGGCTGCTTGGACTGCACCAACCTTGAGGGTTGCCAAAGTCTGCAGTGGAGTAAGCTTTCCTAAGGCTACTCTGTATGGAATACCCCAAGGGTTTTTTGAGGATTCTTGAACGATGAACTCATCCCAGGACCTTCGCTTTTGTATGCGCACCTCGTTTCGATATTCCCTCGCTTTAGACTTGTACTCGTTCTGAAGTGCAGCGCGCCTCTCATCACATCTGCACATTTGGTACGACCGCCGTGCCTTGTAGAGGTCTCTATACAACGCTTTTAAGGCCGGAGTCCACCATGGGACTGATCTTGCTGAGGCGTCACGGATGATATTGGTTAATCTAGATACCCTATGATCTAATTCATCTGCCACATCCGCCACAGCCTCTTCTCATTCTTCATCGACGATTACTACCTCAAACGTGCTTCTGAAAAGCTTCCAATCGCTTTTACGGGTATGGAAACTTTTATCGATGCCGTGGGAATACTCTTGTTCTTCTAACAACCCGATTTCCATCGAAACGTGGTCGGAACTCGTTTCAGATCTAAGGGTCGAATGTTCAATGTATCGAGTAAGAACAGGGGTGGCGATCGTGACATCGATCCAACTCTGACGTTCGTTAATTACGACCAGATGATTTCTGGCAATGAAATCGTTCATTTTCGCATCTCGCCTGTCTGTACGATTGGACCCCCAGACCGTGTTCCAGGAGTTGGTATCTGAGAAGCAGATGACGTTTCTCATGTCTCTTATTGTCGCTTCCATGGCAGAAATACTCACCTCTATATCATTTCTTTGAGGCAAGTACTTAAGTAAAAGCAATATTGCCCCACTTGATGTAGCATGATGCATAATCTGACATTGTCTGCTGTTTCGGACCCAACACGTCGAGGTTAGGATTGTTGATCACTATCGTAGCCTTGAGCCTCCTCTCGCCACTGCCCAGAGCTATAATTCTCGACGTGAGGCCAAATCCCGTGACCTTATTCCCACGGCAGCTTGGTTCCTGGATCCCCAATATGTCATAGCGTTGGGTGAGAGAGCAAAGCTGTAGTATAGTGAGTCTATTCATAGAAGGTTCTTCTCACTATATCTTGTGACTTCTTGACGTGCACCGGGCAGTCCCGACTACCTGCCTGGTGCCTAGCTTTGCTACTAAGAATGCCCTCTCTCACACATTTAACGCAGGTAGGACCATTTTTGTTTCTCTTCGCCGCTCAGTTCTTAGCTATGTGACCTATTGCAGAGCACCATTTACATCCTACACCAGTTGTTTCACATGTAGGTCTAGTATGTCCATAGCCCTGGCAGCGAAGGCAAGGAGGAGTGTCAGGGTAATCATTGAAAATCAGTGTATACCAACCCCTCGGATATGATTTTTTCCTTCAAAAGATTATATCTTACCACTGGGTGCACTTCTAGAACCCAATTATTTGTAATTCGATTCCTTGCAACTGTAGTAAACAGCGGCCTTATTTGACCTGTTTGGTCTCTGGTGTAGAGACTGATTTCACCGTAAACCTTTCCCATAGAACCCTTTCTAGAATTTTCGCCTTGCACGATAAGGGTACTCCTTTGACTTTCACCTTCGGCTTCCTCTTGAGCGCCAGCCTTGCCAACGAACTACGCGATGGACCAGAGATTGCTGATCCTCTTGTTTGTCATGAATTGTCTCCATTATGTCTAACAATTGCTGAACCTTACTGTTTATATGTTTTTGAACCTTAAAGTTTGTATTTTTATCGGTTGTTTTCATATAGACTCTAATATTTTCTTGAACCCTGCGCGCATCATTTATAAGAAGATCATGATTTCTTACTTTTTCCCTTCCTTCTCGGGCATCAGGAGATCTTCGTCTTACTCTTTTGGCTGAATATCTAGGACACTTTAACGGCCGTTCTACCACTAATTCTTCATCCATTGCAGTTTTTGACATTATTTAACGATGTTATACAACCCAATAATGATGAAATAACTCGTAATAATGAACTAGCAATAATTAAAGTAATTGGTTAAAAGTCTAGCCTAAATAATTCGTTGATGGGTAACAATACTTTTAGAAAAAAAAACTCTTGGACATGCTAACCTTTCCCTCCACACGAATTCTCTTCTTCAATTGTCTCTAAATGTTCCTTTAATTTAGCAAACCTTAGTGGAAACTACTAGATTAAGCTTAACTTCCACTGTTCGTAACTACAACACTTAAACTAACTAAATTATAATAAAACATGTCCAAAAACCTTAAAACAATAAAAAGAACAAATAACACGAACACGAAAACCAACGGAAAACCCTTAGGATTAATATAACCAACTTTTCGCCTTATCATATGTATCATTAAAAAAACACTTAACATGTACTTTTTTCGTGAAAATCGGTTAAGCTGTTCAGGAGAAAACATTTTTTTAGTTTTTTCTTTGCCCCCTCAATAACTTTTTAACGTGTTTCGTTAAAACTAATTCTTACTTAGTAATTAAAACTTTTATAACCAAAAAAGCACATTTATTAAGTTCATACAAGCTTTATCAACAACATTAAAAAAAACATATGTTTTATTTACAGGAAGGTTACTTTTTGGTTAGCCACCTGGTACACATTTTATAAAATATATACAAATAAATTTAATGATCATATCAAAAATATTCACAACCAAAAATATGAATTAGACAAATTATGTGACCAAGTGGCTAACCCGATTTATGCCTGCGAGTGGTACGATTAACTGAAGGTTAGGGTACCCACTCCGCTACAACTTCTTTGCTTCCCCCATAACATATTAGGATTAAGGGACTAAAAATTTGCGTGAGATTGTTTCTCATAGGTATGACTCAATGGTATAAATTAAACGTTTTTTATTACGTACATATTTATGATTATCTAATAGCTCGTAAAATGACATTAATAAAGATAGTGAATAATCCTATTATTATAAGAAATACACATAAGCAAGCTAGTATGAACTTATAAGTATTTCTTCAAAAGATGTCATGTAGAGAAACGTGTGTACCTTCCAATATAGTTTATTCTTAAAAATTAGTTGAAAAAGGAGATAATACTTTTTTATTTTGAATCGTTTTGTTTTTTCATATTACATCGACAACTTTATAGTTTAACTGTAAAAAGCAATAGAATCTCATTTGAGTAATTCAACATCGTTATTGCCATTGTTTGAGGAATATTCTCAGTTCAAACTGATTCCGCAATGAAAGAGCTGATGTAGAGAAACTATTGTTTCTAAAATATTCAGTATTCGAGACTCGTATTGTGAAATAGAGGTAAAAATATTTCTTCTCGCAATATGCTGAGGAACTGGTGGTATTTCGTTGGTTCCCTCATACATAGGGATGGTAAATAGGAACAGGCAGCTCAGCCCTTCGGAGTTTTCTTTCCTTAGTTCTATCGGTTTTACTTTGTTTGAGTAGTTGATGACTCCTTTAAAAAAAAAAAAAAATATATAATATAAAATTTCTTAGTTAACATTTCTGTTCGAACTGCTCGTGTTTTATAAGGATAGTTTTAGCTGATGGATATTGATTCGAATTGGTGTCTATGTTTGTATTTCTCTTACTAATGAGCATTTCGTTAGTTGTCCCGGATCTAAAACCATGTAAACTTCAACTAGTAAAAAATGAAAAATAAGCTAAACCTCTGTATTTGTTATATTGTGGTTCGGTGAAATAATGTCTGTGGTGAAATGAAAAAATGCACAGTGGGCAAAATCACCAATTTAGGTGGACAAAAGTCAAGTCAAATGTTAGGAATTGTCCAGTGCTTTATATTTGTATTATTAGTTGGCAAGACCCTTAATACTAATATTTCCCACCATACCGTGTTTACAAATAAATAGTAAATAAATGAATCATTCCTGTTCACACAAGTGCCGAATAACCGGCAGTGGGACTATCTTTATTCGGTGGTCATATATTGAGTTCTAGGTGTATTTAAAGCAAAGTCTTTTTGCTTTTATTTAACAATGAACATTGCTGAGACAGGTAAGACGTTATATTTCTATACTAGTTATTGAATATACATTGCAATCTCTGCTGTAGATTTAATTTAGCAATTTGTAAATGTATGCCTCTATTCAATAACGAAAAACTATATATCATTGTGGATATAATTAGTTGACCGTTGAGAATTACTGAAGGAATTAAATCCGGGTGGCGGTCATTAAATGAAAACAACTGAATAGTTTCAACTATTTTATTGTTTGCCAACGTTTCGACCCCCATTGTGGGTCATCATCAGGGCTAAAAAGATACAAAAAGGATACATTTAAAATAAGATTACAAATAATATTTTAAAAAAATTAACAATTGCACTAGAGAATGTCAATATTATAACATAAAAGGAAATAGATGTGTAAAGAAATCAATTAATTAAATTACAATGATAAAGGTATACTAATGAGAGCTATACAGACCAGATAATGACTAAAGATAATGTACAAATATAAAAGAAAAAATTACATGAAATAAAAAACATTAAAAAATGGAGTACAGTGGAGATACGTACCGTCTGGTAGGTGAGTGGAAACTAGGTACAATTTGGTAATATGGAATATAGGCAGGTAGATAGGAAAGTACGTACAAAAGGTTGGGTAAAATGGAAAATACGTACCATATTTCTAGACGGGATCTGACAACAATGAGTAAAATTGTAATATTAACATAAAAGGAAGTGTTCAGATTAAACCTACAATATTAATAACATCATAACGGTATTAGAAGATGTTTTAACAAGATTGTTGAAGTAAAAACAATATAATACAATAGTAAGAATAATAATGTATAAACTATATATAGTAAAACTGACTACCTCCCAACTTTTTACTTTTTTTACTTTTTACTCCCAACTGTTAATTTTAATGTCTTAATATATGTACAATAATTATTTAAACGTTGGTATTTAATGACCGCCACCCGGACTAATTCCTTCAGGAAAAACTATATAACCCCCAAGTTACCCTAATGATTGGTTGTAGGATTTGTTTCATCAAACCTTCTAGTCTTTAGATATTACAAAGAATTTTTATGCGATTTTTTGCGTTTTGGATGATACATAATTTTTTTCAGACACAACACTCCGATTGAAAAGTTTTACAATCTATGATTCCTAGAATTTCCTAAAGGATATAAAATACATCTATTAGCAGGTTATAGCAACTCTGAGCCCTAATTAGATTTTTGTATTATTTTTCCTATTATTGTGGGACTTTAAACGTAAAATATAGGGAAATTTTAGATTTTAGCAAATAAATTAGATGTTTGACCACTGTACGCTCGCCAATTGTGTAAAAAAATTAATTAATTTTTTCCTATAATTTTTTTAAATTTCTTCCCGTTATCTGTGACCCCAAAGATTAAATATGCTAAATCGGTCATATCGGTCACTGTGCGGCGATTAAACGAGGGTGAAGATCGATGTAAAAGTATAAGTAAGGACTTATTTACTTTGCATCCTAACCCGTAGTTGTGGTCGTAGTGGTTCGTCCATAGTTTAATATTTGGAATATCGGCTCTTAGACCTTTTCTAGTTGCGAAATTAAAACCTCTGTCCTGGATAATACCAAATCAGTAAATCTTGAATGTCAGCAATAATATTTAAGAGAAGGTGAAGTAATCGCGTCCGGTATGATAAATACCACGTGCCTCCTGGGATATCGAGAGCTAAACGATCACACCGTTGCCTGTTGCAGCCCATCTAATAAGGAATGCATAGACCGAATACCTCGAGGTCAAATGCAAACGGTCTTTCTAAAGACCCAAAAAGTGCCCTTTTAAAAATACTCTTTTGGAACTCGGGCGGACTAACTAGTGAAAAATTCACGGAACTTAAAACTATTGCCAACAACCATGATGCAGATATTGTTGCGATAGTGGAAGCTGGCGCGGCATCTGATGATTTAAAATTCTTTCATATCAGAGGATATCAAGCATACTCGCTGCCCCAATCAAGAATTGTATTGTATAGGGAAGAAGTTAGTTTCGGGTGCAGTCAAATGAACACTCAATTAAATGGAAAACATAATTTATTTGTGCCTACGTTTTGGCCTAAATTTCGGACCGTCTTCAGGATTATAAAACAAAAGATAACAACCAGTTGTAGTATACAGTATATAAAGATGATAAGTAAAATAAATTATCATGGTAACAATGAAACAGTAGTTTTGAACATTGACAAATATAGTAATTAAAAACAAAAGCGCAAAAGAAATTTTTTTTAATATACAAAAAAAATTAATAGTGGACAAAAAAAAATTATCATGGAAAATGTATACATAGCTAGTTCTTATAGATACATTTCTAAGGTCACTTAGTAATATTGTAAATAGAGAAATAGATTATGTAAAGTTAAAACAAACGTATCTTTGACACTGGCCATTTAATCAAATTCTATAAATAAATAAATATTTTAAAGAAATTAAATACCGGAGTATTTTAACTTCAATCACTGGATTCATACTCAAAGAAATCTCAATCAGTTAGCATAAAGAGAAATAAGAATTGCTAATACTACAAAGTTTAGGGTAATGAAATACCTAATTTACTTTCTGGAAACGAATCTGAGTGATTACTACTCGTTAGTCTCGGGTCAAATTTACGGCTGTTAAAGTCTCTAGAGACTTTACGAACTTACTTTTTTTTTCAGGTTTCATTTCAAGGAATGAATTTTTCAACTGTTATCTCACTTAAGTAATCTGGCAAAGTGGCCGAACTCTAAACTTTTAAATAGTCTGAAGTTTATAACTTTTTTTTCCCTCGGCTTTAAGATCGATGATCAAATTTATTTTTTATTTATATTATCGCTTTTAAAAGAAAATTCTTTGTACATTTCTAATTGGTTCTTTTTTTTCTAATAAGCACAAAATATGTATGTATTAATACTATGTCGATTTTTAAACTTTTTTTTTTAAGTATGAATCCAGTGATTGAAGTTAAAATACATCGTTATTCAATTTCTTTAAAACATTCATTTTTTAAAATCATTTGATAATGAACAGTGTCAAAAAGACATTCGTTTTAAATGTATTGTTATTTTGCAATATTATGAAAATGTTACTAAGTGACCTAATTAATGTATCTATCAGAACTAGCTACGTTTTTGCCCGGCTGCTTTTCTAAGGCAGCGGTAGCTTCAAAAACTAGCTTACTTACTATATTTAGTCAACATATAAACTATATTCAATGATACCATTGGATCTCCTTTCCAAAGGTATCGTGTTTACCAATCCAATAGGTGGCATGCAGGGTAAGATTAAAGTAAACAAGATTCAATTAATACATTACTATAATTATTATTTAATACAGATCCATTATATTAACACAGTGTCTACAACTCTGATTGAGAATACTGAGGGACATTTTACTACCTTTTCCATACAATATTACAAATAACGATATACCTTTCAAACCCTTAACCGGCTGGCGAAGGTGAAATCAGTCTTACGTCCCCTTTCTCGGCATCATCGTCCAGCTGCTCTCAGAACCCCGACGGCCACCTCCTCTTCTTGTAGCTGGAACCCGACTCACTCTTCTTGAGGATCAAACTTGACTGACTCTTCGGTTCTTCTCTCTCATTCTCGTCACCTCGGGTGGGCCGAGATGGGAAGTCCCCCGGTTGGCGGTATAGCCTTTGTTCTATTATTCTTATCTTTTCACCAATCTTAATATTCTTGTTGGCCGCCGCTGGGGGGGAAACTACCAGAGGTTTCTGGTACCGCTAGGGGGCCCATACCGATGGGAAATCTAGAGGCTAGGTAAACACCTTTTGATGTTTTGCCGACAAAGGTTCGTAATCATTAATTGTTTGATATTAAAATTATTTAATTATGAACTCCCCTCAGTATCCTCAATACATTACAGTATTAATACTATGTCGATTTTTAAACTTTTTTTTTTTAAGTATGAATCCTGTGATTGAAGTTAAAATACATCGTTATTCAATTTCTTTAAAACATTCATTTTTTAAAATCATTTGATAATGAACAGTGTCAAAAAGACATTCGTTTTAAATGTATTGTTATTTTACAATATTATGAAAATGTTACTAAGTGACCTAATTAATGTATCTATCAGAACTAGCTAGTTCAACAACAAATTATAATGAGTATTAGAGGAAATGATGATCCAAATAATCGATAATGTATAATATATTTGATTGATATATTTTTTTCATGAAAGTGCACTATTAATTTTTTTTTGTGTATTAAAAAAAATTTCTTTTGCCCTTTTGTTTTTCATTGCTACACCAGCTAGTTCTTCATTCTAGCGAATCCTGTATAATTAGAATTAAATGAAATGATAATCCAAATAATTGACGTGGTATATTATATTTGATCAATATATACTTTCCATGACAATTGCACTATTTTTTCAGAAAAATAAAAAATCCTATTTGTATCTCAAATATTCAGTAATATTTATAATAAACTGCATCGATATGACTGTTCAAGAATGTAATCAGTCAATTATTTATTTAAAATTATCAGGTAAAATATTTCTTACTGCTATTAATTTTGTTCGTGAGTGTTTTCCTCTTATGTAAGCATTTAATAAAACAATGCTGTTTCTTTAGGAATTATTCAAACGTTGTTTTTTATATAGAACAATCGAAACTAAAAAAAATCAGTAATACTGATATTTTTTATATTTATTTATTGAGAAATATTACAATTCGTTATATAATGAACAGTAGTAATAGTGATGTGATACACATTCATACAATGAAAAGTCAAATTACATAAGATCGGAAATAAATAAATTCAATATATACAAAAAAAAATAACAAAAATAAAAAAAAAACAAATCAATACAACAACCTGTAGTAGGGATAAATATAAGTTGGGAAATAAATAAAAATCATACAAACAAACTTAACTATATACAATATATACAATCTGCTAAAGGGACCCTAGACTGGGCTTTTCCCTCCACAAGTTGGGGGAGAAGCGGTATCCAAGAGATCCCAGCGCCTCTCTCTCAGCCGCATCACTGGTGCAAGCTCGTGGAGGCTGAGTTAGGGCGAAATAGCCACAAACATACAGTACATGAGTGGAGGATCTGACCAGTGTCGGAACTCCAGTATAAATGTTTACAAAACGTCGCGGGGCCACTGCCGTTTCAATCTTCGAGGAGGATTGTAGGGATGGGTGGAGCTGGAGAGCGATTGAGCTAAAGGAATAGGATAATGAATAAGGTTCTGATGGAATTAGGAGAATTTTGATGGATTTTCTGTTTAGTAGTCTGTGTAACTGGCGGTGGAGTTCTATCCTTTTAGGTATTGTATGTGGGTTCCACGTCAGTCTTTTGGCTAGTAAAAAGCCAAGGTACCGGACTGTGTCTGAGGAAGGAAGCGGTATGGAATTGAATTTAACTGTTGGACAGGATTTACGTTGAAGGGTGAAGGTGACGTGTATGCATTTCCTTTCGTTCTCCTTAATACGGCAAGCATTACACCAGTCTTCGACAAGGGAATGGTGCCTTTGGAGATTTAGCGATGCTACGGATCGGAATTGGATGATAAAATGGCTGTGTCATCAGCAAATGTTGCCAGAAAGGTATCGAGATCGGTAGGGATTTTGGCGGTGTAGAGGACGGGTCCCAAGACGCTGCCTTGAGGAACAACGGCCTCAACAATCCTGATATTAGAATTTTTAAAAAAAATATACTTAACTTCAGAACGCAAAGTTTATTTTAAAGAAATATAAGAAAGTTTTATTCACTCACATGTTTTTTTAAATTATTATTATTATTATAGTTTTATTTATAATGGTATTAGTTTTATCACCATGGTTTCATTGTCCTATTAACTAGCCGTATCCCAGAGAAAAATGAGTTTTGAGAGGCTTAATTCTATATACTGTCCTAGAATATTAGATTCCTATAGTGATGTCAAAGCTTATGATGTTATATTTAATTATCTCATTTGAATAACAAATGTAAACATTTTTTTCTCGTAACTATAATACCTCTATATGAGTAAAATGTAATTAGTAATTGTTCTGTGCCATCTGTTTAATTTCATATAAAATGTACTGAAATCTCTCGTGTGTGGTTTTTCCCTTCAATTAAGGGATGAGAGACCTGGGCTTGGGTTCCATAGACGGATTGTGAATTTTGATTATAAGTAAGCTTTTTTTTTATTTAACTTTTATTTATTTAGAAATAATACAATCTGCCACAATCTTGGGCAATAAGTATTAGTGATATTAGAATTCATTCATTCCTTATGTACATAAAATAAAGAAATAAAAATAAATGAATACAAAATAAATAGAAATAAATAAAATATAAAGATAAAAATTAAAAAAAATAATAATCTTGGACACATTCATACATATATATACAATATTTACATACTGCCCCTAGGAACTCCGAATTAAACCCCGACGCCCACAAGTGGGCGTCGGGGTCCAAGGCTAGGAGATCCCAGCGCCTCTCAGTCAGTCGCGTCACCGGTCTAATAAGCCAGTGGAGACTGAGAGAGGGCGCTAGAGCCACAGACTCTCAGGCGTGAGTGGAGAAGCTGGCCATTGCCAACACTCAGCATTGCTTAGTTATAAGAGATCTCTAGGCCACTGCCGTTTCAACCTACGAGGAGGGTTATAGGGATGGCTGAAGCTAGATAGGGATTGGGATAAAGGATTAGGAAGGTGAGTTAGCCTCTGGTGGAAGTTTAGGAATTTAGATGGGATTAGATCGAGGACAAATGGGATATTCAGATCATTGTGTAAGGTCTTGTTTGTAACATAATAGGGAGCATTGACTATTGTTCTAAGGACTTTGGACTGAAAGGATTGGATACGCCTGATGTTCGAAAATTTAGTTGTCCCCCACAGTTCTAGTCCGTAGGTCCATATCGGTTTTAGAATCGTCTTGTAAATTAATAGTTTATTAGCAACAGAAAGTTTTGATGTTCTGTTTAGTAGTCTATATAGTTGGCCGTATCGTCTGTTGAGTTCTTGTCGTTTAAGTCGAGTGTGTGGGTTCCACGTTAGTCTTTTGTCTAGTAAGAATCCCAGATACCGGACTGTGTCAGAGCAGGGAAGGGGTATGGAGTTAAAATTGACTTGTGGACAGGATCTGCGGCGAAGGGTAAAGGTGATGTGCTTACATTTGGATTCATTAATTTTGATACGCCAATTAGCGCACCAAAATTCAATCAAGGATAGATGTCTTTGTAGATAGGAAGATGCAATTTCGGGATCTGATTGGGTTGATAAAATGGCAGTATCGTCGGCAAAAGTTGCTAAGAAGGTATCAGGATCCGTAGGTATGTCAGCTGTAAATAGGAGATAGAGGACAGGACCTAGGACACTGCCTTGAGGTACACCAGCCTCGATCAGGTAACTATTGGAAAATTCTGAACCAGAGCGGACTCTGAAGGAACGGTTTGAAAGGTAGGATTGTAGGATTAGATATAAGGATTGGGGTAAATGGGTTTTTAGTTTGAAAAGCAAGCCATCGTGCCAGACCCGGTCGAATGCCTGAGCAACGTCCAGAAAGGCACCAGTGCAATATTGCTTGTTTTCAAGTGCAAAGGATATATGGTCAACCACTCGTAGGCCTTGTTGTACAGTGGAGTGCTGTGAGCGGAATCCGAACTGGTGGAAAGGAATTTCAATTAACTGTAGGATACGCTTGAGAAGGATTTTTTCAAAGATTTTTGAAAGGATCGGAAGGAGACTAATAGGCCTATAGGATGAGGTGTTGTTGGGAGGTTTACCAGGTTTGGGAAAAAGGAGAATGATGGAGTGTTTCCACACCAAAGGAAAGTGGGTTGTACGGAGGATACTATTATAGAGGTAGGTAAGGAATATAATTGCTTTTTGGGGCAGTTGACGAAGGATCTTAGAATTGAGGAGGTCGTAGCCAGGAGCTTTTCGAGGTTTTAGTTTCTTTATAAGGAATTTGACCTCAGAGGGGTTAATAGCTTTAGGGGGTGGAGAGAGAGGAATTGGAGAGGAGAGGAATTCCTTTACGTTAGCTGTATGGGCAGGATTGAGCTCGGGGTGTGGGATAAAAACTTTAGAAAGGTATTTGGCAAATTCTTCCGCTCTAGTCTCATCCGACGAAGCCCAGGATCCATCTTCACGTCGGATGGGATGGGAGATGAATTGGTATTTAAGAACTTTTTTGGTTACTTTCCAGAGGGAATTGTCGCAGATAGATAGGGAAGAAAGATAGGAATTGTAGGATTGGGATCGAAAGGTATCTAATTTCTTTTTAGCTAATTTGGTGTAATAATTGTAGGATATCGTCTGGGTGCCTGGTTCTTTGCCAGAGGGTTCTAGAGCGTCGTTTGGTATGGATTAGATCTAGGAGGTTTTGGGGTATAGGATTCTTCTGGTAATATTTTGGGGAAGGAGAAGGTGAAGATGCATTCCAGGCTGCTTGTTGGATAAGGGTAGTAAAGGAATCAACTGCATCATCAAGATCTTGTGGAGATTTGAGGGATACTCTGAGGTCTATTCCATCCGTTATTATTTCGCGGAAGAGGTTCCAATTAACTGGGCCTCTTAGGAATGATGGTGGAGGGAGTTTGGGAATAGGAGATAATGAGAGAGTTAGGGTAAGAGGGCTATGATCGGAGGAAAGGTCATCGAGCTGGGAAACGGAATGATTTAAAGATCCCAGCCCTTTGTGGATAAAATAATCGAGGAGGTCGGGGTTACGGTGAGGATCAGTAGGCCAATAGGTAGGGGAATCGGGGGAGAGGATATTACAGTGAGTGGAATAGAGTGCAGACAGCAATGTTCGCCCGCGAGAATTTGTAGTTCTGGCTCCCCATTGCTGGTGTTTGGCATTTAAGTCCGCACCTATGAGGAAATGATGCCCTAAGGAATTAAGGAATAAATTAAATTGGATTTCGGAAATAGGTATTTTTGGAGGAGAGTATGCTGCAACTACTGTTATAGGAAAATGACGGGTTTGTATAATTACAGCAGTGGTTTGGAGGAAGTTATGGACTGGTAAGGGTAATAAATTATGGGAGAGGGAGCGATGGATGATGACAGCAGTGCCGGCATGAGCTGTTCCATCGGGATGGTCAGTTCGGTATATTTGGTAGTCTGGGATGTTGAATGATCGTTTGTTAGTTAGTCGTGTTTCAGTGATAAGAGCTACGTCAATACGTTTGTCGTGTAGTAATAAAGTTAGTTCATTAATATGATTTCGAACACCATTCGCATTCCAGAGGAGAATGGAAATGGAGTTGGATGGAATCATTTAGGGCTTTTTCAAGGCAGGAATTAAATTTGATACTAGGTTTGTTAGGACTGATATCAGAGGCATAACTATTGATTTTATTTCTGAGATGAATGATGTCATTAAACTGGTGAGGTCTGTGACATTTGATGGAGGAGGGATAGGAGAAATTTGATGCTGGGGAAGTTTTTGAGAATTAAAATTTTGAGGTGGTTGAGATTCAGGTTCGGGATGTTTGAGTGTATGTTGAACCGGCGTGGCCTCACATTGAGTAGACTGGTCACCACCACCAAGTTGTTGGGCGAACGAAACTGTCGGGTCGACGAATTTTGATGGGTTTCTCCTCGGTCTAGTCTCCTCTTGGCGCTGGGGCTTCAGAAATCTTGACTTGAGATTCTTGTAAATCTCGCAGCCTTTGTAATTCGCCGGATGTCCCTTGTGGCACAGAGCGCAAACTGCTGGGATTATACGAGATTTATTGCACTGCTCAGACTTGTGCTGTTCACCACATTTAACACAGCGCGGTATGTGGTGGCAATACGTTTTCGTGTGGCCGTATGCTTGACAATTGTGGCATTGTATAATGTCTCTTTTTACATATGGCTTTTCAATCTTTACTCTCGTGTAATAGAGTTTTTCCACTTCATACATTTTTTCTACTCCTGGAGACGGTTCTGAGTCCACAAAAAATAGAGGTAAAGGAATTTTACTCCTGTCACCTGATTCTTCTATAATATCTTTCATGACATTAGTTATCTGACGCACTTTGAACCCAAGAGACGTCAGTTCTTCCTTTATTTCCTCAGCTGGTGTAGAGGGGTGTAAATTTCTTATTACCACCCTTAATGCCCTCTCCTCTCTTAGCTGATACGTGTGAAAATCAGCTTTTGTTTCACTAAGATATTTTACTATTTTGCGGTACACATCAGCTGAATCGGGTGATATTTTTGTGTCATTGATACGTGTTAGACATGTGTAGCTTTTGCTATCAATGATTTTATTTAATTGGGTGCATAGGAGTTGAAAATTTCTTATATCTTTAACAAATATGGGAGGAGGGCGGGGATCTCTCGGTGTAGATTCTGATTCCATGACCTCTTTCTCGATATGGAGTACTTGGTAGGGGTTAGGAGTAAAAAAGGGAGATTCCTCAGTCATCCCTTGCGTTGAAGTCCCGGGTTGTGGTTCCTGTTCGTTAGAAGCAGCTGATGAAGGGGGCGTAGGGCGTTTGTTATTACGTCTTTGCCTTTGCTGGAAGCAGAAGAGCCAGCTGACCTGGAGCGTTTAATGCTTGCCTTTCCCGCCATGACCTGGTGATAGTATCTCATTGATACATAAAAATAAAAAAAAATAAAAAAAATAAAAAAATAAAAAAAAATACGTCCGCGCGACCTTGACCTTGTCGTCCGGAGCGCGACGTGGCCCCTCCAGGGGTCAGTGGAAGACTGGCAAGCTGAGGAAGCTGAGTGGGGATCGCAATATGGCGAAAAAGATAAGGCTTCTCAGCTCTACTTCATACGACAACTAAGTAATCGTAAATATTACTACTTACAGTCAGTAGGATTAGTCCATTGTTGACAACGAATGTTGTTGCACAATCACTAATTGTTTATATGTAATAAAAACCATTATTACACACTAAAAACTGTTCATAAAGAAGAGACGATATAACGACGTATGTTAATGAACTAGCGCAAGCGCAGAACTCTATAAGTAAGCTAGCTTTTAAACTTTGTATATATTAACTGTCTATAATTTATTGTGTTTTTTTTTTATTTCATATAATTAACTATGATGTGAATGTAATCTCAAAGCGATACTGTTGTTCTTATCGAGAAAACTTGTAATATTACTGAATAATTAAAAACATAAATAAATAAAAAATCAATTTTTGCATTAAATTGTTGGAATTCTTGAATCATTTCTGATTTTTAAAATAAAAATTATACATGGACCCGATAATCATGTTTATATACTTGCCTATTATATATTTATTGAATGGACACATTTCTTTTTTAATGACATAGCAATTTTTCATGATAAGGAAATAAAAGAAAAACATTATGGAAGAAACATTAAAAGAATTATTAATTTATTTATGTATTCGGTCCTAGGTTCGAATCCAAGCTATGAGAGAATATTATTTATTCTGTTAATTCTGCCGAGGAGGCGACCTTAGGGTATGGGGACCCTTCTGGGGCAGACCCAGCCTCTCAAAAATGTGTACCCAAATTTGGAAAAAAACTGGTGGCTGAGCATGATCCAAGTCCTAATCACCTCATTGCACGGCCGTTGGCCTAGACACAGTACCAATCCATATATATTGATTAGTTTTTTAATAGTCTGAGCCCAAGACCCTTCATGGGTTTTAGAGGTACAGGTTTTTTTTATTTTTTATTCATAATAGAATAAAGTCTAAAGAAAAAATGTATCAATAAATCATACACATGAAAATTCTTTTTCATTAGTCGAGAAATCAAAAAATAATATTTTCTAAGGTAATAATAATATATAGAATATATTAGATAAATATAATATTCTTTACTTACAACTGCCTGAGAACTTCATTGGGTGTTTTATTGCATCGTATCTGTCGATGCTTAGAGCCACGAGAACATATGTTGATCCATATGTAACCAATACCTGAAAAAATAAAATAAAACGCTATTTTTTAATAGAATAAATATCAATAGTTGACTGTGAAAGAATTCTGAAGGCAGACAGTTGGCGTGTGGCTGTCAAGAAGAACAATAAATGTAATAGTATAAACAGTTTTATTTATTTTTTTTTTTTTTTAGTCCATTGAAAGCTTCCAAATGGATTTATGGATTAAAGGATATTTCAAGGATGGATGGTTGTCTTTTTTACTAAATTTATCTTTTTACTAACTTACAATATATATATATATATATATATATATATATATATATATATATATATATATTATAACTATTATGATTGTTATAATAATAATCTGGGACAAGTCTCTTCTGAATAACATAACAGGAAATAGAAAGGTGGACTTAAGACTAGAGTCTTAAAGTAAAACAACTGAAAAACAGAACAGAATTAAGCTAAAACATGAACAAATAAAATAACTTAATATCTAAATTATAATAAAAATGTACAAACCAGAAAAATTAATGTATATTAACATAGGAACCAAAAAGTAATATATAATAAAAAATATATATATAATCAGATAAAAGAAATATATATACACTTATGCATACACATAAACATGTACTCACACATATTCATGTATGTATAGAGTTTTTATAAACAAAACAAATTATATCACTATTCTTCTGAATGTTTTTAATAATTTATATAATTTAATCTTGCATCTTTGGAAAGATAATCATTTCAAATATATGCCTATGTTGCATATACACTGCTAGTCAAAAGTTTGGGACCTTGGAAAAGTCTCAATTCCCTTAAGGAGATTAATAGACTAAATGAAGCTCCAAACACAAAAATCACTTTGTTTATTCAAATTTATTTTTATCACGTTAGGAATCTCAGTAAAAATTAGATTTAATCAAATTATTTCTTGTTATTTAGGATAGCCAAAACTTTTCTCACACTTAATTAGCAAGTTTGTCTATAAATTCAAATAATAATATTTTATTTATTCATGATTATTTATGTAAACCATAGCTGGTCTCAAACTTTTGACCGACAGTATATATTTAACATACTTTTATGTTAACATTACCTGTAAATATCTTATCACTTTGCAGGCTACGTTTCCAGCGTGCCAGGCGATCGTTAGTCTCCATACAATGTCTGTCAAGACGCTAATTAAGCCAACTGCTAAATCTGAAACAAATTGAATATTGCATTACTTGGATATTTATCTAAATTTTAAACGTTTTACTAAAGTATTTGTTAATTTTATTTATTTTACGACTTATGTATTTTCTTCAGTGTTCAGTCACTGAAGTCACTTAAAATTTAAATGGAAATGATGATATATTTTAAAATAACCTCGTGGCTATTATTGTATGATCCACTGTGTTGGTTTTTTCCTGTTAAATCAGTTTCTTGCATCAGATTTTACAACAGAAACGTTTATCTGAATATTAGCACAAACATTATTATTTATTTATTACCTAACCTAGACTGAAAATGTTTTGTATTTTTTTTTTAACTACAGCATGTTTCAATATATAAATTTGTAATTTTTTTCTCACAAAATTAGAGAATATTGGTACTATCTTTTTTTTTCATTATATTTTCGTAGATGCGATCTGTTCAATATTTGAAGCAGACTAATTAATATATTTCGCCTAGTAGAAAAATTTATGTATATTTCATAAAAATATTCATTCACGTTCTTTAAAAATGTAGCATTAAATTAACATTTATTAAAATATGAATGGAAGTATAAGTTTTTGTATGTTCGTACATTTTGCAGTATGGCTACTCTTATTATGTTTATTTGTGGTTAACGTACAAGAAATGCGAAGTGTACAGTATGTAGTATTTACGTTCGAACTTAGATGTCTATATTGATAGGAAGTATTTTATCATTACTGATTAGAATTATAGAAATGAGTTTTAATTTATCTTTAAATTAAGAAAGAAGGTGGCCTCGGGACCTACTGCCTTAAAATAGTCAGTGAAGTGCTACCAATGGGTTATTTCTCAACACCTTTTCATGACTTTTTTTTGCATTCCTCATATTTACTTATTGTGTTCTTTAATACAGTTTTAAATTACTATAAATAAATAAAATTAAAAAAATTTCACTAAATTAATATAATTATAGATCTTTTTTTTTTTTTTATCTGTACATATTTAATGTAGCCCATTTTCATAAGATTTTTTACATATTTATCCAAACCAGTCTCTGATTTATAAGTAAACATTATCTTGAATAATTTGACCACTTCATAGCTCAAAACTATTATCCTCATCTAAATAAAAACAGTAAGATATTGTTTAAAAATTAGGTAGGTGCAACAAACAACTTTCACTTACTTAAGTTAAAGTCAATTTTAGAATTTTCAATAAAAATTTACTTGAAAAAATATTTATTTGGTTAGATGAAAACATATTTTATTCAAGATAAATATTAATATAGACCAATAATCTGATTTATTGTAAAAATGTTTAAAAATTGAAAATATTTGAAAATGTACAGTAAGAGTCCAAATGTTTATTTGATTTTTTTAATTTGACCAATTTTTTTTTTAAACACAAATATTGGTTGTTCCTCGAATACTGAGTTATCATGCATGTTTCCTTCTTCCTAAAATTAACCAATCTCCGATTCTCATGTTTGTACTAATAACTTCTATTTATTCTGGAGTAATTAATTGGTAAACTTTATATTTATTTAAGAACATCAAACAATTTACAATATTTAGAGTTAGGCTCTCCAAATATTAATTAATGTACCTAAGCCTATTTAAAGTAACGGTAAAACCCTCTTTTTCCAGTTATATTCCAAGTATTACACAATTGTAATCATTCTAAAGAAAGTTCTATTGTTGATTTATTTGATGGATCAAAACATTGCTTGGCGTATATATCGAATACGAATTAAAATAGCTTTCGATATAATAAGATTATATATGTAAAAAAATAAAAGCTTTTGCTAATGTACTTTTTAGCAGCTGATATCATCTTTCTTTCAAATGATACTGGGTTTAATATACGAAAGCGAAAAAATTGATGTATTGTAGTGGTACACCATAGGATATTTTAACATAGAAAGAAACGTAGTACTAATATTAAAAACAATCTGTTTGTAAAAATATATTTTTAAAAAAATTTCACAAATGGATCGCTTTTGTATTTACTACTACGGCCTTTGTGTAAAACATTTTATGGTACACCTTTGCATCGCATCGTTTGTAAATTATATTACTTTTTTTAAATACTTTTGAACTGGTATAGAAATTTCAGTATTTACTTTCTGTGATGACTAGAAAAATTAAATTCAGGGAAAAGAAGTCTCGGTTAAAGGCAGGAGATTATTATAATAATCAGGTGTTTTATCATTATTTTACGAAATCGCTTACCTCACGGCAGCTGTAAAGAAATTGGAAGATTTAAAAAAAAAAAAAAAAAACTATTAATATGCCGACTGTTCTATACGGATGTGAAACGTGGTCGGTTTCTTTGAAGGATGAAAAACGCATTAAGGTATTCCAGGATAAATTAAGACGTAAAATATTTGGTCCACAGTGTGATGAGGCTATTAGAGAATTAAGAAGATTACACAACACGGAAGTCGATAGCCTCGTTGTGACTCAAATGGGATGCTGTTAAGATCAAAGGAGGGTAGGCCATAGCGTCAGTGATCAGTGGAAGGATCTGGAATTTCGGGTTCGCTATTATAATCATGATTTATATTTTACTATTGAGAAATGTTATCAGAACTGGAGGATTAAAATAAGTCCTAAAAAATCCCACCAAATTACATTTACCCTTCGTCTCAAACCGATGACCTCCTGCCCCAGTATATCCTTTAATAATACCCCACTCATACCTGTTGAACAAATCCGGTACCTAGGACTCCATCTTGACAAACGTCTTACATGGAATCAATACAAAGTCTTACATTACATACAAAGTATTGCTTTACTGGTCACGGTCCAGGTACATGGTTTTCCACCATTAAGCTCGAAAAGTATAAGGCTTTTCCTTTAGGGAGAACAAAGTTATGATCTTTTATTTGGCGAAGTATAGGGAACTTCGCCAAATAAGAGATTTAGTAATCTTGTAAAAATCGACGGATATTGGCTCTTGTAAAACAACAGCGAACAAATAAGAACCATTCAGCACTTGGTTTTTGTTTGCATGCTATGGTATTACATAGAGGGACCATTGGATTTCTGGTACATAAGTGTGGATTTAAATACAGTTGTCAAAGACTACTAATTTATTCTTAAATATTGACCAGGCATAGTAATGCATGTGAATTCTTTCAATTGATGAGAGTTACTTTTCGAATTAGGTCGTGAATGTTTACCACATGGTGGTTCAAGCATTATAAATTTCTTAGCTATAAGATTCGTAATTACTTATTTTTCAAAGCGATGTTGGCTTTTTCGATTTTTATATTTATTATAAATCTGCTAATTGACTTTGAACGTAAAATGTTTCTGAAAGTTTGGCATTTTTTCGTAATTTATCTATATATTTATATATAAATGAATTGCAATTGTGAATTGCTTGACCGATTTACTAATTATTTTTTTCGTTATGTTTATATCAGTCAGGAGAAGGCGCTTTGGTAGATTAGTTTTATTTTTATTTTTATTTTGAAAGGTAACAATAATCTCTATATCTTTATATATAAAATTCTTTTTGTAAGGAAGAAAAACAGGAAAGTTACTTAGGTCTATAGTTTTTTAAATATTCTAAGGCAATAATAATCTCTCTATCTACGTATATAAAAATGAATCGCCATTTTCCTTGGACATCGCATCGCGCGTGAACGGCTTGACCGATTTTGCTAAGCTATAGTTAAGACACGACATCGCCTATCCGGAAAGCTAGTTTGTATATAAATATGATTCCCTTTTTCCCTTGGTCATCGCATCACGCGTGAAATGCTAGTCCGATTTCGTTAATTCTTTTTAATTGTGTTCAAAGCAGTCAGGATAAGGTTGTTGTGAAGAAAAGTGGTTACCTATAGCATGGTTAGCATAACAACCTCCTAAGCCAAAGGTCCCGGGTTAATACCTGGAGGTAGCCCTAGGATTTTTGTAAAATATCCTTAGTTATGCCGTCCTTCGGAGGGGACGTTTAAAGGTGGTCCCGAGCCCGTGCGATGTCAGGTACTTATAAAATTTAGGACTCCCACTGTAGCATATTCCGATTAGCCACAGTAGCATAAAGGGAGGTTAAATAAATAAAGAAAAAAAACAGAAAAGTAACTTTAGTCGTTAGTATTTTTTTCTTGTTTTTTAAGGTCTCTCTCTCTCTCTCTCTCTCTCTCTCTCTCTCTACTCTTCTCTATATATATATATTATATATATATATATATATATATAATATATTGTTTGATCAGTTCTCGACTGTTGATAATTTAAGTTTGTGTTGTTCTTAGGTTTCAGTCAATGAATAAACAATTTTATCTATGCGACGTTTCGAGAATTTATTGTTCTCATAATCATGCAATTTTGGACAAAATAGTGTCTCCTTGAGAGTGTTCTTTCAAAGCTTGTAGGCTAAACATGTCTAATTAAGACACTATTTTGTCCGAAATTGCATGATTATGAGAACAATAAATTCTCGAAACGTCGCATAGATAAAATTGTTTATTCATTGACTGAAACCTAAGAACAACACAAACTTATATATATATAATTATATATATATATATATATATATATATATATATATATATATATATATATATTATGAATCCCCTTTTCCCTTGGTCATCGCATTACGTATGAACGACTTGACCGATTTCACTAAGAAATAGTTAAGACAGGACATCGTCTGTCAGGTCAACTAATCATCATATAATTACCAACGTCTTTGGATTAAATTTTGTGATGTATTGTAAAGGATAGCTTGTGGTTTCATGTTGGTTTGATACTACTTATATACCGTAATCTTCACATATATTATTGAATTTCGAGATCACGAATATAGCTTGGTCAGATAAAAATAAGCCGTTTAATAATTCATAACTACTCAACTTAATATATTTAATATACATAAGTATATGATTCCAGTGGAGGGGAATAATTGGAATAAAAATTCTCCAAATAAGCATTGAGCGTGTTATTTTGTTGAATAACATTTTTCGATTTGATTGCCTTTAAATAAATAGCTTAAACAATTATTTATTCTGTTATATCAGCTGTGGGATGATCCCGGGTCGGGAGAACACTCCTTTTGGGGCCCATCCAGCCTCTACAATGCGGGTATCTAAATATTAGACGTAATACCACGTGGTTGAATGTGATCTCGGGCCAAATGACCTTTGTAAACCGCTTGTTTAAAAACAGTATGGGCATTGAAACTTCTAGTTCCTTAATGCTTACAATAGTAATAATTTACTCTTATCATTTTACGTATTCGTATAATGTTTTACTATTTCTCTATGTTTCCTTAGCTTTTAAGAAATAATGTCTTTGGTCATTGATATTCCTGCCTAAGCTGGTTTCGAATTTCCAATGAGCATAATCATTAGATATTTCAGACCGAGAGACCCACCCGCAGACTCCACGCCCCCACCCAGCCAGTTTCTTTGATCCCTTACCTATTGTTCCCTCCATAAAGCAAGCGAGGAATATGTTACCGTTTGACATATTTATGTTAGTCGTTAGCAGAGAGGAAAGCTAAGTATCAACCTCAATGATTCCGCTATACGTCCTGAATAGATAAATATTGGTAGTTTATGAGGGTTTTTGTTTCTTATTCCTTAGTCATGCAAAGGTTATTTCCTTTTGCGGAGGAGTAAGTTGTCTTCGTTAATAAGCAGCGTAGCGAAAGTGTGATGTGGGCGACATAAAAGGCGCCAGGACTGTAAATGTGTAAAATATCACATTTCAGAATAATGTTTATTTTTCCTAGAGTTAAACTACATTGATCGTAGAATGATAAATTATAAAACGCTAAAACTTTAGTTTATTTTGAAGTAAAGTGAACTACCGTGGGTCATATCCTGAAATGCCTCAATATTTACTTTGACGCTGACTGTGCAAGCTTAGAAATTTATTTAAAAATCCAATTGTTTTAATTTGCGGGGAGAGAAAATGTAAATTTACCCCTCAATTTAGCCAAAAAAAAGGAAATAATAAACTTATAATAGGGTAGATTTGGTACTTTTTGATATAAGCCATGTAATAAAAAAATAAATATTACAATTCATCGTTAGTGTATAGCGGCAATAGCTAATTTTGTTTTGTAGTCATAGTGTCGAATGAAAATTGACTTGTATTTTAATTATAATAGTTGTATTTTAAATATAATAACAGATAGATCATATCTGCGATTAAAAATACTAAACAATTAAATTAAGTCTGGTAATCGCCCTAGAACACCCATATTTTTTAGAGTTTGACGAAACGTGGAAAAAACCCGTATATTACACCTTCATTATCTCTGGAACTATTAATTTTATGAAAATCATTCATATAATTATTTTTGAAGGTATTTAAAAGTTCTTTAATTTTGTATAGAATTATATTTCCGATAAAAATAAAACTTTTTGAGATATTCAGATAAAAACTGAAAATAAATTTAATTATTTTTATGTTCTCCCCCTTCCTCTGACAAAACCTGACTCGGGAAACTCTATGAATTTTTATCAGTTGATAAGGGAAAGTACTGAACAATTTTTGACAGGTTTCACCTTTTTATTGGATGTTCGGGTTTTGCCTATTTTTAAAGTAATGTTATTGTACTATGAGGCAAGGGTTAGGCTAATATTTTCTACTATACTCAAAAACTTCCTGATGATCCTGGCGACGATTCTCGCAGAAATTTTCTGGCAGCATTAGGTTCTTAATTGAGCGACTGTTATATTCTGAAATGAGATCTTCGGATAACACTATTATTGGATATACCACAATTATATGCTCCACCGAAGGTTTATGGCACAGATTGTTATTAATAAAACATCTGTTGATGTTCGAGTGACTTCTGTTGTCTGATCTCGAGGACTTGGGGTTGGACTGTTATGATTAGACGAATTTGTGTTGGCTACATTTGATGGTTTCGGAATCTAAACTTCTGGTTCCATAAATCTATTTTTATTTTTATTTACTTTGGACATTTCCGGATTAATAAGCTCGGTAAGAAAGACTATTAATTTGGATCAAATCATTGATTTCACGATAAACAAATGATTTTGGTAAACATTCATTAAACCATTTTACCCTTCTTTTGACGTACATATGGTCATCTATTCAATCTAACAATAATTCATCTTTGAAACGTCGATTCCCAAAAGTTATTAAAGGATATTTTTTACTATATTGTTTTTTTTTTTAAGATTTTTATTCTCATAATTTATTTTTAATTGAATAATCAAATCGGTTTAAAATAATGAATGGCCTTTGACCGAGTCTGGCACCCAGGACTGCTGCACAAACTCCTTAAATTCCTCCCTCCAACATACTTCCTTATCATCCAGTCCTACCTCTCTGATAGAACCTTTAAACACAATCACAATCGTTCCTATTCATCCATTTTTACTCAGTCTGCTGGTGTTGCTCAAGGCAGTTTCCTAGGATCCATTCTTTACACAGTCTATACAGCTGATATCCCAAACCATCTTAACAAATTCCTTTCTACCTATGCCGATGACACTTACGTGCTATCAGTTAATAACGATCCCAGTATTACCTCTCAAACTTCCCAATCCCACATCAGAGACCTTGAGGTATGGTGTCAGAATTAAAATCAATTCCAATAAAATTCATCAAATTACCTTTACCCTTCGTCGTTAACCTATGACAAATAGTCGTTATCCTGCCCTACAGCGTCCTTTAATGATATTCTGCTTGTCCCTGTTGAACGGATCCGTTATTAAGGTTCCTGCTTGACAAACGTCTTACATGGAATCCGCAAACAAGACTGAAAAGACAAGAAACTGCTCGCCGAGTTCGGTTACTTCAACATTTACTTGACAGACGATTTAACCTTTCACTTAACTACAAAAGACTCATTTACATGACAATCATAAGGCCTATCTCGACTTACGGAGTTGAGCTTTGGGGCTCCACTAAACCACCAAACTCTTCCCGTATCCAATCCTTATAATCCAAAATCCTTAACGCTCCTTACTTTGTCACGAATGAAATCATCTACAAAGACCTTAATGTTCCATATGTTGCTGATTTGGTATCACTCCTTCCATGAAAAACTCCACTCCTACTCTAATCCACTAGTTTCAATCCTTAATTCCACTTCAATTCCTGACAATCCGCAGAGGCGTCTGAAAAGAAGATGATCTCTGTTTAGATTCACTACTAGAGTGCTGCCAAGTGGGTAGTTTCTCTTCATGTGTTTTATCATTGTAGCATATTTACTTGTTTTAGGAAAACATACAGTTGTAAATTTCAATAAATAAATAAATAAAAAATAATAATGAATGCTTAAGTCCTTCAAAAACTTAATTTAGAAATGCAATAATTTTCTAAAGGTACTAATTACACATCTATTTTCGTTCCGAATCATACTATAGCATTTCGTTTTATAACTTTAATATAGTGTTATTAATATAGTAAAAATCTGTTGATTATAATGAGAAAATAAAGTAATGAAAGATGTTTGGGCTTCCTGTAAAATTTCCTAAACTGGATATAGTATTTTTTGGAAATCAATGTCTCAATTGAGACGTTGATTTCCAAAAGGTACTATATCCATTCTAGGAAATTTTACAGGAAGCGCCAAACTCTCTCATTACTATTTTATTAAACCAACTTATTTGGCCCTTAATGCATTAAAATCTAGAATAATTTTTTTACAATATTAATAACACTATATTTAAGTTATGGAATAAAATGTTTTAGTATGATTTGGATCGAAACTAAATGCGTAATTATTACCTTTAGAAAATAACTGCATTTCTAAATCGCGTTTTTAAAATACTTGAGATTTCATTATATAAAATCAAATAGGAGATTTGGACAAAACTCAATGAAGAAAATACAAATATGTCAAAAAATCAATTTCGTAAAATATGTCCTTTAGTACCTTTTGGAAATCAACGTCTCAATTGTGCGGACATTAATCTTATTAAATATAACTATTGATTCTATTTAGAATTTTAAATTTTTTTATTGAATATAATTGAATTCAATGTTTTAAGTCGGTCTTAGAGTTTTCCAAATCCGTATGACATGTCTGGTATGATATAATATAGAAACTGATGCATTCACAAACTTTGGACTAACGGAGCTAGTACATTGAAAATTTCTGTTACTTTTTTATTTTTGTTTTATTAAAAAAAAACTTGTGATATGTATATACCTCTCCTATTTCCTCTTAGCTGTGGAGCTTTACAATCCTAATGAGCCTCTGAAAGTTGGGTAAGAGTTTTAAAAATATGTCAGTGAATTAGTGATGTTCCTTTTTGGGTCATCTAAATTATTTTTATCTTCGAATTTTGACATTGTAAGTTCAGCATTTTATTTAAAACACAATGTCTCTGCCTTTAACTTATTATTTTATTTCCTGTAGTTCCTTCTAGCTAAGTCCTAGCCCGGAACTTTGTTGTGGGGTTTCCCTTTTTCAATCTTCTAGGGCTGTTGAAGGCATCCCCGCCACAATGAGTCATGTCCACACAACAAAAGGCTTTTCAAAATATCTGAAGAGGACTGCAAACTAATTAAAATTTGTATGAAACAAATAGCATAAGGTAGTGAATGTGGGTACTGCTAAATCATGTAATATTTCATGTCTTGCTTAGTATATCATTTAATTAAAATGTATATGATATTAAATGTATTGTATAGAGGAAGTTAGTGCGGTAAATGTGATCAATTTTTTTCCGGATAAAAAGTAATTTTAAAGTTCTTTATAATTAACGCCGATAACTTGAACGATAATAAATATTAAATTTAAATTTGGAAAATGCGTAGCTTTTTTGAATACTTCAATACATACTTGACAAAGGCTTATACCTTCCACTGAACTAAAAAAGTTTTATGTATATGACAATCAAACGCCGATATAGACTTACGGGGTAGAACTTTGGGTAAACTATCAAATTCTTCTCGTATACGTAGGTATTCTTCTTACAATCTAAATCCTTAATAAAGTCTTCAATACTCCTTTTACTTTGTCACGTGTTAACTCATTTACAAAGACCTTAATGTTTCATATGTTGCTGGTTTGGAAGGGACAGATACCATATGAGACGTTGATTTCCAAAAGGTACTAAAGGACATTTTTTACGAAATTGATTTTTTACGAAATTGATTTTTTTACATATTTGTATTCTCATAATTTAGTTTTATCTAAATCTTCTATTTGATGTTATCTAATAAACTCTCACGTCCTTAAAAAACGCGCTTTAGAAATACGGTCATTTTCTATATGTACTAATTACCATTTATTTTCGTTCCAAATCATACTACAT
Source organism: Piezodorus guildinii (assembly GCA_023052935.1). Taxonomy (NCBI): domain Eukaryota; kingdom Metazoa; phylum Arthropoda; class Insecta; order Hemiptera; family Pentatomidae; genus Piezodorus; species Piezodorus guildinii. Next base: position 73,709,167 of record CM041293.1, on the reverse strand, counting down.
TTCATTTTATAACTTTAATATGATGTTATTATTATAGTAAACAAATTATTCTAAATTTTCATGCAAAAAGACCCAAATTATCTTTTTTTATAATATAGTAATGAGAGATTTTCGCGCTTCCAGTAAAATTTCCTAGAATGGATATAGATAGTACCTTTTGGAAATCAACGTCTCATATACCTTTCATTACAAACTCCATCCCCGCTCTAAACCACTAGTTTCAATCTTTCCTTTCTGTACAATCCCTGATGATCCTCCGAGGCATCTAAAAAGAAGATGGCCTCCGGTCATCTTCTGGTTTAGCATAGTTTTTAAAGAGCCAATGGGTGGTTTTTCTACTTGTGTCTCATGACTTGGATTACTATTGTCATATTTGCTAATAACTATATTAGGGCAAAACTGTTTATAAAGCTGTTTATCAGCAAATAATTAATATGAAAATAAATAAATAATTCACAGGATAATGGACTAAAATATCTATCGCCACTGCAAATTTCAAAACGCTTTATCTCTGCTATTTCTGAACCGATTTCATTCATTCTTTTTTCATTTGGAAGGATATTTAATTCTAAAACGAGTAGCTTTAATAAAATATTTATATTTATTATTGAGACAAACGATTTTTTTCTTAATTCGTTATTCAAGTTATATGTATCTTATAATGGGCGAGTGAATTTTTTTTCCATAACAAAGGTTAATAATTGAAAAAACAAATGGTTAACGCATTTATTTATTGCTTTTTTTCTACTTGAAGTAAATTTTAAAAGCTCATTTAAATAGAAAAAGTTTGTTAGAAATACTTTTCTGTTTCGATGATTCAGTTTTACCGTAAAAAGCGTTTTTCCTTGTATTTTTTTAAAATAATGAAACAACGTTTTTTTTTTTTAGTTTTATGAAACAACTCGGCTACTGCCAAGGAATTTTAGAAATTTTCATTTTTTTTTTTTATAATGTAATTTTATAAGCACTAAAGGTGTATTCTTTATAGTTATTTAATTAAATGAATTCATTAATTCCTGGCCCTTGTTCAATCAAAATCTAAATCGAAGATTTGCATATTCACCTTCACATATTATTATTATACTTTGTAGGGGTATAAAAAGTACAATTTATTTTAATATAGGTATGAGGAGCGGGGTGGTCTAGCGGATGGCATTAGTCTACTGTTCTCTGGCTAGGTGGAGAATTCGAAATCTCCCTGTGGCAGAATAATTATGCTATTTTCGTCGGAAACCCTCCTAGGGTACACCCAGCCTTTATAAAGTAGGTATTCAAAATTAGATAAGAGGATCGGGCAGGTGAAGGTGATTCCGGTCTTATCATATTGTTACACGACATTACTGAACATACTGAACACCCTTAAGTGTCGTAGAGGAGCAGGTTTTTTTTTTTTTATTTTACACTTGTATGATTGTAAACTTATATTTTTATATACAGGTCAATCGCACGTAGTGACCATTCTTCAGGGTTAAGTTAAATCAATATATTATCTGCAAAATTCTTTAAAAACGCAATAAATAAAACGCCTTTTAAATGGTCATTAATTCATATTGGATTTATAATTGTTGTGGTATCGCATTGCTTTAATTTGCCGAATTTCAGCTGTCAGTTAATATTTTTTTTTTTATTCTTCTCGACAATCGAAGCAGATCATTTAATTTTGAAAAATGCTCCAGCCGCTTACTGGATTTGAATGGAGCTAATCTGTGCTTTCATTCATGCTAAAAAGCTGCCCTTGTTTCCTATTATAAGGGCTTGGGTGGTGGCCAACGTTGATTTTGTTGAATAGCTTATGATGTTCTTAATTTAATTTTTTTTTTTTTATTGTACTATGTATGAAGGATTATTTATCTGATCATTTTTTATGAAAATATATTTATTGTGAAAATTCGGCTATGTATGTCATAACGTTTATTAAACTTTTCCGTACATCAACTATGAATTGTTATTAGTATAGACCGGATTTTCATGATTTTGAACGTTATTTTCTTCAGTATATCAGCTTCAAACTCGGACACTTATCCGATTCAATATATACAAGGGAATAATATATTTTATACTTACAACAATATTTATCGTAGGCTTACCGAACCCGGTGGTTCAATGCCGATACTATTAAATGCTGCCCATACAGTCTTGTCCAATGAACAACACTTGCGTCTAAAACCTGTGAAAAACTGTCGTTCTCAAAAGCGGTGCCTAGCGCCTTTTTTTAAGGCTGTGCTACACTTCGTTAAAGCAGTTAGGTGAAAAGTCGTGAGATTTGGTGATATTGAATTATTATACAATCTCACATACTTTCAACTTATGAATATTCAATTATCGTATTTTTATGAAACTACGTCATTTATTTTTTAAACTTGTATTTTAAATATTGTTTAATTTCCTTAAATGAAGTTAATAAAAAAACAAACAAACATGTTTTCATGATGTGTATGTTTCACTAGTTTGTTTTGATATATCATTCCGTTTTGTTTTTTTAATAAAATAGGATTTTTTTTAATTGTAATATTTGATGTTATGAATCGAATTTATTTTAAAAAATATTCCTTCCTCCTCTCCCGCTATTTTCTTAAACTCTCACAATACCTCACTCCCACGAATTTTCAACTCTTCTCTCTCTGTGTATCGCGGCCTTAATTTAAAAAGGAAGCAAGGTTGGAGCATCAACCAAAAAAAGGCGCTAGATACACACCGTTCTTAAGATCGACTATTTTTCACAGTTTTTCGGCACTAGTATGATTAAAACTCAAGCCCAAGTCCCCAAGACACAATCCTCCCATCGACTCTTCGGCCTACCTCTCCGACGCCTTCCAGTTCAAAGCATACTAACTTTTGGTATTTGTTAACTACCCCCAAAACATTACACTCAGATTTGAGCCTCAGCGATCAACCAGATTTTAAACTTTTTTATTCAATTCGTTAAAAAAAGACATATTATATATATATATATATATATATATATATATATATATATATATATATATATATTTGTTTATGTTCATCCATTATTAGGTGTAGATTATTTTAGGTGAAGGTGAAACTCTAAATATAAAATTGGAGGCTGATAATGAAGTTCACCACTATTTTTTAAAAATTATGATGCGCTACGTTACGGCTAAAATGCCATCGTCTGGTGCAAAGTTTTTAACTTCAAGTAAAAATATAGTTTCTTTAAAAATAATTATTCTTATAGTCATAACATGAAAATTACATGACAACTGTATGTTTAATCACAATAAATAAAAATCCTACTCATCTGTTTGAAGATTAACGTTACATTCTTAAAAAATTGATGCGCGCAACACACGACTTTCACTTACCTTCGTTATTTATATCAATTTAAGAACTTTTAAACAAAGTTAGTGACAAAACTAGATTGCTAAAAAATTACTTACATTGGATTTTAAAAGAAACGTTTGTTTTATAAAATAATCTTTTCATCACACTCCGTTAACTTTTACAATAGTATGTATAAGATTATATTTTTTTAAAATGTCTAGCATTCCAACGGTATATTAAACACGTATATTACTGTTATTAAGTTAAAGAAAAAAAATTGCATTTAACAAATATTTTTGCAGTTATCTCTTTTAGTTGGATATCGAATTCGTTGTTCTTTTTTTTTACCAATGGTAACAAGATTTTATGATTATTTTTACAGAATCTCCAAAATTAAAGGTACTTTAGTGGAAGAAAATTTAAAAGATCTGCATTTAAGCCCTGTCAAACCATTTAAATCTGAATGAAACCTACATGAATTAAAGCTAATTGAATTTTACATCGATATAGTTTAATCAAAATCGTTGAAGCAAATCATAAAAAGGTGCAAAATGTATAGTATAAAGAGGCTGTAGTTAGCTGATTTTGATGAAAAAGTTTCTGTAACATCCCAGGTGTATAGTTGTCTTAAATATATAATTTCAGTTTCATAGGACTTTTTGTTTACGCGCGGGAGTTACCACACACAGACTTTTTTTCGGGAATTGGTCATTTGGACTCAGGGGACAGGGTATTTCCGTTAAAAACTGAATTAGAAAATTTTCACGATCGCAATACTTTCTGTTGCTATATATTTTATATATACGTAAGTGAATGTAGAAATAGATAAATAAAATTAAAAATTAAACAAAAAGAATAATTAAACAATTTAACAAAAACGGTTGTATTCTAATTAAACTTAATGTATTGTTATGTGATTTTGATGCTATAATTATGAGATTGATTATTTTTAAAGAACCTATATTTATACTTGAAGATAAAAATTGTTCTTTGCACCAGAAGATTGCATTTTAGCCGAAATGTAGTGCATCATAATTGAATAAATAGTGGTGAAGTTAATTATCAGCCTCTAATTTTATATCCATCCCTCATGTTCAAGCAATAAAATAGACTTGTACGATCTGGTGTTATAGAAAATCTTTAAGTCGTCCTTTTCCCAAAATCCAGTTATGGCCTATGTTCGACGATGCGAGTTAACTGGATGCACAATACTGGCTGGACCCGCTCCAGTGAGCCATCAGGGCAATGAGACCGAATGGCTATTTCCACTCACTCCTTCCTTCTGCATGGAGAACAAGTCATTTTTTAAATATTTTAAAAAGCCTTGTTGCACATAAAATTAAGCTATAAATTTTCGGAATTTATAATGGCCATTTAAGAATCTCAAAATGTTCAAAATAGAGCAGAAAAAAACCATCAACGTATAAAATTGAGGGTACATACCTTAAAAATGCAAAATAATGTGTTTCATTCATAATGTTAATACACGAAATACGTATTGTTTTTAAGTTACAGCTGATGTATTAAAATTCACATGTATCGAGCAGTAAAATTTGTATTCTACAGCGAATAAGTTTAATTTAATCTAAATTCTGTCAAAGAGGAACTGAATCTATAAAATATGCTTTAATGAGAAATTACTTGACTTAGTTAAAGATTAAAAATCTGGTCGTATGATGACTTTCCCTTATCTCGACTGTTAAAATAAATTTAAGAAATAGTGTGTAAAAATTTATTCAGGAGGACCTTCTAATGAAATAAAGTAAAGGAAAATTGGATGCGTACCTAACCATCATAACTCAAAAAAAAATTTTCACTAACATTTACGTGGAAAAAAATATATTTGTTGAAACCCTTTTGTAAAATCCATAACTATATATTTTTTTTTTTTCACGAAATCGATTGAGCTGTTCAAGAGAAAACATTTTTTTTTTCTATTTTCCTCCATAACTTCCCTCCCATAAGGATTAATGGGCTAAAAATTTGCATAAGTGTATATAATTGTTATAAATTTGATTGTAATTTACGCAGGAGCAGATTTCACATGCTTATTCCACTTGGTCCTTTCAGTTTCGTACGACATTTTCGTACTAGATTTACCTCACACACACACACACACACAGAGATCTTTTTTGGACTTGGTTGTTTCGACTCAGGGGACCCTAAAATGTGTATTTCGTTGAAAACTGTAATTAGAACATTATCGCGATCCCAACACTTCCCTTTATATATATATATATATATATATATATATATATATATATATATATATATATATATATTATATATAAGTTATGTTTAGTTGATACAAAATAATAGAAAAAGGAAATGAATAACTCGTACGATTTCAGGAACAATACTAATGCTGTTTTATTGAAGCCTGTAAACTCTCCATGCATTTACGGATGTTATGCTCGATCACCGGTGTCACGACTAGATTCGCTCCCTTTTTCAACAAATTATGAATCGGATTCCGATATTCCGCCATGTCAGGGATGAATCGTCTATAGTAATTCATAATGATGGAGTTTTGTTGACCGTAGAGAAATTAGATGAGGAAGATGGTTGGGGGTGCGGTCATAAATTAAAAACACGCTTATTTTACACTTATTTTACACAATTAAAATAACGCTTATTTTTAATTGTGTGTTTTTAATTTATGACCGCACCCCCAACCATCTTCCTCGTCTATAGTAATTGAGCGTCCCAAGGAGGTGACGGATCCCTTTGACGTCCCGAGGAATCGCCATACGCTTGATTGCCTCCACTTTTGCGGTGTCCGGCTTGACTCCCTCACGGGAGATCGTATGACCTAAGAAATTAATCTGAGCCTGTCCAAGTATCGATTTTTCCCCTGACAATTTCAGCCCAAACTGACGCACTCTCTGAAAAACGCGGCGCAAGTGCTCCACATGTTCTTCTTCTGTCCTACTAAAGATCAAGAGGTCATCCATGTAGACTTGGCATACAGATTCGTCTAGACCCCTCAAAAATTCATCCATCAGCTGTTTTATGCTGGTCTTTCGGGTGCATCTTTATTTGGTGGTACCCCGCTTTGAGATCAAGCGTGCTAAAGATTACCGCCCCACTTAACCGGTCCAATATATCCTCGAACCGATGGATAGGGTATCGTTCATCTACGGTGTTATCATTTAACTTCCGATAATCTATCACGACCCTATATTTTCTCCCTATTGTCACCCAGCACCGCCTTCTTCTTCACCGCCCATAAGGGGCTATTATACGGTGACGTACTGTCAACGATAATCCCTTGTGCTCGTAGACTTTTTAATTCCTCCCGAATATACTGCCGGAGCGCATGTGGATAACGCCGTTCCTTTACGTACGTGATTCTGTCCTGCTTCAACGGAATCTCGTGGACCGTCCTTCCCGTCACCCCTAAAACCTCGCCCTCTCGAAAAAAAATATCCCGGAACTCTGCCCTTATCATTTCCCTCCAGCCGCTAACCCTGTTAATCGCACCGATTCGCCCCCTCTTTCTCCGTACAATGTTCTGGCATTCGTAAGTACGTTTTCCGAGCCTTATGTTCCAGACCCCCCGATTATTTCTAACCCTTGCCCCAACCTGCCGTAGTAAGTCACAACCCACTATTACCTGGTACTCCCGGGTCACATTTCCCACAATATGTACCTTCAGATTGCCCCCTTTATCTACCCAACGGTTTAGCCTGATTACCGCCTCCCCCTCCACCCTACAAGGTCCTCCCAGGGTGATTAATTTACAATCGCATTTTCTAATCGTAAGTGCTCCCTGTCTATCACACAACTTCTCCAACGCCTCCCGGGTCATAATAGTGCTAGAACTCCCAGTATCTACTAACCCCCTTACTCCCTTAGACACTTTGATAATAGGCAACCAGCATTGCTTATCCCGGATATTGTTGCTTGTTTCTGTGCGGTCGCCTCTCTGCGTGCATACTCCTCATATCCCGGCTCGCTGCCTCCTCTCGGCTGCCAATCGACGCTGTTGGCTCCGCCTGCTGCCTCCCTCTCCTCCGCTGCCACTACTCGCTGGTTCTTCGCCATCCGTCTCTGAAGTACCTGAACCTCAGTAGCTTCTTCCGAAGGTCCGCTTCTTCGAGATGGGCCGCTATTTCTCTTCATTCTCTGCATATTAATTTCCATCTGCTCATCCCGGGAGGGTTCTCTTCTCCTGACCATATAGGGACATTGTCTGGCTATGTTCCACATTCAAAGCATTTAGTTTTGGGACACTGGGCCACAAGATGTCCCTGTTTCCCACAACCATGGCAATTTCTGTCGTCCTTTCGAATCCCGTTCCTTTTTTGAGGATGTCCTGACTTCCTCTCTACCGCTGTATGTCTGTCTCTGCTTTCGTACAAACCTTATTTCCTTCTCCAATTTGTCTGTGTATTCCGTGGACGTCTATCGGGCACCCTACTCTAACCTTCCTCTACTTCCATCCTGGTTTCTTCTTCCCTAGCACTAGCATCGACCATATCCTGGGCACACTCCACAAATGTACGGTCCCGAGGTAGGGACTCTTTCTTCCCAGTCTCCTTGGCCAATTGAACCTTAAGAATCAAAGCTAGGAAAGCCATCCTGGCTTCTACCTCGGCCACACTCATTGTTTCTCTCATTTTCTCTGTTATATTGTTATACATTCCCAGCAGGATCCCTGCATATTGCCTCGTCGTCTGCCGCGGTGCACGCCTTTCCCGGAACATTTGAAATGTATCTTCTTCTGGGGTCCAGCGTCCTCCACCATAAGCCTACTCCAACCTTCCTCTAGTTCCATCCTGGTTTCTTCTTCCCTAGCACTAGCATCGACCATATCCTGGGCACACTCCACAAATGTACGGTCCCGAGGTAGGGACTCTTTCTTCCCAGTCTCGTTGGCCAATTGAACCTTAAGAATCAAAGCTAGGAAAGCCATCCTGGCTTCTACCTCGGCCACACTAATTGTTTCTCTCATTTTCTCTGTTATATTGTTATACATTCCCAGCAGGATCCCTGCATATTGCCCCGTTGTCTGCCGCGGTGCACGCCTTTCCCGGAACATTTGAAATATATCTTCTTCTGGGGTCCAGCGTCCTCCACCATAAGCCTTCTTCAACCTTTCTTTAACTATTGGCCACGGTGTATCCTCATCAGCTTGGATCTGGTTCAGGATATTCCTCTTAACTCGACAAACCAAGGCCGCCTTCAATGCTTCGGCGTCTCCCAGGTTAAGAAGATCTTCAACTGTTTTAGCCTCGATCCTCGCCATAAGACGATCCCCGCCCTTTAGAAAGTGATTTAAATCACCTACCTCGCCACCGAAGCGCTCCAGGTCCGAAATTGCTTTTCGCAGATCCTGACATGTCGCTGTTTTTATTCTTATCCAAGCCATGGCATAGGCATGTGCTTCTGCTAACGTTTCTCTAGGCAACGGAGGGATTTCAATCACGGCCGGTAGCTGAACTTCCGGAACTTGTGGGTTCTCTGGTAGATTCAGTACTGGTGGCCTGAGAATACCATCCATTCTTCTTTCTTATCGGAGAAGAAAAAAAAAAAAAGCAATTTTTCTTTAAACTCTAAGGCGAGATGAAAAATAAAACTTGTCAATAATTTTGGTAACTTGCCTGATTTGAGGTTCCCGGGTTTCGGCACCAGTTATGTTTAGTTGATACAAAATAATAGAAAAAGGAAATGAATAACTCGTACGATTTCAGGAACAATACTAATGCTGTTTTATTGATCGCAAATAATAACATGTGTTTTTTTAGTATTATTAATGTTTACTATACTAAATGGTATTAAAGCTAATAATAATGGACTCCCGTCCTTAACTTATATATATATATATATATATATATATATATATATATATATTTCATATATTGAAGGTGAAAGCAAAAGACTCACGAACTATCAATTAAATATTTATCTGATGTCCTTTTTTTCGTAAATTAGACAGTGAATTTAATAATATGTAATAAGTTGTCTAAAATAACTCACTGAAAACAGATTAAAGACATCTGAAATACTTTTGAATAATAAATAGTTATATGCTATGTAGACCAGGGTGATAAATTAAAGATACATAATTTTATTTTAAACAATATTTGATGATATTAGAACCATGCATTTCTATAACTCTATTTTTCACAGCTTCGGATGCTCGTATCTATCTAACTACAAAATAAATAATAATAATTTTTATGTTTTTCTCATCATTGTCGTCATTTTTCTTTTGTTCTAATATTTGTTCGTTAATTATCAGGCCGATTTGCAAAAGAAATTCTTGGATATTTTTTTAAAACACTTTATTTATTCCAGTATCGCGACGTTTCAGCCTCTAGGGCCATTTTCAAGCTTCTGTAATTTTTATGAATTATATTCTGAATCGTAACTAGAAGGAATTATTGGTTAATTGTTTTACAATGAGTGTCTGTTTAGTATTTTCTTTCATACCCGATTGATATTTCAGGAACGATAATACAAAACAGATTTTCCTGTCAGATCTAAGCTTAGGGTAATTAACGCAGGTTTTAATTTTCAATGAAAAAATAGTTCCGAATGATTTAAAATAAGTACTTCATATTTTTAATAGCAATAATCCCTACAAGAACTGAGATTTGAAATCGCACGTAAAATTAAAAACTCGCTGGTAATAATGAAGGGTTTTAAACGGAGTGAGGATTCATTATAACAACAAAATTATAAATTAAGTCTTCATTGTTCCCTTCTTTGTTGAACTCACTAAAAACCGTTTGAAGGAGTCAGAAATGCTTTTGAATTATAAATAGAGGTATGTTATATATACCAGAATAGTAAATTATAAATTTATAATTTAAATTATTAAAAATATTCGATGAGTTTGTATTGGTCTATTTTTTACAGCTTCAATTGGTGCTCGTTCACAACTATATATTGATAGTTAAAAAAAAAAAAATTAAAAAATAAGTAATTATCTTAAAACGCCGCTTTAGGCTACTTCAACACTTACTAGACAAACGATCAAACCTTCCTCTAAACTACAAAAGGCTCATCTACATGACTATTATAAGACCAATCTGGACTTACGGAGTAGAGCTTTGGGGCTCTACTAAACCATCAAATTTTTCCCGCATCCAATTCTTACAATCCAAAATCCTTCGTAAAATCCTCAACGCTCCTTACTTTGTCACGAATAAACTTATCCATAAAGACCTTAATGTTCCCTATGTTACTGATTTGGCCCGGACCAGGTATCAATCCTTTCATGACAAACTCCATTCTCACTCTAACCCACTAGTTTCAATCCTTTCTTCCTCTTCAATTCCGGATAATCCTCCGAGGCGCCTAAAAAGGAAATGGCCCCGGGACCTTCTAGTTTAAAATATTTTTAGAGTGCTGCCACTGGGTAGTGTCTCTACATGTTTTTCATGACAGTTTTGTATATTACCATCACATTTACTAGATGTATTTTTATTTAATACAGTTGTAAATATCAATAAATATGTTTAAAAAAAAAAAAAAAAAAAAAAAAATTAAAAAGGATTCAATGAAATATATAAGTTTAAAATGTCACTATTAAAGAAAAATAATAAGCCTATTGAATAATAAATATTGAACTGACCGTGTGATTACAATTAAGGGTGAGGATGGTTCAGTGATTAAAAAATGATTATAGAAACATCGATTAAAACAAACCTATATGAAATGATAAACCGTAGTTATTTTTGGTAAAATTAATTTAAATATTACTCGAAGATTTTTAGTTTACCTTCCTGATAAAAAATACTATATATAGACAAAAATCTGCTGGATACTTCGTCCGTGATCGAAATTTAAGAACCAATTACGGAAATACAAATACTATAATAATGAAAATATAAAATTTAGATCATTTTATGAAGTTTAAGTAAGTATATTTATTTAGCATGATGTAAAGTTATCACCTTACGGCTTAAAATCATCAAGATTTTTCCTCGAATCTGAAATAAGTAAGACAAACAAATGGTTTTTAGTACTTCTTCATACATTGTTTTTACACCAGTACCAATTTTGAGTCAATGTTTCGGGGCTTTCAGGACTCACAAATTATCATTTATTAAGTCATTTAAACAATCACCTAAAATAAATAATTTAAAAAGTTATGGTTTTCTTCATCATTATCGCTCCTATATGCATATTAATCAAGGCATAATATTTGTATAATAAATTACGTGATATTAACAGACTATGTCATTAGCACAACGATGAATAAAATAATATAATCCTTTAATAAATTTAGGGAGCGGCGTGGTCTAGTGGATAGAGCGCTAGGCTGCTGTACTCCGGGTCCTGGGTTCGAATCCCGGCTATGGCAGAATATTATTTATACTGCTAATTTTGGCGGGGGGCGACCCTAGGGTATGGAGACCCTCCTGGTGCAGACCCAGCCTCTATAAAGTGGGTACCCAAATTAATTGGGGAAAAACCTGGCGGCTGAGCGCCATTAAGGCCTAATCACCGCATTGCACTGCCGTTGGCCTAGAAACAGTACGAACCTCTATATGTACTGAACCCAAGACCCTTCATGGGCTGTAGTGGTACAAGTTTTTTTTTTTTTTAATAAATATTTTAGAGAATGACAATTGAGACGTTGATTTCCAAAAGGTACTATATCCATTCTGGGGAATTTTACAGGAAGCGCGAAAATTTCTCATTACTATATTATTAAACCAGCTAATTTGAGTCTTTTGGCATTAAAATCTAGAATTATTTCTTTACTATATTAATAAAACCATATTAAAGTTATGAAATGAAATGTTCGGTTATGATTTGGATTGAAACTAAAGGTGTAATAAGCATCTTTAGAAATTAATAGCATTTCTAAATCACGCTATTAAAGGACATGAGTGTTCATTAGATACAATCAAATTTAAGATTTAGACAAAACTAAATGAGGAGAATATAAATATGTAAAAAAATCAATTTCGTAAAAAATGTCCTTTAGTACCTTTTGGAAATCACCGTCTCAATTGTATAAATGGAATTCGGAAAACCATGTTAATTTTTAAATGTGTTTTGATAAACAAAATATATGAAATCAATTTTAAAAAATCTGGTCCTCGCAACTTACTATTTTGATATAAGGTGTAGATTCTTTTAGGTGAAGGTCAATTTATATAAATAAAATTGGAGGCACATTTCTACTTCACCACTCTTTTATTGAAAATAATTGCACTACGTTTCGCCTACAATGCCATCTTCAGGTGCAATGGAACTAATTTGATCTACTGTTAGTAGATGCTTTCAAGCCAAAGCCTCATGTCTAAATCAATGTCTGATTACTTGTTTATTAAAATTAATTTAAGAGCTATTAAATAAACTTAAAGTTAAAAAAAATAAGAAGTTAATTTATATAAAAGTGTATTCAATTTCGTCGGAAGTATGTTGTTTGTTTGTTTATTTATTTAACGTCACTTTATGCTACTGTGGCTAATCGGGCGATGCTATAGTGGGAGTCCTAAATTTTGCCTATCCAGGTTTTATTAGGATAGAGATCTTTAATGAATACCTTACATCGCACAGGCTCGGGACCACCTTTTAACGTCCCCTCCGAAGGACGGCATAACTACGGATATTTTTCCCCCATTAAAAAATCCTAGGAACACCCGCGGGTTTGAACCAGTGAACTTTGGCATAGGAGGCTGTCATGCTAGCCACCCTGCTACAACTGATCCCTGAAGTATGTGATTTATATTAAGTAATATAACAATATTGAATTGTTACTTTAAATAATCAGTAATAATTGTATACACTATTCGTCATCTTACATTACATTTAACAAATTTGTGTATAAGATAATATTTAGATTTCCAACAGTATATTACAATACATCCATGTCATTATTCTTATGTAAAAAAAAAAAATACAAACATATTTTTGATCTTTGCTCCTTTAGTTTGATATCGAATTTTATATCAATACTAACAAGATGATGCGGTTTGTTATTCTGAATCTACAAAATAAGCGGTACTTTAGATGAAGAAAATTTAAAATACCTGCATTTAAGCCCTGTCACACTATTTCAATCATAATGAAATTTATATTATATTATAGCCCATTAAATGTTTCATCGATATTAAGATTTTAATCAAAATCGTAAAAAAGTGGGAAATGTATGGGTATAAAGTAGCACTTGCTATAACATCTCCAGGGTATAAGTTGTCTTAAATATGAATTTTAGTTTCGTAAGACTTTACGTTTTTGTGTTAGACTTAATTCACAAACCTTGTCATTGATTCTCAAAAAAGTATTCAACAATAGGCGCTTAGTTGTGTTAATACTTTGACGACCCTAATAATATATATATATATATATATATATATATATAATATATATATATATTATATATATATATACTCTAATTATATCATAACCTCCTCCATATCTCGCCTCGCCAACAGTAATGTAGTATTTTTACCTCGATATATTTTTTTTTTAAATGATTACAATTTTTGAATTCTTAATATGATTGATATTCTAAAATATTGCGTGCAATTATATTTTGTATTGGAATTAATTTTGATTTGTTAAAATTAATGTAAATGTCATATATGTATTTTCTTGTAAGTAATAGCCAACCTAAAATTTGTCCTTTTTCGGAGTTTTTAATATACATCATAAATTAAGTACACAAAAACCATGAACCAAATTAGGTACTAATAAATAAAATATTTTTTTTTTATTTATTTGAACGTATTGTAGTAACAATAAAACAGACCATAGGTATAAAACACTGAGCCCGCACGGATCACTTTAACTAAAAGCAGGGTTCGATTAGGTCTTTTCAAATCCTGATGGGAATTAATGCCAAGAGAGTAGCTCCACTGCCTGTTCTAGTTCGTTTCATTTCTCCCTGAGGGTGTTTTTTTTTTTTTTTTCTTTTCTGCTTCTCTACTTCTGAGAAAAGTAAAGTATCTGTCGGAAAAAGGTGTTTGTATACAATAAATTTAGTACATTAATTTGGCCATTAAACTTGTTTTTTTACTTTCCCTTACCTATATATGAAATATAGTAAGGAAAAGTATTGCAATCGTTAAAATTTTCGATTTCAAGTTTTCTACGGAAATCCACGTTTTACGTTCTCCTGAGTCCAAATGACAAAGTCCTGTAAAATTGAAATTTCGTATTTAAGGCAACTACATGCCCTAGATATTAAAAAATCTTTTTTATCTAAATCAGCTTACCGGAAGATGAACTTTATACCATGCATTTTGCATCTTTTTTACGATTTTCTCAAAAGCGGCTCTATGGATGTAAAATTTGATGGGCTTTAATATGTCGGTTTCATTCTGATTGAAATAGTCTGATAAGGCTTTAATGCTGATATATAAATTTAACTACCTTTAATGTTGTAGAATCTATAAAAATAATCATGTCATCTTGTTGCTATTGATAAAAAACAGGTAAATATATAAGTTGAACGAGTTCGATTTCCAACTAAAGGAGAAAATATTTTTTTAATGGATTTTTTTCATTTTGAGCATAAGAACACAAAGGCAGTAAGATAATTGTGCATATATAATATACCGCTGGAAAGCTTAAGATTTAAGAAAAATTTTTATCTTATACACAAGATTGTAAAAGTGTATAAAGAGTGATGAAAATTCGATAATACTGACTATTTAGATGATAATATAATAGATTTTTTATTAAAACACATGTTTCTATAGAAATTCAACTTAAATAATTCTTTAATGGTTTCACTCATTTTTATCTCTAAGTGTTTTTGAAAATTATTTAATCGATTTTAATTAATCTTAAACGGAGTTAAGTGAAAGTCGTGTGTTGCCAGCACCAGATTTTTTCAGATATATATCGCTAAGATATTTGGCAAAGTTTTTGATTTTTCCGTTTATGTTTATTTATTTAGTTTTGCTTGATGAAATAGGTTTTAAGGGAGAGTACTGTGATACTGGAGAATATGGAATCCGAGTTTTCTATGGACACAAGATTCCAGTTAATCAGTTCCATATCTGTGTTTATGTTTTTTTTGAGAATTTGAACACCTTAGTCAATAATGAAAACCTCTTCGACACTGAAATTATATTTGCAATATGAAGTTATACTTGGAATATTACGACTACTTATTCTCTGAAAACGTTATTCCAGCTTATTTTAGTTGGTATAAGGTATGAGCTGATCCATCGCTAGACTTGGTTATTTGGACTCAGTGGACCCTAAAACGTGTATTTCGTTGAAAACTCGAATTCGAAAATTTTCACAATCTGAATACTTTCCAAATATTTCATGCAGAGGTAGAGATTGAATTCGGAAAAACGGATCCGGTTATCCGGCGGATCCGGCATTGTCAAACATAGACCGGATCCGATGGTATCAATTTTCGACAAAGAAAAAAATTGCGCAGTTTAATGAGTAGGTACTTTAAATGCGTTACATTTGGTGTGCAGGTGTGGTGGTGGTGAGTTGTTTGACGCCAAATCGCATCAGTCTTTTTGTTTTGTCGTTACGAAAATAAACAGATATTATTTTCATGTTTTTACATGCAGAACATTTAAGTTGCTATAGAGATCGTATGCAGAAGAGATCGACCCTTTTAACTGTCTGAAGCAATCCTAAAAATGTGTTTTAAAGAAATTGCTCACTTATGACAAGGTGTACTGAATTATATATGAAGATCAGATCTATTCACATCTAGGAAGACTGAGGCATGTTACTACTCGCGTCCTTCTAGATTTCGCTTTTTCAGATAGTTCCATTAAGTTATTAAATAACATTATAAAATCCAATATAATTAATCTTCCGTAATCAACTGTGATGGGAATTTTTATTATAATAATATTAAATTATTTGAGAATGCAAACAAACAAGTCTCATATTTATGATAGGCACCATCATCATATGATTTCTAATGAATGGCATAATTATCACAATATGAGCTTGCATTATAAGTGTAACTTTTAAAATTGTTCTTATTGCAATGTTTAGTTTTCAAATAGTATTTTACTACTAATTTCATTAGTATACACTATCAAAAATCAATTTTGATTTAAAAAAAAAAAAGTTTAAAACAAATAGTGTTTATCGCGTCACCTGCCATTCGACTTGTGATGACGCTACAAACGTCGCATTTACCTAAAACGCCCTTCCACCTTCTTCACTTGAAGACTTTAATGTCAGCAAATAATCATCAAAAGCAGTCTATTTTAAGTGTATTTAAAATTTTTATAGTTACCTGAACTACTTGATTTTAATGGTTTGTTCGATCCCAAATCCTAGCATTGAAGATAAAGTTGATTATATATGTGTGTGTGTGTGTGTGTTTTATAAAGTTTCTATACCGAGTACGATTATAGTTAAATAAGTATTAGTACTGCTTCGACTAAAAAGCGAAGATCATCCTAATTTTGACGTTCCGACCGGATCCGTACGGATTGATGAAAATTAGACCGGATCCGGATTGATTTGAAAAAAATCAATGAAAATCAATTTATGTCCTTAACTTCATCTAACTGTAAAATATACTTTGAATTTAAACGCATTAAATTATTGATGAAAAAATATTAATATACCATTTCAAAACTATTATGGTATGTAACCTAAGGCAACCTCCAGCTTCGAAAATATTAACTTCGCTACCAGTTCTCAGTTTCTCATGTTTTGGTTTAGAAGTCCTCAATCTTAAATACTTCTGTTCTCAAAGTTACATTGTATATATGAAGAATGAGTAGGTTCGTATGGGGTTGAAAAATATTGTAAATGTTTAACATTTACGCTATTTTCTAATGATTTCTGACCGTTACCAGAACCATATAATCCTTCGTATAAATCACATCTTGGAACTTTTAAATAATCATTATTTATCGAATACTTTTATATCTAGGTTAATAAATTATAGATGTCAAGAACTGAGTAAGTAAACAAACATTGGAATAAGAGCTTGGTCAGGCTTCATAAAATGTTTGTCACAGGCTGACTTCTCCTAAAAGGTTGGAGAGATGAAACATATACTGTATGAATAGAAGTCGCTCCATCAGCAAGTAACTCGAAACTGTGAATCTCACGAGGATATCCTTTTCGTTTTTGTGTCTCTTGGGATTCAGTCCCGGTCCGTGGAAATTACTAAGTGCGTTTTTCATTCGTTGAAACTCTAGATGTTGACTATAACTGTGTGGGATACACGTTTCAGGAGTTGGATGGAGACAAAAAGTAAAAAGTACATGGTTGTTTTCGATGTGACCTCCTTCTCCCCTTACACATTTCATGTCAGGTTATTCAAATTTCTATCCCATTTAATTATTTATTCTTCATGTAAATGTTCCTATCATTGGTACCTTTTTTATTCTAAGAATTTCCCTAACAGATTTGAAATGGTTTCTATTGTTGAGTGTGTTTTCGTGTATATATATGAAAAATCTGGTGCGGGCAAACACACTCTTTTTCCACACCTCGTTTTTAAAATCGATTAAAGAATTTTCAAAAACAGTTAGACCATAAAAATGAGTGAAACTTTTAATGAATTAGTTCAAATTGAATTTCTATTGAAACATTTGTTTTATTAAAAAATCAATTTTTCACTCATTTTATCGGCTTTTTCATCACACATTAATAACATTTACAAGCTTGTGTATGATAATATTTTTTATGAAATCATTAGCTTTCAACGCTATATTATATAATGTATTATTACTATTCTTATGATCAAAATAAAAAAAAATTGGATTAAAAAAAATATGTCTTTCCCCTTTATTTGAATATTGAATTGTTCAACTCATATATTTACCTGTTTTTTATCATTGGTAACAAGATGATACGGTTATTTTTATATAATATACAAAATTAAAGCTACCTCAGAGAAGAAAATTGAAATATCGGTATTTAAGCCTGTCTGACTTTGATCAAAATGAAACCTACATGATTTAAAGTTCCCTTAAATTTTACTTTGATATAGGGAGTTTAATCAAAATGTTACAGACGTTTTTGAAAAATCGTAAAAAGGTGCAAAATGTTGTGTATGAAGTGGCTCGTCTGGTTGGCTCATTTTGATGAAAACGTTTTTATAACATCTCGGGTGTATAGTTGTCTATATAAATATGAAATTTCGTTCTACCACTTGAGTCACCACACACACAGACCTGTTGCGGGACTTGTTAATTTAGAGGTCCCCTGAGTTTTCGTTTCCGTGGCGGATTTTCCTTACACACACCACGCTGCGCACACACACATAGACCTTTTTGCGGACTTGGTCATTTGGACTCAGGGGTCCTAAAACGTGTATTTTCGTATTAAAAACTTAAATTCAATAATTTCTCCCTTTCCTTATATATTTCAATATATAGAGGTAAGTGATAGAAAAAATCATTTAAAAGCTAAATATGTTTGCAAAAAAAAATAATGGAAGCATGATTAATTATAAATAGTTCTAAAGAAAAGGAAGAAATTAAAAAAGTGAGTCGAATTCAATTTGAAATTATAGTTGAACTGGGGGCGTCGTAAGCTTTTTGTCTTCTCAGTGCTTAGTCGATTTGTCAATATCTGAACAACTGTCAAAGTCTAGCAAAGTTGAAGTCGGATTATCTTTTCGATTGTATTTTACGATATCGACTTACCTTCCAATATGAACGTTGGACTTAAAATATGTGTTTGAAAGAATCCCAGAGTTTGTTCTTGAGGACATGGTTTACTTCATGTTTACTATTTTAAGGCTAGGAACTTACGAATGATTTTTTTTAAATGAAGAAGAACTACTAAGAAATTAAATATGTTAAAAAACGCTGCAAATTATTACACAATGGTTTCTTATTTTAAAATAACTATATAAGGATAAAACTGTTTAATAGATGCTATTATTTTCAATTTTTTTCTATCTTCAATAAAAACAGAATTTTGATGGAATCACGTCTAAAATAATTTGTGACTTGAGTATATAGATCATCTTTTTATTTATTTATTTTTTCTTAAACTCTATACATATTTTTCTCAATCTTCAAAAATAACTGAGGTATAGCCGTATTTATGGGTTAAATTTCAATTTATTTTTCTTCTGTTTCTTTTTTAATAATTATTCTCAGTTTTTTTTTTTGTTAAAATACACTTATAAATGTTTTTTCTACATTCGAAAATAAGATAGTTAGTTATAAGCATATATATAGGTGAGATTTTAATTTTTTTTTGTTTATCGCCCTTTACTGATTCTAAAACTCTACATAATTTTCTATATCTTCTATATTTTTTGGTGTAAAATCTTAATTTTTTTTTTTTTTTCGTTTTATATAAATATTCGTTTTTTCTTTTTCTTAAAAACACTATTAATTTTTTTTTATCTTCAAAAATAACTGAGTTATTGAATTGACGTCTAGGTATTAGGATCATCGCTGCATGGATTAGTATTTTTTTGGCAAATTAAAAAAAAAAAAATCAGTCCAGCAATTCTCGAGAATTGCCGCGGACGGCAGACAAACGGATTTTTGGTTTATTATTTTCAATAATGAAACTTTGTAACCGACAAAAAAAAATTGGCTTCGGCTGGAAGAAACGGACACACACCTTTTTGCTGGACTTGGTTATTTGGACTCAGGCGACCCTTAAACGTGTATTTCCGTTGAAAACTAGAATTCGAAAATTTTCACGATCGCAATTCTTTCTTTTACTATATATTTCATACATAGGTAAGTGAAAGTAAAAATAGATCATAACGTTACTACAAATCAAAATTAATATCATCAAAACTGCAAAAAAACAGCAACTTGACATATTCTTTTGGGCTTTTATTTCAAAAACAAAATGTATATATACGTTATGAATATTTTTTATACAATGTAAATAAACCGTTTATTCATTCATTCTTTCAAATAAAATACATTTAAAAAAACCGTGAAAAATTATTTTTCGAATAACCCATAAACTACTCTAGAAAAATTGTACTTATTTGAAAATAAATAATATTGTCTATATATTCCAATCAAAACCACCCTAATCTCGATTATGACATCAAAGACAATAAATAAATATCATATTTATTCTTATAAAGACTTCGTATCGCTGTTTCGTGTGTTTGTTTGTTTATTCGTTTAACGTCACTTTATGCTACTGTGGCTAATTGATGCTACGGTGGGAGTCCTAAATTTTGCCAATCCAAGTTTTATTAGGATAGGGATTTTTAACGAGTACCTGACATCGCACAGGCTCGAGACCACCTCTTAACGTCTCTTCTAGGATGGCATAACTAAGGATTTTTTACTTCTATTAAAAAATCCTAGTTTCACCCGCAGGTTTGAACCCGCGACCCTAGCATAGAAAGCTGTTATGCTAGCCACTACGCTATTGGTCACCCCTATTGTTTTGTGTGTAGGTTTTCTTCGAAACACGTTCAATTGTGATTGGATTTCAAAATTAATCTTAAGTGACTAAAAAGTCTTACGCTATAAAAACATAGAATCACTTATTTCTAATACGAAAAAAACACCGTTTTCCTTCTTCCTAGATTGTCATTTATATCACAAACTAGTTTTGTATGATATGCGACATTCTTATTTAATTGAAAGCTCAAACTTATTGAATATTTATAGTAACCGCCCCTACTTATTCTGGTATGTTGTAAATTTTACAGAATGAAATTATGATCTGGCACCAAGTAATAACGTTATTCGATAAGAGTAACTGATTCAGCGGTAGCGTATTGTATAATATGTAATCTTTCCATATATATGTATGGATTAAAAAAAAAAAGTAATATTCTTGTGCAAAGCCGCGCTTTACAGCTAGTGATGTATAATTCCCAATGGTAAATTCATAACTTGAAACCCTTCATTAATTTCGAACTGTGCTTATTATTTATATTGCAAGTTGTAGCTTTATTTTATTTCGTGATATTTATAAAAAAATATATAAAACTCTGAAAATTATTACAAATGGTTTATTATTTCCAAATAACTATACTAGGTTATAAATGTTTATATAGCTGGTGTAAGGGAATTAACTAATATGAAAATAAATAATTCATAGGAAAATGGCCTATCACCGCTCCTTATTTCACTACACTTTATCTCAACTATTTCCAAACAGATTTCAATAATTATTTTTTGGTTTTGTGGAAAATTAAATGCTCTATCGAATAGCAGTAGGTACGGAATGTAGGTATTAATTTGAAAAGTGGACAAAAGGATTTTTTTTCTTATTTCGGATACTGTATTTTGAAATATGAGTCTTCAAATTTTGAGGCTGGATAATTTTTTTTTTAGCTGATTACAAAGGTTCATTATTGTTGTCGGTATTTATTTAGTTGATCAGAAATGATTCCAATAGAATTTCCTGAGTCCAGAATACATTTCATTTTTCTCATTCATCAATAATTACCGAGTTATTGGGCGTTTGAGATTCTTCAAATTAGTGGCTTCGATAGATGAATCATCGTTTTTCTCTTCTTAATTCCGTTTTACTGGTTCTGATACTCTTAAAACATTTATTTCTATCTTCAAAAATAACTGAGTTATAGGCGTATATATAGGTGACATATCAATTGTTTTTCTTTCTTTTATTTAATTGTTTTATAATTAATAGCGGTGTTATAGTCGTTTTTTGGCCAATTTAAGATTTATGGGCAAATTTTGAATTGTTTTTCTTTTCTTTAAAAAAAAAAAAAATTGTTGAAATATGTGTGAAAAAAGAAAAACCGCTAAACTGAATTCCTTAAATAATCCAAGCAATAATAACGGGACTTACTTTTGGGTAGTAAAAAAAGAGACTGGTAAACGTCCGAAAGGAAGGTCGGAGCGTCGATTGCGCTAAGGCTGATCTCGGGGGCTTGGGCTTGAACGGTGAACATTGGACGAGTCTGTGTAGACCTAATTTGGTGGTATCGGCATCGAACATTCGGGTTCGGTAAGCCTACTATTATTATTACTTATTTTTTATTTTTTTTTATAATTATTCGCTGTTTGGTTGGAAAACTGTAATAATTTTTAATCAGCCGCTATTTTAAACTTATTATCTGATATCAACGTCTAGGTGTTAAAATCATCGTTAATTGCCCTAGTAATTTTTTGCTGAATTTTAAAAAAGTTTTGGAACCGTGAAAAGAAGACTAACGTCATTTTTTTATTTGTAATCTACATATCTTGAAACGTAATCCCTCTAATTTTGAGGGTTAATGGGTATTTTTTTAGTGGTCGATTACATAGCTTTATTAATGAAAAAAAAACTAAAAATAATGACATCTAGAAGATTTTATCGTGAAAGCGACGGTATAATAATTGATTTTTGTTTACATATCTAGCTCGTTACGGATATTTCTCAAATATAAACCGGTTATTTCCTAATAACTTTTTCTTGTTAGTTTTTATTTTGATAGAATTAATTAAGGAATTGAATATTAGCAATCTAATTAACATTTTCCGTTGTTGCCAGGCTCGCTTCCGAGTTGTAGCTTCCAGTTGCTAAGACCGCAGTACCGTTGCCACTGCTGGGACTGGATCGGAATTGATGTCCAATTAATTCCATGCTGATAAGTCTCGGGGAAGGTGGAGAGAACTTCTTTTATCTTGTTGGTAAGTTGTTGAAAGCATTGCAGAGGCAAGTATTCGCAGTAATTAACGCTAAGTTATCGCTGGAGTGTTCCCCCTACACGGATCCCCTGCAAATTAGCATTATCCAATGGCTATAATTTTAGAAGACATACAGTTACATACGAGCCTAACTGTTTTTATTGTCAGGGCTACACAGCTACTCTTTCGATTTCAGCTTCTGTTTCTAAGAAAAGTTTCGAATCCCGTTCTGCTCTTTTTATTTGCTTCTTATAAGTCCATGGAGGTCCACCTGAAGCTTGGGTTATCCAAGGGAATGTGGTTATTAATACAAACTATTGACTATTACAATAATAAAACTAATTACTGATTTTTATGCATTTATCTTATAATCTGTATTTATCCAGAAGGAAGCGAGTGGAATTTCCTTTATGAGATTATTTTCATGTGAATTGTGCCCATTAGGTGGAATAAATACTTGTTCATTTAAAATGTATATCCATCGTTGAAATGCATTTTTCTAAACGGCCGAAATTTGTATAAGAAATAAAAGTTAAGTTCGGTTTTTCAAATGGGACATCTAGTTGGAGTTATTTAGGCCAGATATAGTATTCAAATGCTTGTCATTGATTTTCAAACTCAATTTTAATAAAATATTTTTTATTGAGAGAGAGCTTTTTCGAATACTTCATCAAAACCACTAATTTTAGATTATTGAATTGATTCAATGATAAGATGTCTTTTAGGCTACGAATGAACTGTGTTCAACATGCTAACCTTACCTTCAAACGGTAATACGAACGCAAATTCACTTATATTTTGTCGTAGATCAACAACTTAGTCAGGAATGATCAATTTATTAATAATTAACGAAACACTATGGTAAGCAAACAAGAATTTTCGTTAAGGACGTGGATATTTCGTTAGAAGTGTTACTCATATAATTAATAAAACGCATAATGATTATAGATTACTATCTAATCATGACAAACTAAGTTTGAAGGATTCTCCATTAAGTTCAAAATTATGGAATGGTAGCTTGGGTTGACGAATTATAATGTTATTAATTTGTGTTCCTTGCTACTGCTAGAAGATTTGAGACTTTCGATTGTATTGTAGAGGCTGATTCAATAAATAACTTTCAAGGGGGATCACTTGGCTAGCGTAACAGCCTCCCATGCCAAAGGTCACTGGTTCAAACCCGCAGGTGGTCCTGGGATTTTTTAGTGGGAGTAAATAATCCTTAGTTACGCCGTCCTTCGGAGGGGACGTTGAAAGGTGGTCCCGAGCCTGTGCGATGTCAGGTACTCGTTAAAGATCCCTATCCTAATAAAACCTGGATAGGCAAAATTTAGGACTCCCACTGCAGCATCGTCCGATTAGCCACAGTTGCATAAAGTGACGTTAAACGAATAAACAAACAAAACAATAACTTTCAAGCATATATTTTAATTTTTTTCTTATTAGAATATATCAGGTATGTTTTTTCTTCGCATATTTAGTAAGATTAGACAATATTAATTCCAACTATCTTTAGGTTCAAGTTCCCTAATAATATTGAGATATGATTTAAATAAAATATGACCACAATTTAGAGGTTGCAAAAATAAATACTATGAAAACACTTAATTTGGCTGAAACCCAAAAAAAGGGATTCAAGTTGTTGAAATCAGATTCAGACTCTCTACAAACTTTTTCACGACCATTTACACGGACATACCAAAACATTAATACAAAAAATGGGCACTACCAACATGCCCCACAACACTCGCTGAAGGCAGAAGAAAAGAAGTAGGATGAGGGACCTCCTAACATACATAAATGCTAATTAAACACCCCAAGAAGTGGTATCGCTGGGCATCCTCTCTCCATCCTGCCAACAAATGCTACATCAAGACATACCTATCAAAACATCAAATTTAATATAATTTCCCATTCACAGATTATCAACACATAACAGGTGTGAATATAAACATATCAAGATAAAAAAAAAAGTTGTTTAAAATAAGTTAAAAATATAATAATTACTCAAAAGTCATTTATCAAAATTATAGCTGTGATTCGAGCCGTGCTAAATAAACCAAAATAATAAAAACAATAAATTAATGGTATAATATTTCGGATGTCAGAAACTGGTGTATTAAAGGAGATATGTTTCCTTTTAGAAGAAACTGAATGGGAAAAAAAAAAAAAAACTGTACTTTTCCAACCATTTAGGATGTTGGGTTCATTAAATTTAAGCTCTCCCACTATTTGATGTAAGGAGGTGATTGTGTCTTCATCCCCAAATTTTTGGTCACCCTCTTTATTGAGGCTGGGTGTGCCCCAAGAGGGTCACTCTACCTTAGGGTTGCTATACGGTTGAAATAGTAGATAATCATATAGACCTGTACAATAGAAGACTAGTGCTCTATCACTACACCACGCCGCTACTAACTGAAATGAAAGTTTATCTTTTGACAAATGCTGTTTTGGGAGGATGATGATGTTTTTATTATGGTCTGGTTTAAATAAAAGCCCAAGACTCTTCAAAGGTTATAGACGTACTGGTTCTTCTTCTGGAATAAAAGATAAGTGGATTTAATAGGTTTTGGAAGAATCTGCATTTTTCAAGATCCTTTTTAAAGGGATTTAGTGTTTTTGCATGTGTATATAATTTCCTATAATAATAACAGAGCGGGTTGGTCTATTAGAAAGGGCACTTTTCTACCGTTCTCCGGGTTCTGGGTTCGAGTCCCGGCTAAGATAGAATATTATTTATTCTGTTGATATAGCTGGGGGGACGACCCTAGGGTATGGAGACCCTCCTGGGGTAGACCCAGCCTCTTTAAAGTAGGTAAAAACCTGGCGGCTGAGCTTGATTAAGGCCTTATCACCTCATTGCTCGGCCGTTGGCCTAGAACCAATACGAATCTCTTCATGTACTGACCCCAAGACCCTTCATGGGTTTTAGAGGTACGAGTTTTTGTTTGTTTTTTTCATAATATCGGATTACGGATTTCTATATAACTTACCCATTGAAATACACAACCCGTATATAAAAATATCGGTTTAAAAAAAAAATATATATATAAATATTTTAGCTCCTTTTTTAAATTAAGTTAAAAAAAAGTTTATTGTGTAATAATTCTAATAAACCTTCCTGTACTTAATCTGTCTTTATATAGTAAATAAATAAACCAGTTATCCTAATACAATATTTTGGCTATTTAGGAACTGGATTGCTGATAAAAATGTCTGTCCCGAGGACGTCAGAAGAAATAAATTTTTTAATTTAGTGTTCGTATTTTGATAAGTCTGACCTGAAATATGGAGGCGTTGTTGATATTTTTCACACAAAAATATTCAATATTAAAAATAATAAGCATACATCGTTTTAGAGTAGTTTTAATGTCTGTCATAATTCCTACAACACGTACATTGTAGATTTTGCTTCAAAATATAGAGAAGTATTTAAAGATGAGGTTTCAGAAACCATCCATATTATTGGTAAGAGGAAATATTAGGAGATTTGTATTTGAGTTTTACTAAAAGGGTTATCCTTGATATTCCGCCTGATAGGGAGGACCGAGACATCGATGGCTGGGTAATATTAAATTCAATCCCTTCGAAAATGGTTCTGCTACTAATCTCGTGGGGAAGAAATAGGTAGGCCTAGCGGGGTAGGGGGTTGATTTAGGACCTCTGCTACCGGCTATATCAAACTTTCGCAAAACCTTATTTATATTTATATTTTATATAATTATTGCTATGTAATTATTTTAAACGTTTTATAGGAACTACAAAAACATTTTTTTTAAAGCTCCTATTATATAAAATTAATTATATAAAACTAGCTGTGCGCCCACGCTTTGCTCTCGGTTGCAATTAAATGTGACGTCATTAATGG
Organism: Piezodorus guildinii; assembly: GCA_023052935.1. NCBI lineage: Eukaryota > Metazoa > Arthropoda > Insecta > Hemiptera > Pentatomidae > Piezodorus > Piezodorus guildinii. The sequence continues at coordinate 73,682,515 of CM041293.1, read as the reverse complement.
TTAGAAAAGTTAAGTTTGACCAATTAAGAGTTTATCACTAGGATTATGAGTTTATCTTAAATTTAGAAAGATAATATTATTACTTTCACTTACTATATATATAGTAAGGGTCCCGCAAACACACACAAGTCCCGCAAAAAGGTCTGTGTGTGTGTGTGTGTGTGTGTGTGTGGGTAACTCCCGGACGGAAACGGTAAGTCCTATGAAACTGAAATTTCATATTTAGGACAAATATACGCCGAGACGTTACAAAACCTTTTTCATTAAAATGAGCCTACCAGAAGAGCCCCTTTATACCATGCATTTTGCACCTTTTTTCGATTTTCTCGAAAATGGTTTCCGACGATTTTGATAAAACTCGCTATATCGATGTAAAATTTAATGGGCTTTAATATAATTTAGGTTTCATTGTGATTAAAATGGTCTGACAGGGCTTAAATGCCGATATTTTAAATTTTCTTCTTCTAAAGTACCTTTAATTTTGTAGATTTTATAAAAATAACTATATTATCTTGTTACCACTGATGAAAAACAGGTAAATATATAAATTGAAAGAATTCGATACCCAACTAAAGGAGGAAACAAAAAAAAAGAATTTTTTTAATGCAATTTTTTGTTTTTGAACCTAAGAGCAGTAATATACATGTATGATATACCGTTGGAAAGCTAAGGAGTTTAGAAAAAATATTATCTTATATCCAAACTTTTAAAAGTTAATAGAGAGTGATGAAAACTGCGTTTTGAAAATTCTTTCATTGATTTTTAAAATGGAGGTAAGTGAAAGTCGAGTGTTGCCCGCACCAGATTTTTTTTCATTTTATTATGTCGTTTTACTATCACATTTAATCATCGGCAAAAAATGAGTACATAAATCACTAGGGTTTTAGTTTTGATTGTTATGTTAAACGGTTTGTATTTCATTCGGTTAATTAGTAGGTGACTCTGTGAGGTTTTCGGTCCTAACAGCGAATGGAGAACTCCTGTACAAGCTTCCGGGAGCTTGCTCAGTCTTCACGGAAGAGGCCAATGCCATCAGACAAGTTTTATTGTACATAACAAGTTCAGAGCATGGTCAATAATTTGCTGTTGACTCAAAGAGTGTCTTCTCAAGAATCTTTGAGTTGCTCATAGATTCGACATCCGGTATTGGCTGAAATCCATAATTTACAACCGTGAAGTCTTGAACTATGAAGTCGTGTTAATATGGTACTCGCACATAGTAGTATATATGGCAATGAAAAAGTCGATGTCGCGGTATACTCAGCTCGTCTTTTAACATCGCCTCAAACTACAATAATCAACAACATCCTCCTACAAGACAGTTTTGCTCTCTACAGAAGGGAAAGTAGGATATCAGATGGAATATTAATCATCAAAATTAAATAAAAACAAAAGAAGTGCCTGTTGGAGAAGTTGTTGGAAGACCTGCTACAGGAAGTCAAGGACATTGTTGTCGGACCTGCTGCAAGCTCCGAATAGGACATTGTGATTTTTTCCACGGCTACCTTCTGCGAGTTATCAACTGTCATTTGCACCCTATTTTACAATTTCCGTTTATGTATTCATAATTAAAAGTTGTGATTTAAATATTTTAACTCGGTAACTTGAGGCATCTCCTTTTTCTGCATCTTTGCAATTTAAGGAGTCATCTCTCTGCATGTTAATTTTTTAAAGATTAAAGGTCAATAGTCGAAGTATTCGCCGAGTTTCCTCAATGAATGAATGTGTGACTATCAGTATATATCACTAAGAAGGGTGTTTTGGCAATGCATTTCACCAGCTTTATTATTCCTGGTATTGTTCCATAATTTATGTCGAGCATTTAGGTCTCCAATTACCCAGTGGTTAGTTTGTTTGGAACATTCTAACAGCAGAGTTTTGAAAACATTTAAGGAACTATTAGAACGTCGGTATTGGGTAGGCTGCTTGAGGTTGTGTACTTGAACAAAGACTAAATGAATTCTCTTGCGAGTTAGGGTTATTGGTGAGGACAACTTTTTCAACGTAATGCCATGACGAGTACCTAAACTAACACCTCCATACGAATCACGAAACATAAGAATTCTCCTGAATTACAGAGTAACCATTTATGTAAATGTTGTGGTTTTTCAACCTTGTACCAGTAATGAAGAATACAGCTGGTTGAGTTAATAAGGGTTTTAAATTCTCCTATTTTATTTTCAAGTCCATCGGTGTTGAAATTTAGGATTCTTATTCGGTTGACCATTTTGAGTTAACCAGTGTGATGACTGTTCGGATTAGTTGAGTGATGCTATTTATAAACACTAACATCATGTCCGTCATCATCACTTCTTCATCCAAGGTGGTGCTTTTTGGTTTTCATCCGCAATCGTGTTAGCATAGGTCCTATTGTTTGGTTGAATGTTATTAGTAGGTTGAGGAGTTTGTGCTGATGTAACGGTTGGCTGAGTTCTTTATATTTCAGTTTCGATTCTACTTCTAATCGCTTCTCGCATAGGCTAATAAGATGCTTCATGCGGGCCTTGACAATTTTTACGCTTAGGTTTTTCCTGTCTTGGACACTGTGATGTGTTAAAATATGTCAATGCCCGAACAACGAACGCAGACAAATTTTCTGCCACAAAGGTTTTTAGTGTGAAAAATACCTGGTTTATCGTTTTTATTCTTCTTATATCTTCTATTTTTGTATCAGCTGTTGTTATTAGGACAGGGGGTATTTCATCCTTTGAACCATCCTCTGGTTTTTCTAAGCCGCCTTATATCCAGTATACCTTTGACATCTTTGAATGCCTTTTTTATATTATTAATATTCTTAATCATGTCTACATTCGATAAAAGGAATTTTTTAGTTATTTTTATAGATTCTTTTGATGCAAAGGTGTGGTAGTCGAAATTGCTATACTTCAAAAGTAATAGGATTTTTTCGTGTTCCATTTGGTTCTCAGGGTATATTTTGATGCCATCGGCGCTACGTCTTAAAAATATTTTTTCCACAGAGTTTCTCTTGAATTCTTTTAATAGCTCAAGGGGTGAGAATTCATTACCGATCACAACAGGAGGCGGTTTGTAGTTTCTGATAGATGCATTACTATTTGAGAAGCTGGTACCAGTACTACTAGTATCTATTTCGGTTGGTGCGGTATTTAAGACTTCGAAATGGTTGGAAACATTAGCCCTCTCGCTTCCAGCTGAGGGTCAACTCTCTTAGCCACTCTGTTTGGGTTGAAAAAACTAGCTTCGTCCATACTTCTGCGTTTTCCGATTTCTTCATCCTCCCATGGAGTTAATATGGCATTAAATATAATTTCAATTTCTGACCTTGAGATTTATTTATGTTCATCGCAAAGCCTGTTTTCCCCAATGCCTAATCCAGTGAATATTTTCGCTTCAACAACGTTCTTATGCAAGGATTTGATCTGTAGTCTTGTGCCGTTGTAAAGTTTAGGAGGTAACAAATTTCACATAAGCATTATTGGAGCTCCGATTTTCTGATACAGATTATGTGGTGAAATTTCTGGAGGATTTAGAGTGTGCAATAACTTCACTGGGTAGTGTACTGAATCATCTGCTTTAACAACCGAGTCCACGGATTAGTATCTTACAAAATCAGTCTGTAGTTTTTCCAATAAGAAATGATTCATATCAGACGCAGTATTATTCCTTGGAGTAAGGATAGCTCTTTCTTTTAGCTAATATGAATCTTTTAAATGTAAATTCTTCAAATTCGGATAAATTCTATCGGCCAAAGTTGCTATATCATTCACCACTTCGCAGCACTCTGTTTTATTTAACGCTTCAACTCCTCCTTTGTGGGCCATGGTGTACTGGATATTGTACGACGCTGGCAACATTTAGCTATCATAACCTACCTCTTTACCGAAAACCTATGTTCATACATTTATGGGAATACAAGAACTTGTTCTTAACTTGTACGATTTCTTTCCAACAGTATATCATATTTTTATATTACTAATATTTCGGAATAATTTTTTATGAGAACGAACATCTAAATTGCAATTTATTATTCTTATTAACTTCAAGAAACAATTCCCAAAATGATAGTAAAAAACCGTATCAAAATCAGTCCAGTGGTTCAGAAGAAGTTCGCGGAAACCAAGAATCCCTGTATCATTTTACATATAGAAGAGAAGAGAAGAGAACATACATACAGTATGCTTAGTTTATTTATTTATTAGCAATGAGGCTCTTTGACCACTAGGGTTATTTTTATTTTTTAACGTATTTATTGGTATTTAAAATTTTTTAAATAAAAATACATCTATTAAAGGTGATGGTAATATACAAAACTGTCATGAAAAACATGTAGAGACACTACCCAGTGGCAGCACTCTAAAAATATTCTAAACTAGAAGGTCCCGGGGCCATTTCCTTTTCAGGTGCCTCGGAGGATTATCCGGAATTGAAGAGGAAGAAGAGATTGAAACTAGTGGGTTAGAGTGAGAATAGAGTTTGTCATGAAAGGATTGATGCCTGGTCCGGGCCAAATCAGTAACATTGGGAACATTAAGGTCTTTATGGATAAGTAAGTTTATTCGTGACAAAGTAAGAAGCGTTGAGGATTTTACGAAGGATTTTGGATTGAAAGAATTGCATGCGGGAAGAATTTGATGGTTTAGTAGAGCCCCAAAGCTCTACTCCGTAAGTCCAGATTGGTCTTATAATAGTCATGTAGATAAGCCTTTTGTAGTTCAGAGGAAGGTTTGATCGTTTGTCTAGTAAGTGTTGAAGTAGCCTAAAGCGCCGAGGGTTATTTTAAATTAAAAAAAAAATACTAAAGTTTAGTTAAATAAATAAAATACAAACAAGGTTTAGATAATTCAATTACACAAGAAGAGAATAAATGGAAAAATAAAACTATAAAAAAATCCAAATATAAAAAAAATAAATACAAATTATTTTTAAATTAAATATTTTTTTAAAACATATTTATTGATATCTACAACTGTATTTTTAAAAAAATACATCAAGTAAATGTGATGTTTATATTGAAAACTCTCATGAAATACATGTAGAAGCACTACCCAGTGGCAGCACTCTAAAAATATTCTAAACTAGAAGTTCTCGTGGCCATCTTTTTTTCAGACGCCTCGGAGGATTGTCAGGGATCGGTGAGGAAGCAAGGATTGAAACTAATGAATTGTGGTAGGAATGGAGTTTGTCATGGAAGGAACAGTACCTGGTTCGGGCAAAGTCAGCAACACATGGAATATTCAGCTCTTTTTGGATGAGTTTATTTTTGACAAAATATAGAGCATTGAGGATTTTACGAAGGATTTTGGATTGTAAGGTTTGGATACGAGAGGAATTCGATGGTTTAGTAGAGCCCCATAGCTCTACTCTGTAAGTCCATATCGGTCTTATGATGGTCATATAAATAAGTCTTTTGTAATTAAGTGGAAGGTTGGAGCGTTTCTCCAGTAAGTGTTGAAGTAGTCGAAAACATCGGGCAGTTTCTTGTATGGGGATTCCAAGTTAAACGTTTATCCAGGTGGAGTCCTAGGTATCGAATCTGTTCAACAGGAGCTAGTGTGTCATTAAAGGATACTGTAGGGCAGGAAGTCATTGGTTTACGACATAGGGTAAAGGTTATCTGGTGGGATTTGTTTAGCATTAATTTTAATCCTCCATTTCTGGCACCATACTTCAAGGTCTATATCAGCTGTATAGACTGTATAAAGAACGGGTCCTAGGATGCTGCCTTGAGGAAAATTAGAAAATTGAAATTTCTTTTAGGTAAAACATTACTTTTGTTTAGTGGCCGACTTCTGGTGTTTTGCAGTATTGTCGAAATAGTATGTTATTACCAATTTTTCTTCGCTCGACTTCTTACACAAACAATCCAGCAGAATATGCGAGGTCCCAGGGGAAGTACACTGAGGCGATGATCTCTCCGTCATGAGGTGCCCGTGGGTCAGTCTTGTGTATAGAGCCTTGAGTACTATCTCGTTCTTCGTACAGAACCGTAGGTCTACCCTAATCTGACTCCACGCAAGACTCTACACTCTTAGTTATTGTCCCGAAATGCAAACCATGATTTCTGCCAACGCTCGCGAGCGTTTTATTTTACTAGGGCGCTTATTTCACTCGTAACGCTTCCGGAACAAACAGTCCCTATTTGAGAGCTAGTTTCGTTTTGGTTTCAGCAATATTAAAGGTGTGTACAAATGTATAAATAGCAGATGGTATTTTAAAGTTGGAAAAATCTGGTGCGTACAACACACGACTTTCACTTACCTCTGTGTTAAAATCAACTTTTCAACACATTTTGAGATAATAATAAATTGATTGAGAAGACTATAAACATGTGTTTTATGAAATTATTTATTACATTATTATCTACGACAATCAGTTAGTTTTAACGGCTTTTCATCACTGTCCGTTTACTTTTACAATTTCGTATATAAGATAATATTATTTCTAAAATCTTTAGCTCTCCACTAAGGTGTATTATACATCTATATTACTGTTTTTAACTTCAAAAACTCAAACATTTATGTGATAATTAACTACAAATTAAGGCATTAATACCTTCGGAATAAACTTAATAAAGCAAATGACACACAGCAAAATGTTATCTTACTAATGGTAATATTATTAATATGACATACTACCTGACCCTTTATCTTTATATATTTATAAGATCTTTATTATTCTTTATTAAGATCCTTCTGCTGAATGTTATAAACACAACAAAAGAGAATTGGCGAAATCGGTTCAAGCCGCGTGATGACCATGCGAAAAGAGGATTCATTTATAAATACATAGAAGACTTTAAATATGAACTTTTTTAACTGTCTCTTCTTATATATAAATCACTAGAAGGTTCTTGTCTTAAGCCGGAATAGGCGAAATTGAGACTCTCACTGCAGAATCGACTTATTTGCCGCAGTAGAATAAAAATGACGTTAAATGAATAAACAAAGCTAAGATGCAGTCGATAGTTCATCAGTGCTACCTTCTTATATGCCTGGCATGGTGAAGGCCGTCGTTATTTATTTTAACAAAGGCGGATGAGGATTGGTTTACAGTTAGAAATTTTTAAGCGTATGACAATCGTTTGACAGTTCCTTGTCAAGTCATCTAAGTTCAGTGTTGACACAAATGTTTCCTGTTTTTATATAAGGAGGCTAGAAAGTCGGGTTTTTTTTTTCTTGGTAAGTTACCGAGGTTGCATGCCGCAAATGCTTTAAGTGAAAGAAGTACTTGAATCTAGAAGCATTATGCCGACATTCCTCCAACGGTCTAATTGCTCCTCTTCTTAGGAGTCTTTCCTCTAAGCAACTTCTAGGTTCCAGATTACATACGTTTGCTTTAAAGCCTTATGAACTGCTAAACCTTTTCTTAAGTATTTAGCCGTATTTTTATGGAACCTATCGACCGTTAAACCGAAAGTCATGAGGCAGTAGTTGAAGTGCATTTTATGACTCCTGGAACTCCGTTTTCCTGGGATTTCTGTTCAGTGGAAGAATTTATTTAAAAAATACCCTCCCCCTTATCTTTTTAAGATTTTAGTTTATGGTTGCTTCGTAATTTGGTTTTAATGGAATTCGTTTTACTTATGTGTTGCTAAATGGTCATCAATATCAGATTGGTTTTGTACTGAATATATATATAACTTTACTGCAAAATTTCCATAAAAATATTTCCTGTTTTATTTATTCAAAATAGTTTATGTCTGGAATCGGTAATAGCTATAAAAATGTATAGAGCGGTGATGCTGAACCAAATTAAAAAAAAAAAAAAATCATTGATATTAACGTGATGAATTATAACATACTATATTCCATATTTTTACTTGTTTAAATAATTAAAATTTAATTGTAAAAAAAAAAAAAATGTGCGTCTAAACTTATTTTTGACAGTGGAACGATTTAGTTAAAAATAAATAAGTCATGTTAGAATTTAAAAAGGTTTATAACAGTTATATATACACTTATCGTGCAGGTTTACACAATAAATACATCAATTAAATTATTATTATAATTATTTAATTTGAATAATTTTTAAATTCAGTTTAACTCGAAAAAAAATCGTTCAATGGGCAAGATTGTTCGGAACGGAAAGTAAAATCGAACTTATCAATAGCTAAGCAGAGAGATAATTACTGATGAATGGATTTTGTAAGAACAATAAACGAGCTTCATAGTAGTCGCATATGACGTGTAACTCTAACCCTAGGATTGATAAAATCTTTTATTATAATTAATAAGTGGCATGACTTTTTTTTTTTTTTAATTTATTTTATAAAAATTGCTGTATCTTAGCATATAAATGTTCTACAGAATTGATTAATAATAATTTGAAATCATGTTCTTGAATAAAATTCTAAAGCAGATATAAAGAAATAGAAGGGTAACAGACTTAACTAACCTTCAGATTTACATACAATTCTCTGTGAAGTTAGTTGGAATCCTAACCAATAAGTTAACATTTTGACTGTTTCATAAATCAAGTACCTTTGGAAAAATATAATTATTATTTGAACTAATTTATTTTAGTTTAAGAGGATATTAGTGTTATATTATTTCTGCTCACAAACTTCTCCATTATATTGAAGACTGCACTGTTCTCCAAAATTTAGACATCCATATTCCTTAATGTTATCTTTTTTCTATACTAAGAAATAAACAGCAATAACAATTTATGAACTATATATTTCTATTAATCCTTACTCGGAGAATGGGAATTTATACTCAGTGTTCTTAATAACAAATTTAAAAACATCCTTTGTGATATTTGAAAAGTTTTAATGTTTTATTTAAGGAATTTGACAACATTTTCGATAGTTCTTACTGACATTCTAATATTACCATGAATAATGATCTTTTAGATAATAATAGATAATGACTTTATATATATCTTGTAAAAATAAAATTATATAAATACAGACACGTGTATATAAACACCTAGAAAAGCAGATAACATAACCTTTACAATTAGGAAAGAAGAAAAAGACACTACTGGTGACAAACGAGAGAACTAGAGTTTCCAAGATGCCATCCAAAGCATTCAGTTACTCCTTCTTCCACATATTCTAAAATTAAATCCAGATTTGAATAAAACAATTATTTGAGCTAAGCTTTACTTCAACGAAAATTCGAAGAATTTTTTTTTAGATCTCCCATAGTTATAATCCTTCTTTCCTCGATTTTTCAGGGAAGGAGAGGGTGGAAATTCAATACTGCCCACATACATGATTCATAATTTGCCTAAAAAAAATTGAGTAACGTTTTACTGTTGTAGCCAGCGTTAATCTGGAAGCTAATGAGCTGGGGGAGAAATCCAGAATCCACTATGTGATACGTTGTTTCCACGGTCTATCTCGCTACTCTTACCATCCAAAGCATTCAGTTACCTCTTATTCGTGGCTAAAGAAGTTTTAAATAAAAATTATATCCAGATTGTGAATAAAAAGATTCCAGTATATTTATGAGCTCAGCTCTACATTTCCGAGAATTCGATGAGTTTTTTTTTTTTTTTTTTTTTAGATTTCCCTTGGTAATAATTCTTCTTTCCTCGATATTTCGGGGGAAGAGATGCTGGACATTTTATACTGCCCACATATGTGATTCTCGATTTGCCTATAACAAACTTCAGTAACGTTTTACTGTTGTAGCCAGCGTTAACCTGGGAAAATAAGGTGGGGGAAAAATCCACAATGTGATATGTTGTTTCCACGGTCTCTCTAGCTATCTTTTACGATGTAAGCCTTTTTGAATATAGATTGAAAGTTGAAGTAGGGTGACGTGAGTATGATGCATCATGTTCTTTGCACTTATCTCTAAGCTGTTTGGTCAGGCGTCTTTTTTGGTAATGTTGGTGGAAGAATTTTCGTGTTGTCCTACCAGTACTATCTATTATGTCCTAAATTTATTTGTATTTAAATAAATGAATATGCTGTGAAACCAGATATACAAAAATATTTAACTGCTTCTCATGATCGTTTATAAAACTGTAATTTGCTAACACCAAGATCTTTTATTATGAAAGCATGCTATACTTTCACTGATTTATTTATTGATTTTTATTGCTCTGAAGCATTTGGAAGGCGTTTAAGAAGTAGGAAGACATTTGGTGGGATCGGCATCGAACCTTGGGGTTTATTATCATTGGTTACTTTTTTTTTTAACGAACTGTGCATTTTAAAAATGTTTTCCTTTTTAAGTGACTTTGTAATTTAAAAGCTTCTGCCGAAACCTAATAAAATAATGAATACATCATATAGTCTCGTTGAAAAGAAGGTTATGATTTCTATAATGTTGAGTTACTTTTTTATTTTAATGATACTGTAATCTGAGTTAAACCATCCAGGAGCAACGGTAGCAGCCTATGCGGATGACATCGGGATCTATGCTTCTAGTACCAACGCTAGGCAGGCCTTCACCCTCACCTAATAAACCGCAGAAATCGTCGAAGACTTGAGGAAGATTGGGATCAGAGGGAATCCCGCTAAAACAGATGCCACCGTACTGTCTTTTCAGAAAGGAAGGAAGAGCCTTCCGAAGAACTTTATTCAGGAAGGCGTAAAAATACATTTTGTACCTGGGTGTTACACTGTACAGGCATCTCACCTTTTTCAGGCATGTCCGTCAGAGATTTAGGCTAGCTCGATCGAAGTTGTATAGGCTCTACCATCTGCTGACTTCGCCGCAGCTCTTGCTTCGCCTACAATTACAGATTTACAAGACCATCGTCAGTCCTACTCTTCTCTATGGTGCGCCGCTGCTTCGACAACTCTATAACTCTATCCTTCAGGACTACAGAGCTTCCAGAACGCCGCCCTTCGACGAATAGTACACGTAAAAGGAACCTTGCTCCAAGCTGCAAGAAACGCCACAATCTGTGAGGAGCTACAGCTACTCTTTTTTTTGTGTTGTACTATCTAGTATGCATCAAATTTATTTGTGTGTAAATATATGAATATGTCGTGAAACCAGATATACAAAAACATTTAACTGCTTCTCATGATCGTTTAGGCTGTAGGCTAACTGTAGGCACATCAAGTTCACCTCCCCACCTTCAGAGAGTTAACATCATCACTCAGGCACAGTAGGTGGTAAGGCACTATCCCCTTGTCGACGTTTTCGCCGGAGGAAGGGGTCTGGACTCTTCTGTCTGCACCCACCCAACATTTACAAGCTGTAGAATGGTTCCTCCCCATTCAAGAAATGTAAAGGGCAAAAGCCAAAATATTTTTAGGCACATACTGTGCATTTTTATGTATTATTCACCTTAAAATGCCATAGGGCAAAAGAAGGAAATATTATCAAGTTTTATATATTAACATATATTATTTTGTATGTTTTGCTTGAAAAATAAACAGAGGACGAGAGAAAAAAAAAATAGATTCCTACAATTACCACAGACTGATCAGCTGATTGCCGCTAGCTCGGCAAGCTCGGGCTTGCTTTTCGTTAACTTATCTTTCTTTTATCTTTAATCCTTATCTCATTATTTATTTATTATTATTATTTTCTTAATCAATGAGATATTTTCATCAAGTCATGTCCTCAAAGTCTGCAAGTAAAAGATCTAGATCTGCAGGTTCTAACTCGTCTCCTACAGAACAGAGACCCCGCCGTGAACAAAATAAAAAAATAATTCCACCAGCGACCGCGTCAGCTACCTCATTAGGATCTGAACCACAGCCCAGCACATCATCACAAGGAATAACTGATGAATCCCCGTTTTTTACACCGAATCCATTTGAGATCCTCCAAAATGAAAAAGAAACCATGGAATCTTCTCCTATACCCAGGGAACCACTACCTCCACCAATATTTGTTAAAAATATTAAAAATTTTAAACTGATGTGTGCGCATTTAAACAAAGTAACTGATCCTAATAGTTATTATTGTATAAGTAGAACCAATGATACTAAAATATCTCCGACTACTGCTGAAACCTACAGAAAGATTGTAAAATATCTGACTGAGACCAAAGCTGACTTTCATACTTATCAGCTGCGCCAGGAGAGAGCATTAAGGGTCGTAATCAGAAACCTACATTCCTCAACACCCGTTGAAGCTATCAATGAAGAACTGACAGAATTAGGATTCCAAGTGAGGCAAGTCACCAACGTTCTAAAAGATAAAAGTCCACTGCCTCTATTCTTCGTGGACTTGGAACCATCAGCAGGAGTCGAAAAAATCTATGACCTCAGTAGACTGTACTATACCCGTGTAAAAGTTGAAAAACCTTACACAAAGAAAGGAATAGTCCAGTGCCATAACTGTCAGGCATATGGTCATACCAAAAGTTATTGCCATCACATACCACGACTGTGTGAAATGCGGTGAACAGCATAAAACAGAAGAATGTACAAGATCAAGATCAACACCCGCTGTATGTGCTCTGTGCTTCAAGGACCACCCGGCTAACTACAAGGGATGTGAAATCTACAAGAAACTCAGAACCAGATACCAAAAACCTCAGGATCCGAATGAAACAGCTGTACCAACCAGAAGCAGAAGAGAACCATCTAAACTTGTAAATTCTAACGTGTCATTTGCCCACTTGCTTGGAGGTGGTAACCAGAATCATGAAGTCGAGGCACTGCCGGAACAACATTTTCCTCAACATTCTCAATCTATTGTACAAGAATCAATCCCTCAAAGTTTACCTAATCTTCAAAAAACTCCTCAACATCAAATTTCTCATATCCCTCCACCATCAAACGTCACAGATCTTACCAGTCTAATGACATCGTTCATCTCCGAAATCAAATCTCTTGTTATGCCGCTTATATCACTCCTTACAAATCTAGTATCAAATCTAATCCCTGCCTTGAAAAATCCTTAAATGAATTCACCTAACTCCTTATCCATTCTCCTTTGGAATGCGAATGGTGTTAGAAATCATACTGACGAACTGACAGCGTTGTTGCAAGACAAAACAATCGATGTTGCACTTATAACTGAAACAAGACAAACGACTAAACAGTACTTCAAAATACCGCAATACATCACATACCGTACTGACCACCCAGACGGCAAAGCCCATGCCGGTTCTGCTATCATTGTCCACCAATCCCTCTCTCATCATTTACTCCCACTTCCCACCTATGATTTCCTACAAGCCACAGCCATAGTAATCAAGACTTTTTCCTTTCCGGTAACCCTCACATCTGCATACTGCCCTCCTAAACATTCCATTTCCAATTCCGAATTTGTATCCTTCCTGGATTCCTTAGGAAATCGTTTCATTCTGGGTGCAGACTTAAACGCCAAGCATCAGCAGTGGGGTTCCAGAACCACGAATTCTCGGGGACGAAATTTGCTGTCTGCACTCAACTCCCGAAATTTTAATATCCTGCCTCCTGACTCCCCTACCTACTGGCCAACCGATCCTAACCGCAATCCTGACATCCTCGACTTCTTTATCCACAGCGGATTAGGCTCCCTCAACTTTTCTGTAACTCGCCTTGATGAACTATCCTCAGACCATAGTCCACTGATCCTAAAAGTATCTCTCACTCCAATTCCAAAACCCATTCCACCATCATTCATCCGAGGCCCTGTCAACTGGAACCTTTTCCGCCAAATCCTGACCGATAATATTGACCTCAGAGTAATCCTCAAAACCCCAGATGACCTAGATAATTCCGTCTATTCCTTTACCACCGCCATCCAACAAGCTGTCTGGACTGCCTCTTTTCCTAAACACCCCAATATAAATCCTCACCAAAATCATTTTCCACAACATATTATAGACCTCATCCATACCAAACGCCGAGCAAGATCATTATGGCAGCGCACCCGACACCCAACAGATCGCCGCTCCTATAACTTCTATTGTAGACAATTGAAGAGGGAGTTGGCGACCTTCCGTTCCCAGTCCTTTAATTCCTACCTCTCCTCTCTATCAGCTCGTGATAATTTCCTGTGGAATGTCACGAAAAAGATCCTAAAATACCATCAAGTTTCCCATCCTCTCCGACGTGGTGATGACTCCTGGGCTGCGTCTGATGAAGATAAAGCCGAGGAATTCGCTACACACCTCTCCAAAGTTTTCACTCCTCACCCGGAATCCCACGCCAATCACACCGCAACAGTGGAAGACTTTCTTATGTCACCAATTCCACTTTCCCTACCTCCTAAAGCTATTAATCCCTCTGAGGTCAAATATCTTCTCCTAAAAACTTACCCTCCGTAAATCTCCTGGACACGATCTCCTTACTCCCCAGATCCTCCGACAATTTCCGCAGAAAGCTATTATATTCCTTACTTATATTTACAACTGCATCCTACGCACCACCTATTTTCCTCTGTTATGGAAACATTCCACTATCTTTCTTTTTCTAAAACCAGGCAAACCTTCCAACAACACTTCATCCTACAGGCCTATTAGTCTACTCCCCATCCTCTCAAAAATCTTCGAAAGGCTTCTTCTTAAACGTATCCTACCCATATTAGAATCTCAAAATCTTCCTTCCCATCAGTTTGGATTCCGTCCTCAGCATTCCACAGTTCAACAGGGGCTCCGAGTTGTAGACCATATTTCCTCAGCTCTTGAATGCAAAGAGTATTGTTCTGGTGCGTTTCTGGACATTGCGCAAGCTTTTGGACCGGGTATGGCACACTGGATTACTCTTCAAGCTGAAAACCCATTTACCCCAGTCTCTATACGTCATTCTCCGATCCTATCTCTCAAACCGTTCCTTCCGCGTTCGCTGTGGTGTAGAATTTTCTAACCTTTATCCCGTTGAGGCCGGTGTTCCTCAAGGCAGCGTCTTGGGACCCGTCCTCTACATCCTTTACACTGCTGATATTCCTACACATCCTGATACCTTTCTGGCAACTTTTGCAGACGACACCGCCATCCTATCATCCAGTTCCAATCCTGAAACAGCATCCTTAAACCTGCAAAGACACCTTTCTCTTATCGAAGACTGCTGTAATGCTTGGCGCATTAAGGTGAACGAAGTCAAATGCAAACACGTAACCTTCACTCTTCGACGAAACTCCTGTCCGCCAGTTTACTTCAATTCCATTCCAATTCCTCCTTCAGATACAGTCCGGTATCTTGGCTTACTATTAGACAAAAGATTGACTTGGAACCCACATACAAGACTTAAAAGACAAGAACTCAACCGACGATTCGGACAGTTATACCGAATACTTAACAGAAAATCTGAACTTACAGTTGACAACAAATTATTAATCTACAGGACAATACTGAAGCCCATCTGGACCTACGGACTTGAACTGTGGGGAACAGCTAAACGTACTAACATCAAACGCATTCAATCCTTTCAATCCAAAGTCCTCCGTACAATAGTAAATGCTCCTTATTATGTTTCCAACTATACCTTGCACCACGACCTTAATGTTCCTTTTATTTCAGACCTGATTCCATCCAAATTTTCCAAATTCCACCAGAATCTCATTCATCATCCTAATCCTCTAGCTCAATCCCTATCCAGCCCCATCCATCCATACAACCCACCTAGAAGGTTGAAACGGCAGTGGCCTCGTGACCTCTTATAACATGTATATTGGAGTTCTAGCATTGACTAGATTCTCCACTCACGTGCTGTATGCTTGTGCATTGTATATAGGTATGAGTGACTATTGTATATATTTTTATTGATTTTATTTTGTATATATGTATATTTTATTATTATTATTATATAAATTTATAGTTTTGTATATATCGTGTGAATGTAGTATGAATGTTGTACGTTATCACTATTAAAAATGTCCTGAATTGGACAGATTGTAATATTGCTCAATGAATAAAAATGAAAAAAAAAAAAAAAAAAAAAGACAATTACCACAAATGATATTACTAATTATTCAAAGTCACTGTTATTATTTTAACAGATACCTTTGCTAGTAGTTTCATCTAAAATTTATCTAATAGCGTTATTAATAATAAGATTTGTATAATTTAGACTTTAATCAAATAATTATAATACCTAATACGAAATAAAACACCTTAGTATGTCCAGATCCTCTATTAATTTTTCGATTGTAAGAATTTGTCCATAATTTGATTTTCTCATACTAAGTATTCTCTGGCTAACAAAACTAATTCAATTCTTAGGTGAAATATATAATATGGGAAAGTGTTTTTTTTTTAATGCTTTTTTTGCCTTTGAGCCCCCCATACAGCCTTGACCCCCCACATTATTATCAAATATATACTGAATAGCAATCAACATTGTTAATTTATTCCTTTTAATATATGTTTCCTTATCGCATTTAACAACTGTGTCACTCTTATGATTTCATCAGGTTTTTTGACGTAATAAACTTCCATAATAAGAACAATTTATTTTAATATAATATACTTACTCATAATTTGCGAACATTGTAAATATATTTTCGTTTTTTATGTTAGCATCTTCTATAGTGATTGGGAATTCGAATACAGGCATGCAGACTAGATGAGCTTTGAACTTTGATATTTGTTGCAGAACTATTTATTTTTGTTTTGTTCTTTGTTGTTGAAAAAGTGAACAGCTTACACTTCATCTTGATTCATGCGTAAATTGGAAAATGGATTTTGAACTTAGATTCAGTTACGATTCATGTTCAGCCAAGTAGTTGCTTAGAATTAACATAACAAAAAAGTAGGAATCACATTCTTACTGTTTCAAGAATAGGACAATTATCAGCCAGAAGTCTGTATGCTACACATATAAGAGTGCAAACCTAAATTTAATCAGTACTGTGAAAGTAACAGTTGAATATGTTTGTGCGAAGTCTGAGATATTTACTAACAGTTAAGGTTGAAGGCTTTTCCAAAACCGGATAACAAACAATTAAATAACTTCAAAAGTATAAGACATTAAATCAAACGTGTAAAAAAAAAAAAAAAAAAGTGTTTTCCTAAATGTCTGTTTATCATTCGGGTAAGACTTTTCTAGATTTAATAATGGTACTCTGATTTTTATTTGCTATAAGGAATGATAATATTAGGTATTTAATGGATTAACAGATATATATGTCAAGAATAAATTGTATGTATTTTAATTTAAACAAGAATAGACCTTCAAAAATGAATATTTGAAACAATAGGTATTTATCCAAACTTTTCAATGCTAATAAAAAGGGGGTTTGTGTTTGTATTGATCAACGTCAATTTGTCCAACGAAGCATCAAAAAGTTGTTTTTGATGATATTTTCTAATTGGGAGGTTGTATTGTGCAGCGGGATACAAAGGCCTAGACATTGTCTTCAAAATTGATGAAAAAACCTCTTTTTTTTCATATATTACAGCATCTCATAGCATGGTATTAATATTTTTGTTTAATATATATTTTTACATTTGAGCGATGGTCATTGGACGAATCTATGTATTTGGTGGTATCGGCATTGATCCGTCGGGTTCGCTAAGCCTATTATTTATTTTTACAAGATTTTTACGTATGACTACAACTCTTAGAATTTAAACATGAGGCACTAATATGTTGCCATACTTAAATGTAGAGATCAACCTGAAGTTCAAACTAGAAAGTATCGAGTGGATCTTTGTATATCAGAATACATAATAGTGTAAATAGTTTGACAGGACGAGAATATGAAAAAATGACTCATACAAGTCATGTCAAACTTTAAGTTAAATGCAATGTATCTGAGTTAAACGGGGACGCGGATGTTGACCCAATAGCGCGCCGATCAAATGCAATATACTCAAAGCAGCCGAGGAAGTATGTGGTTTACAGCAAATAAGAAAACTTGGGGGAGCCCGTGGCTGAGTGACTAGCGCGCTAGTCTCTCATGGTATAGTTATGAGTTTGAATCCCGGTCCCGGCGGGGGTTTTATAAGGATGTAAATAAATGGGGATTGGCTCACAGCCTCTCCCCGGGTATGTGAGACCCGTCAGCCAAATGGTGGCAAGGAAGTAAAACGAACCATATCTGTAGAGAAAGATGACTGAAAACACTGCTGTAGAAGCAAGTTACCAAGAGATTAGGCATGTACAAAGAGAAAAGTAACGAGTCTAAGAAAATAGTTAAGGAAGTTATGAGAAAATCTTAGATGGAGTTCAAGGTAGAAGTGGATAAAAAGATAAAGAAAATCACTGATCTGTAAGTATAGAAGTATAGACCAGGTCATATATTATATGACCTGGTCTATTTTTAATATTATTAAGTCCGATAGACCAATGAAATATTCTACTAAATATCTATGGTACTCATCGGAAAACAGGAGTTGAGCAGGAAAGCCAATATTCTCCTAAATCAGTTTATCTCCCAGTGCTACTTTACGAATTGGAAAACTGGACATTCTTGGACCGCCCTGCCAGCAATGCGTAATGAGATTCTCACTGAAAATATTTTAAAAAAACCAGGCGAGACTGCATAAGGAATGAAGGGCTGCGAGATCAGCTAGAGAATTAGATCCATTCAAGAGATGATTAAAGAAACACAGTTCAAGTGGTTTGGACACGTTATCAGAATGGGAGATGACCGTAAGGCCAGATGGCTTCTAGAAAAAGACCAGGAGGAGGGCCATCTCAAGGCTCACGTATGCAAACTTGATTGTGAGAATTGGTACAGCGAGAGGAAGCACCATTCCGGTGATGAGAAGGCTTGCACAGGAAAGGGACCGTTGTACAGGATGGATGCAGCTACTCCACGCTTAGCAGCGAACAGGAGTTAGTGAGGGAGGAAATGTACAAAGTAGGTTAAATATATTGTGAGAGATTGATTAATTTATCTTTATGGTAACTTTCTAGAGATAGATAACATGGGAGAGAAAGAAAGGCAGGTGGATGGTTGAATAGCTTTACACAATTAAAATTAATGCAAATTAAAAGAATGCGATTTGTTAGAATTTATCAAATTATATCTCTTAAGGGACTTTGTGGGTTTATATTTTCAGTGATGCCTTAGATGTTCACCTGTTTTATGTATGATCGGTTTGTCAGAGGTGGAAACATGAGAAAAAATATATATATATGATTGAAATTTTGGTTCAGGAAATTATTTATTATCCCCATAGGTAAGTTTTAGAGGACCTAATATTGACCGTGTTAGCTCGCCTTCATAGCAACCTGATAACTAATGTTGGTATAAAATAATTACGAGTTTGTGTCATTATTTCCGTAAGTGTCATTCAAAACTGGAGCCGAATAAGTTAGCTGGGACAAAATATTTTACATATTATATATATATATATATATATATATATATATATATTATATATATATATATATATATATATATATATAATACTCTAAATATATAATTCATTTCAATAGAGTATAGGATTGATTTCAAGCATTTTGTAGGAACATGCAACAGTCTCAATGTATGGGGGTTATTGCTGAAGACAACTTCACTAGGAATATTATGACTAACCTGCAATTGCCAACTGCATGATAAAGTAGTTCATGCGTGATTTCCTGTTCTTGTTAAAAGCCAGAGCGAGAAGAACGGAGGAGTTGCCCAGAACGATGAGGAGGAACAATACCCACAGAACAGCTAGTTGTTCGGTCTGAAACAAGCATGTTAACGTTAGGCAATAAAGATATTATAATATGTTGACAAATATTTAAGATCTTAATTTAAAGTTAATGTACATATTTTGTTGTAAAATAATATTCTTATTTTTAATTTAAGTGGTTCTAGGGTAAACGTCATAAAGGCCAAAATCTCAAGTGAGCACAAAACATACTTAATTTGTAGGAGACTGAGTCCTCAGGGGCTGTAAAGGATCAGCAGGAATCAAAAAATACCGCGAAAGGTAAGGCTAGTAATTGACTTTATGGTATGGATGGTTTCGAAAGAATTGGTAGCATGACATACGCTTTGCAGCTTGCCAGCTATGCATTTTATGGATGAACAGCTCATAGGAATGACCTGTGAAAATTTAACCACTACCTCGCATACCCCTCGTAGATGGAAAACCTTTTAATTTACAATGAGACCTACCGAAACTAAAGCAACAACTCTATATTCAAGAATGTGGGATATGACGAGGAAAAAGGGTGCTATCGACAGAGAAAATTACATTAATCTTGTACGAGCAAGATATTTTGTAAAAAAAAAAAAAAAAAAAAAAACCTAACGAGGAAGAAAACATTTCGCTAGCAGCGTAAAAAAACAGAGACCAAATACTAACACAAAAAAAAGAATGCTCCATTTCCATATGTAAAGAAACAGCTATTGATAAAGCTAAAGGAAAATCAGAACAAAATGCTATCTATATATATTAGGTCCGATACCCTATTCGCCAATTGATAACTCACGATTACCCATTAATGTTTGAATAACTTTGTATTTTTTTATTATGGCCCTAGGTAAAAATGGTTCATCCGTAAATGAAATGTTAGGGCAGTTTACAAACGACATAAAAGGCTTAGGAATAATGATAAAGGACTTCAGGGGCACAATGTGGTTACCTGTATACTAACAGGGGTACAATATAAACAGAAGTATGAAAATAAGGTTTTCAAAAATCATAAGTCCTTTAATATTATTAATTTGAATACCACAACTTAATACTGGGGCTAGGATTTGTATGTAAATACATATTGGCTTCTGACTTCATATTACCTTGTAACAACTCATAGTAAATGTTTTTAAAGCAATTGGAATCAAATTTTAACCAATTTCAATTTACACATTATTACATAGTTGACTAAATTTACTTATTTCTTACATACTTAACGAATTTTTACACATTTTACTCTATATTTGTGCATTTTAATATTTTCTTTGCAACAAATCTGAATTACGATTGCATGAAGACAAATTTTCACTAGCATAGGCTCTTGTATTGTACCTGTTAATTGCTTCTTAGAACCCAACCTACAAAAGAATTCTGAGATTCCATCTCCCTTGATTTCGCTCTGAATAAACAGAACCAAACCTACTTATATATTTAGTGTTCATCTATGAGTCACAAGGTGGTGCGTTCTACTCTTTCCAAACGCGATTTGAAAAATTATATTTTGTGATTTTTTTTTCATTTTTAGTTTTGTCCGAATGGAAAAAAGTCGCAATAAAACAGAAACAAAAAACGAGTTTTAAAAAATCTAAAAAAAAAAATATTTAGAGGTGATGGAGACATTTTATATTGTTCTTGCTTTGACAAATCTATGTCCACTACTCAACGATTCCAAGTGAACCAACAACGGATCTCACAAATGGAGCAAAGAGAAAAAGTCAAAATTGAAGCAAAATTTTATCATATCATCTACCAAAAGCGAAGACAGTATGTATACATTTTATACAGATTTTGTCGAGCGTTTTTGCATTATTACATTCCGTTAAGCAAATTTAATAATCCGTTTCTTGAATTATTTTTGGAAAAGTACATTGAAAAAAAATGCTTATGAATCCACCTTAAGAAAAAACTAAAAATACGAGAAAATATCAAAGAGGGAACCAATCGACGTAGTTTTACGTTTGAAAATGTCTTTAGTTGCAAACTGTTTTCCTTACAGTGTTTAAAAGTTTGTTGTTTATGTATTTTTTATGCTTAAAAAAGTTTACCGTTTTTATATTGTTATAAAAAAAATGAGAGTATAGACTGTTTCAAAAGGCTGTTTACTGTTTACATATTTCACTAATTTTACATAATTATTTCCATATTTGTATCAAAATCAATACATATATATTTAGATATTTGGCATTTTTAATTACATGAAAATCCTAGCCCTTCTTATTACATATCTGTGTCTGAAGATATATTTTCTGTGTATTGGAAGGTAAAATGGAATTTTAGCCGGTATTTTCGTTATTTAGAATTTTTCAGGTAAATATTATTGAAGAAAATCCATAGTATTAGTGCTAAAGGAAGAGCATGGTATTACCGTGAAAGGATATAAGACCAGTAGATATGATACAATATGCACCGATAGGTCATGGAGTGGATTTTCGACATGAATAAGTGAAGACGAATGTTCCAAAGAGTTACCATTAGCAACATTACAATAAGGATATACTTAAACGTAAGCGGTTCAGTTAATTATACCCTTTGAGGCTTGTAATATTCCCTCTGCTGTAGTAGTTGTGGAAGCAAAGTTCTATTTTTTCTCCGAAGCCCTATAGGATGGATTCCATTCTCTTAATATTGGGATTGAACTAAATGTATCATAAGAGGGTTTGTAAAAGAGCGGATGTCAGGAATTCATGTCAAATAAGAATCAGTCTATAGTGGCATTTATTTAAGTCTGTATAAAATTCAAAAACACTTTTACAATATACATTTTTAGCGAGATAGTAAATTCGATAAATTTTAGAATAATCATATGCTACAATCCAGCTTTAACCTGCTTACTTTTTATGTCGAGTAGGTATTATATTGAGTAATTCCCATTTGCTGTAACAAAATTATGATGAACTAACCCTTATAGTTATTCTTTAAATTTAAATTTAGATTATTATTTCGCATTTAGCAAAGTGATTCAAAATAAGAATAGTTATGAGTTAATCATGAATAATATTTCTTATGTCAATACACAATATATGATTTTGTTAATTTGTGTCATTTTTTTAAAATTTATATTAATGTAAGACATTTAGAATTCTGTTTTTCTTGCTGTACAAGTAAAGGGATGTATAGATTGTCAATAAAAAAATATTGTATGAAAAAATCAAAGGTTTTACTGTCGAAATACAACCGTACGTAAAACATAGTGAATTGCGCTGTTAAAAATGTTATGAGGAAGCTGATAAGGGGCCCTAAAACCTTTAAATCAAAGACATGTTAACATTTTAAAATGGGCTTCAAGTTTTCGTCTTCTTCCTGTTGCGCGATAGGCCGTGTAGGCCCTGGGCCTCGTGGTGTAATCTCCTGAGAGATTACACTCACGTTTCTTGATGCATTTTGTAGTGTAGGGTCATCACTCCCAACGCCTAATTTTGTGAGTGGCCACCATTTTGCTGACTGTCTTACACACCCGGAGGAGAGGCTATGAGTGATTCTCCATTTATTTACATCATTATAAAAGTCCCGCCGGGACTGGGATTTGAACTCACAACCTTTAGCATGAGGGACTAGCGTGGTAGCCACTCAGCCACGTGTTCCCCTATAAGTTTTACTTTTTTTAAATTAAATAATTTGCACACTCATAAATGTTTTAATTACGACGAAGAGAGAACGAAAGAGAGGGAGGAAGAGAGAGAGAGAGTGGAAAAGGGAGGGGAGTGAGAAAAAGAGGATTTCTGATTTGTATGAATCGTCAGATAAGTAATATATGTTTGTCTCAGTCGTTATTTCTTGTTGTTAATCTAATAAATGCCAAAAATAACATAAATAGGATATTATTCAATTTGTGAGTAGAAGTTTCGGCCTATATTCTGGGCCTTCATCAGTGCTGACTCCGAGAGATTATCTCGGAAGATGAAGACCACCAGTCTAGACCGAAACTTCGGCACACAATAAAAAAGGTATCTCTTGTCAGTCTGTTTTTTTAATGACCGCACCCTTAAATAACTTCACCATCAGGATTACCACCATGATTACCAGGTCTGTACAATTATCATAAACTATCATTAAATTAAGAAAGTATATTCATTAAACATATCAACATTTTTCAATAATCATTACATTAGGTCACGAGTATCTTTTCTGTCAAGAAAAAGTCGTAATTATGATGATTTATTCGATTACGATTCGATACTCCGAAACCCATACCACGACTTTACATGTTTTCATATCAGATAAAGTATCCTATAATTTACATAGAAATTCTCTTTTGGATAGAAATTTTACGATACGGAGATCTCGTAAGACGAGAGCTTATTGAACCACTGTTGGATTTAGAGACTCGGAAACATATTTACATTTTTTTTTTCTTGTCTGCTTTAGCCTAAAAGCTTTTGAGTTCACAAATATTAATGAGAACCTTCCGAAACGGTTCCAAGATTCCTGGTTTTTAAATCAGCTTTTAGCCTGGGGCAGGTTGGAATTCTGCAGGGGCGTCAGGTTATAAGAGCGCAATTTGAATTTAAGTGGATTCCGGTGTCCCTGCTCATTTACCTCCGCCGAAGACATCCAACTGCTTCCAGACCTCCGCTATCGAATTGGCTAACAAAGGAAAGGATTTCATTGAAGCATGTTTTTCTTTTTTCTCTTCCTTTTTAATTTTTTTTTTTTTTTTTCGAAAATTTCACCTTCGTGTTTTTCATCTCGATTCTTCAGACGTAGTGCCGTTTTAAAAGGCTTGTGCAATAAAAACATAAACAAGGGATGCTTTTGAAGAAATAATTTTCTTTCCATCAGAAATGGTTACCATTATTTATGTATTGGTTTGTTGAGTTGTCATCCGTAAATCCACTTATGATTATTACTATCCTTTGTATTCGCAACTGCGTCGCAGCACAACCATGAAATGTGATATATTAATTTATTCGTGCTTTTTGGTATCAGGGCCCTGAAAATAAATTTTTTGGGTTTTATAAATAAAAAAAAAGTTTGAGGTTTTAGAATTATATTTTATAATCGCCTCAATTATAACGCTAATCCATTGATTATTTTATGACAATTTGTCACCACCATGAGAAGAAATTCATCGATGTACTGTTTCAAAAGGCTCGTGCAATAAAAACATAAACAAGCGATGCTTTTGAAGAAATAATTTTTTTTTTCCATCAGAAATTATCATTATTTATGTATTGGTTTGTTGTGTTGTTATCCGTAAATCTGCTTATTTTCCAATAATTTTAAAGTTTTTATGAAATTTATTTTTCATCGAACAATCAATATACTGTAGTAAAATAAAAACGCTTTAAATTATTATTCAATGGTTTATTATTTCCAAATGACTAAATTAGGATATAACTGGCTTAAGGCGACTAACTAATATGAAATGCAATATATGATTCAAAGGAAAATAGACTAAAAATTAAAATGTTTAGTATTCATATATTTATTATTTAAATAATTGACAAACGGATTTATTTTCATTATTCGGATTCTACTTATCTTCAAAAGGAAGCTCTCCAATTTTGAGAGGGAGGGAGTAATTTTATTATTTTTGTTTTGTTTTTTTGGTCAATTAAAATGCTTCATTAATGAATACTAGACTTTTTACTATTTCATTTTCATTTCCTCTGATTTTATCCAAATAACTCAGATAAAATTTACTGATTCCAAAACACCTAGTTTTTTTCTCTATCATTAATAAAATAACCAAGTTATCAGGGAATCGCATCTCTTTTAAGTTGAAGCTTGAGATTTTTTTTTTATTTGCGGGGACTTGAATTCTTTTCGATATTTTTCGACCAAATTTTGGGGGAATTACATCTTTTCTATTTTGTGACTTCAACATATAACTATTTTTATTTTTTTGTAACGATGTCCTGATCCTACATTTCAATACATTTTTCTTCGTAAGCGTATTTTTATGGGTAAGATTTCATTTTTTTATCATCATTCGCATTTTCTAGTTTAAAAACTCAAATATTTTTTTCATCTTCATAAATTTTTTATAAACATTTTAAAACTAATCGACGTCTAGGTGTTTATATCATCGTTAGATATGATAGTATTTTGTGCCGAATTTAAAATACATTAATCCTATAGTTTCAGAAAAAAGCCGCGAACTGCGGACAAGCGGATTTATTATTCGGATTCTACGAATCTTGAAACGTAAATGCGGCAAATTTTTAATTGAGTTCAAATTGTTAATCTTTAAAATAGTCCTATGATAAAAACTGGTATGCTATGTCAAAACAACTCAATTAATTTGGAAAGCACTGTTACAGTTTATTATTTTCAATAATCAACCTTTGTAATCAACCAAAAAAAAAAAAAAAAAATTACCCTCTTTTAAAATTTGAGATCTTACGTTTCAACCGAATAAAAGAAAATCCATTTGTCCGCCGTTCGCTGCTTATCTCCGTAACTACTGGACCAATTTTTTTTTAAATTCGCCACAAAAATGATTAAATGATGATCGCCATTAAATGATGATCCTAAAACCTAGACGTTGATATTAGCTGGTTGGTTTTAAAACGGTGGCCTATTAAATGTGATTTAATTCAATAACTCAGTTATTAGTGTTTTTAACAAAAAAAAAAATATATATATATGGAATTTGTGGGGAATTAGTATTCGCTTTAGTACTAATATTTTTGCATTATTTATTGATATGCTTATATTTAATTTATGATATTTATGTATATGCTGGATGAAATTAATCAAATAGATAGCAGCACCTTTATGCTTACTGCTGTATATGTGTTTTGTTGTTTTTGTTTTAAATATTTATTCGAATTGTAATTATATTATTGTATATTTGCTGGTGATAAATTTATTAATTGTGCTGTGCCAGCCAGCTCTATTTGTATGGGGATTGCCCTGAAGGCAAATAAATAAAATTATTATTATTATTATTACTTTATTAAATAAATCAACTATATATAATATATATATATATATATATATATATATATATATATATATATATATATATATATATATATATATATATAACAAATAGAATAGATGTATTTTATAATAGATGTAATTCTACCAAAAATCGGTTATAATTGCATTTTGAAATCAGCGGTAGTGATATGATATTATCCTTAGAATTATTGCTTTTTATATTACTTGATCAATACCTATATATAAACAGTTATACCTTAATAATGTTATTTGGAATTAATAAACCATTGTGCAATAATTTGTAGCGTTTTTCAAAGTAGTGTTTCTCTCTGTAGCTTGAACGAAAAATTTTAGATCTGTAAGATATTATTCTTCATGAGAGAAGAAAAATGTAATAGTGTCTGGTTTTTAAACAGTACCCCTACCAAGTTGCATTATTTTTCTACTGTAAAAAAGATTATAGCTATATTTGATGCGTCTTTGCCTATTTTATTTCACAATCAGAGTATGCACAACTGAGTTTATTTAAGTGTTTAAGGTTTCTTGCGCCGGTGTGAATTAGGATAACTCATTTTTTCTGTGTTGGAAAAAACAATGAAATAATAGAAATTTTAGGCCAGACTCACGGCGATAGAGTGAGATATATAACAACACCACGCCTCGTGTTTATTTTACATTTACTCTTTCCAAAAAGGAGGACATTAATATTTATTCTAGAGAAGCTTTACATTGATGGATTGTAAAAAAAAAAAAAAAAAAACTGAGGAAATATATTAACAAAGTGAAATTAATTTATTATCTTTCCGAATCCCGATCACATTTATTTAATTTTTCTACCTGAAGAATGGTCTCTCACCATTTTGTAATTGTATACATAAAAGCATAAAAGCCCTTGAAATGGTAATAGTGCATGCAGCGCACCTAGAAATGTTCCTTAGAATACCTTCGGGTGATAGAAGGTCAAATATCAAGTGATATATGTATATATTGTATATTGTGTAAAATAAAAAAAAAATTTCTACGTACATGTCAATTAAAAATATTAGTACTAGTAAACAATATTTATGATAAACGTGGATTAATTTACTAATCCATTTTTATTTATTTTCATTTGTTTTTTAAACACACTTGAGATAGCTCAAGATTTTCTCATTATCTGTTTTCTTCTTGATCTAATTGAAGAGTAGCGCTGTTCATTTCCAAGATGTTTATAAATATTTTGACTGTAAACTCTTGGGATCTATGCTTCCTTGAAAATATCTTCAATCACATTACTTCCTTGTTTCGAGAATGCAACAAATATTTACGATGTCCCAAGGCAACTTAAGTTACCGTCCTTCCGCTAATGAAATTTCCAAACAAAATGACTTATAAATATTTTATGACTAATAATAGAGTGGGGGAAAGTTGAAATAAGGACTTCTCAGCCAGCTATCGTTCTGGAAAACCTCTTTATTCCATACAGTGCTATACAATAAAACTGCACAGAACTGGGTCAGGTAGTATAGACTATGTTCAGGTCTAGGGAGGAGAAAACTGAGTCAAGCTATATTCTAAAACTAAAATTATTTTTTTCATTAAGAATAAAACAAGTTAATTTATCTATGAATGTAAACATTATATTCACATTATTTCTTTTAAAATTAATTACTTCTTATAGCACTAATACTCATTGCCCAAGGTAGTGGCAGATTGTATTATTTGAAATAAAAACTATAAACTATTTCTACAAAATAATTATTATATTTAAAATAGGATTATTATAAGAATAGTATAGATTGATATTCATCGGTAGGGAGTAATATGAACTGTAAAACTGTGGCAGTTGCACAAATCTCCTAAATTACTTCTAATTAATTTGTTTCTAATTATTAAAACAAAATGTGGTGCGGGCAACACACGACTTTCTCTTAACTTTGTTCTTAAAATCGATTAAGTTAATTTGAAATACAGTTACATATAACACACACACACACACACACACACACACACACACGCTTTTCTGCGGGAATTGGTCTTTTGGTGAGACAGGGCACCCTAAAACATGTATTTCCGTGGGAAATTAGAATTCGAAAATTTTCACGACCGCAATACTTTCCCATACTATTTATTTCATATAAAGGTAAGTGAAAGGAATATAATAACGAAAAATATATTAGTATTTACTCCGATGACACCGTCAACCTCTTAATATCAGGCGAAAAAAATGTCGGGAGAAAATACTTTAAAAAAAACCGAAAGAATTTCTCTCTGATCAAATTAATTCAAATAAAAGTTTTCAATATTCTTATTCTTGCTATTCGGCCTTTTATTACTCTTAAAATATTTTAAGGGATCATAAAGGTGCTTAATATGTCGGCTTAGGTTGTGATAGTTGCCTACTATTTTATTTAAAATTATCATCACTGCAGACCTAACAAAGACTGCATATGCTTTTTATGTATTGTAGATATATTCCACATATATGGCAGATATATTATGCATAATATAAAATAATATAAAATACATAATATAAAATACATAAAATACATAATATAAAATACATAATATAAAATATATAATATAAAATAAACACACATTCATGTTTAAATGGTTGATAAAGGGTAAAATTCTATTCTTACAAAAAAATACGACTTAATAATACAAAAATGACAATGCCATCCCTGATTAAATGTTCTTTGGATGTTTGATGCGGTACTGATATGCTTTTAAATTGATATTTTATGGCTCTATGTATCTATAATCTTTATTACCCTCTAAAATTATATTTTATTATTTAAAGTCAAGAAGATATAATATATATTTGTGAACGATAAAACTGTATTTTCCAGACACTCGTCTGTGAATGATATACTTGTTTTTATGTAAAGTAATATATAGTTTCAGCCACCCTGCTATTTCGTTTTTTAATGTCATACTTAAAGGAATAGATATACCTCAATAAAACATAACGATAAATGGAATACTGGGCAGTTGCTTAGCTCTTTTTTAAATGTATTTCTGTTGTTTTATTCATTTTTCATGGACGTTTTGGTTTTTTTTTTTTAAATCTGGTGCGCGCAACACACGACTTTCACTTACCTCCGTTTAAATAAATTAAAGAATTTTTAAATACATGTAGAGATAAAAATAAATTGTTTAATACTTAATTAAATTAACATGTGTTTTATTACATTATTTATTATATTTTTATCTACAAAAATCCGTTAGTTTTATCAACTTTCATCACTCTCTATTGCCCTTTACAATTCCGTGCATCAGATAATATTTTTCTAAAATCTTGAGCTATCTAACGGTATATTACACATCTATATTACTATTCTTGTGGTCAAAAACACAAACATTTAATAAAAAAATATGTTTGCACTTTTCTCCATGAGGACTATTCATTTTTATCATTCATATTTTTGCTATTTGGACTCTTCTTCTTCTTCTTTTGCATCACCCTGTAGTGCCTTTCAGCGTAGGGGAGCGTTTAGCCAGGATTGCCAATGTTCCCTGTTGTATGCTAGATTTCTGGCTTGGCGAATATTTTTATTTCGTTTCTTGCACAAACGGTCTATGTACTCCAGGTACGACATTCTTGGTCGGCCACGGGGTCTTTTACCAATGGGAACATAATCCATGGTTTTCAAAGGATCTCTGAGTCCCTCCATCCGGACAACATGTCCAAACCACTTAAGCTGCCGAGTTTCCAGGACATCCTTCATTGAGGGAACTCCTAACTCCTCTCTGATCCTATCATTGCGGATGCAGTCCGTCTTGTTCTCCCTGCGATTCTTCGGAGAAATCTCATCTCCGCAGCAATCACCCAGCTTTCTGTACCATAAAGGGACGTATAGGAAGATACACCGCCTTAAAGATGTGCAGTTTCACATTTCTGCTGACTTCTCTCTTCCCGATCACTGTATTGCAGATCTGGTAGTATACAGCGTTGGCGTATAAATATGTTGTAAATAGTTGAAAATAAATTTTGGAGGGTTAGAAAAAAAAAAAAAAAAAAAAAAAAAAAAAAAAATATCCTGTTCACTATTTTTGAGCCTACTTTCCCAGATCTATGCATAACAGTGCCGAGGTATTTGGACTCAAGGGACCATAAAACGTGTATTTCCGTCGAAAACTGGAATTCGAAAATTTTCACGATCGCAATACTTTCCCTTACTATATATTTCATATATGTAGGTAAGTGAAAGTAAAGTACTATTTACAGACATCTTTTAGTCCAGGTAAATTAATCATGAAAATTATTTTTGACGTTCCCGTTAATCTTCAATACTGAAAGCCAAAAAAAAAAAAAATGCTTTATTTGTTTAATATCCTTAATAAGGAAAAAGGTTTTAGCCTTTATAAACGCAATGACTGTGAAAATTGGTATATCAAAACTGGTATAGCAAATCAACCAGAAAATTTGTAATTATTGGATGCACATGCCCTACACTGGTCGATGAATTTAGCTTTAAACAATCTTACAATTAACAATTTAAATTTGATGTAATCATTCATGCATCGTTTTAATCTCCCTACTTTTGACAATCAATTATTTTGCATTGTAAGTGAACATTCACAGATAAACGAAATAATTTCTAATTAATTAATTAAGTCAAACCCGTCTATATCTTAAATATTACAATATTATTTAATATGGTATTATCTTGAACTATATTCTGGCAAAACAATTAGTTGGATTTCGCTGTAATATTTTTAAAAATAGTAGCCGAGTAAAATAAGGTATCACACTATTTGCGTTTTTCTTAGTAATTTTTCTTTAAATTAATTTTCCGATGCAAAAATGAAATTTCATTAATTATTATTATAGACAACAACAATTAATTTTCTGCGCCTATTGCCGTGAGATAGTTTTACTAACGGTAAAGCACATATACATTTAATTTATATTAGAAAGAAAACAACATTAAAGCCTCTGATAATAATTGCATCAATACTGACATTAACTACAGGTTAGTCCATCTTGAAAGGAATTTATGTTTACTTATCAATCCAAGAAAATTTTAACCATTATGTGGATTTCAAAATTTTAAGTGTCTCTATATTATAAATTTTCTTTTTGTCACGGTTTTCCGGTGTAGGGGGAGGCTTTTCTTTCTCATTTTCTCAACTTGTCTGAACTAAAAAAGGTATTCATGAATGTATTTTAGATCGTGTATCCACGTTCTTAATATTTAAAGAGCCCATGGAAGGAAGGGGGGGGGGTAAATTTCGTTCGGTATCGTAGTTTTATTATTATATATATATATATATATATATATATATATATATATATATCTGGGGAGTTTAGAAGGTTGCACAACGCGGAATTGCGGAACTTGCATCCTGTGAATATAATTGAGCTGATTGCATCGCGGAGACTCAAATGGGCGAGTAAAGTTGTTGGGCTCGATGTCGAGCGGATTCCGAGAAAGTTGGTATTTGCTGATCCGACTAGTAGGCGTCCGAAAGGTAGGCCGAAGCGGAGATGGGAGGATTGCCTTAAGGCTGATCTCGGTGGCTTGGGCTTGAATGGTGAACATTGGACGAGTCTGTGTAGGCAGAATATGGTGGTATCGGCTGAACCTTCGTGCTAAGCCTATTATTATTTTATATATATATATATATATATATATATATATATATATATATATATATATATATATATATAAAATCGTTCGTCTTGTCGAGTAGAATATGGTGGTGAAAAGACACGCAAAACAAAAAAGAAAAGGCCATAAAAAATTAAAGAAAAATGATAAAACATAGTTAATTAATTAAAGATCCAGACCTAAAAACTCGATTTTATCGGAAAGGACTCCAAAGGACTCTTCATTTGTTTGCTCTTTTCTCCTCGCTCTGAATATTGAATTCGTTCAACTTTTATATTTACCTGTTCTTTCCATAAAGGAATCTATGATTGTCAGTGGTATTTTGTGTACTAAAATATGTGAGTAGGGCGTTCAAACCTACGTTACACCCTCCAGAAAGCTTGGAGGGCAGCTCTCATTGTTGGTCAGCCGAGTCAGTCATCGAACTTAGCCGAGAGGATTTCCGAGGAAATTCAATCTACCATCCACACATCCGCAACCCATGAGACGCTCCCCATACGCGATAAAATACCTAGGAAGTTAGTAAACTTAGTAGAGATGTGTTTGTCGGAAACATTCCATAAACTTAGAAACGGTCATAATTACTATTATTCTTCCGATGGTTCATTACGGATGTTAAACGTGGCCGCTTACTTTGAAGGATGATCAACGGCTTAAGGTTTTCAAAAAAAAGGTACTGCGTAAAATATTGGGTTCGAAGAGAGATGAGGCCAATGGAGAGTTTAGAAGCTTGCACAGCGCGGTGTTGCGGAGCTTGCACCCTGTGAATATAATTGAGTTTATAGCTTCGCGGAGACTAAAGTGGGCGAATAAAGT
Organism: Piezodorus guildinii; assembly: GCA_023052935.1. Lineage (NCBI taxonomy): Eukaryota > Metazoa > Arthropoda > Insecta > Hemiptera > Pentatomidae > Piezodorus > Piezodorus guildinii. Next base: position 73,649,804 of record CM041293.1, on the reverse strand, counting down.
TGTTGGGCTCGGTGAGGAACTGATTCCGAGAAGGTTGGTATTCGCTGAACCGACTGGTAAGCGTACCGAAAGGTAGGCCGAAGCATCTGGGGAGGATTGCGACTGGGCGTTATTTAAAATCAACCTTTCTCTTTATAAGGTTGGAAATTTCAGGCGACAAAAGTATCAATTATTTGGCATCGCAGTAAAAAGAAATGAATGAAGGTAATAATAATTAAACACACATATACCTATCTCTCTCTCCCTCTGTATATATATATATATATATATATATATATATATATATATATATATATATATGCTACAAAAATCTCCATATTATTCGGAAAATGGACTCGTGCAGGATATATCGAGAATCCCTGGAAATAATGAGGATTCAATTAAATTAATTTTTGAATATCTCAGGAACAGTTTTGTACAGCCAAAATTATAAAATTTAGCGTTATTCTTGTATGTACATTAATTATTTAGCTTTGTTTTATTACTGTTATTATTTTTTTGGGGAGGACGGGAGGTCTATGTAAGAACCCACGGTGCTTGAGTTTACATACATATTTTTTTTTTTTTGTTTTTATAAATTTCTTTTTATTATGGCTTCTGCTCTGTTATTGTTGCAGTGTTCTTTTTATACGTTTTTCATATTTATTTCTTACATCATGTTTGTTACTTTTACAATTCTACCTAACTGATCATTCTTTATACTTCGTGTTTGGTATTAGTATTATTTCCTTTTTACTATAGAGGGTTAACAAATATATAATTACCCTATAGGCGTTGATGACCTTAATGTTTTACGCCTCAAAGCCATATATATATATACATATATATATGTAAGAGAGAAAGAGGGACAGAGGGATGGAGTTGGGTGATGGTATAATGATCTGTACAATGGGCATTTTAGGAGGGGATTGGTGGATTGGTCCATTCTTAATAAAGGTTCTGTAAGGATTCCTTTTAACGAAACCTCCAGACCTCCGAGTTGCCAATTATTCCTCTTTTTCATGGCCAAAGAATATTTGTCTGAAATTCCCTTCTGTCAAGAATCTGCCCTCAAAACATTTGTAAACAATCATTGAATATTCTCTAATATTTTTTCTCCTGTTCAAATTCATTTATTTTTGCTAGAATTACTTTTTCTCTTATTAGAAAAATTGAGTTTTTTTAAATTTTATTTCTGAGCTTCATTGATTATTGTATTTCTTGTTTTTTTTCAAGGGCAATAAACTGTTAATGGTTATTATCGCTCTCACATTTCAACAAACACCGATTTACCACAATGCAACTAAATAAAAAGTGAAATTTTAAAATTAAAATAAAGTAAGAAAAAAAAAGACAATTAAATTGAATAAATAATTAAGGTTGATTTTGGGCTGAATGAATTCTTCCATTAATACTCAATTTTTTATTTCATCAGTATGACGTTTCGGGATATTCTTCCATCTTCAGAAGTCTACAAAGTATATTATTGATGATAGGTCTGAGATTTTGTTTATTTTTGTGTGTTTTAGGCCATGTATTCTAGGAATACAAAAATCAGTAACTTGTAGTTTATTTTTAGTTATTTTTTCTATATAGCCATTTTATTTAACAGATCTTTAAATGGGTCATTTCATAATTTCCTATAGGTATTTTTATCATTAAGTTCTATTAACATTTTATCATTATACTCATTTTTGTAAATAAATACTAATTTTTCAGTTTTATTTGATTTAAATACGATGATATCTTTATTTTTTTCCATAAATGTTTTAAAATATTTTAAATCTTTTATAATTAGTGATTTTAAGATTGAGTTTTTATTATTGATTTTTTTTATTATTATTGGTGTTTTTTTTCTCTACATAATTATTAATAAGCGTGCATATTCTGTTTCTCAAAGCATTTATATGATTTTCAGAAGTGTTTAAGTTGTTATACATATTCTCTAAATATGTTATGACTTTAACAATATCTTTATCATTGTTGTGAAATTCGAAATTAAATGAGGTCTTCTGTGGTTTAGAATATATTGATATAATGAATGAATAATATAAAAAAATGAAAAAATAATAGTTAAACAATAATGATAATAACAAGTAAATAAAAACCATAAATACTAATGAATAAAATATAGGCTGCACTGTAAACTAACAAGCATAATTTCTATACAAGGTACGGATGAATGATCTTAAATGTAATAAGCATATCTTCTTTATTAATTGGATGTTGCTTTTGATAGCTTTTTACTGTCGCATAATGCTTCAGAGACTTGATTTGATACGGCACATTTTTGGATTTCTCTCCTATACCTTGAACAGTCTTTAAAAATATGATTTACTGTGAAAGTAATTTTGCAGTATTAACAGTGAGGCAGATTTTTTTCATGTGATGAGATACTCCTGGATGAGGTATCTTATTCTCAGGCGTGTGATAACTATCTCCTCACGCTGGAATTTTCTGGATTATGTATAATGATTTTTGTAATTTCGTTTATCGAATTCATATTTAAGATGGTTGTTATCTATCACTTTCGTGTTGGCACAATCATAAAAAAAACTGCCAACTATTACACAATGGTTTGTAATTTCCAAATAACTAAATAAGGGTATAGCTGTTTATATAAATGTTTACATGCAATATGAAAAGCAATAAATAATACAATGGAAAATGGCCTATCACCGCTGATAATTTCAAAAATCTATATCACTGTTATTTGAACCAGAACCATTTCTCAATAATTCTTTTTTTGTTTTGTAGACAATTTAATTCTCTATGGAGTTTTAATCTAATTGTTTTATTTAGAAATAATACAATCTGCCACAATCTTGGACAATGAGTATTAATGCTTCTATGGACTAAGAGCAGTTTTATAAAATTGTTGGTATATATTAAGACAAACGGATATTTTTTATTCGGGTTCTACGTATCTTGAAGCGTAAGCCCTCAAATTTTGAAGGGAGGTATATATTTTTTTTCCCGATTACAACGGTTCATTATTGAAGAAAAACGACATTTATATTAGACTTCTTTACTATTTTCTTTTCTTTTTCTTCCATTTTTATTCAAATAAATTTTCCAGATTCCAGAACACCTTACATTTTTACTTTCACTTACTATATATAGTAAGGAAAGTATTGCGATCGTGAAAATTCCAGTTTTCAACGGAAATACACGTTTTAGGGCCCCCTGAGTCCAAATAACCAAGTCCCGCAAAAAGGTCTGTGTGTGTGTGTGTGTGTGTGTGGTAACTCCCGGGCGGAAACGGTAAGTCCTATGAAACTGAAATTTCATATTTAAGACAACTATACGCCCGAGACAAACCTGTTTTCATCAAAATGAGCTTACCAGAAGAGGCACTTTATACCATGCATTTTGCACCTTTTTTCGATTTTCTCAAAAACGGTTCCGACGATTTTGATTAAACTCGCTATATCGATGTAAAATTTAATGTGTTTTAATATCATGTAGGTTTTATTCTGATAAAAAAAGTCTGACAGGGTTTAAATTTAAAATAAAGGGATAATTTAAATTTTCTTCCCCCAAGTACCTTTAATTTTGTAGATTCAATAATAATAACTGTATTATCTTGTTAACGCTGATGAAAAACAGGTAAATTTATAAATTCGATACCTAACTAAAGGAGAAAACAGAAAAAAATATTTTTTTAATGCAATTTTTCGTTTTTGAACATAAGAGCAGTAATATACATGTATGATATACCGTTGGAAAGCTAAAGCTTTTAGAAAAAATATCATCTCATACACAAGTTTTTAAAAGTTAATAGAGAGTGATGAAATGAACATAAAACTAACTGATTATTTTAGATAAGAATATAATAGATTTTTTAATGAAACACATGTTTCTATTCAAATTCAATTTGATTAATTCCTTAATAATTTCACGTATTTTTATCTCTTAACTGTATTTGAAAATTCTTTCATTGATTTTTAAAATGGAGGTAAGTGAAAGTCGTGTGTTGCCCGCACCAGATTTTTTATACTTTATCGCGCTTTAATGATCCTAAAACTCAACATATTTTCCTCTTTCTTTAAAATTAACTGAGCTTTGGGCGTGCTTATAGGTGGAATTTCAATTTATTTGTTTCTGTTTCATAATTAAAGCGGTTAATTGGTTTAAAAAGTCTAATTACATTTCTCTCTATCTACAAAAGTAACAAAGTTATTGAATTAAATCATTTTTATAAGGCCGCCATTTTAAAACTAATCGACTAATTTAAACGGCTAGATGTTAGGATCATATGTAAATGCCTTTCTATTTAAAAAAAAAAAATTGGTCTAGTAGTTCCCAAATCCGCGGACGGCGGACAAACGGAATTATTTTTATTCGATTTTCCGATTCTACGTATCTTGAAGCGTAAAAACTCAAGATTTGAAGGGGATTTTTTTTTTTTTTTTTAGTTGATTACAAAGGTTAGTTGTTGAAAAAAAAAGTATTCATACTAGACTTTTTTACTATTTTCTTTTCCAGAACACCTTACATTTTTTCTCTATCATCAACAATAACAGAGTTATCTGATAATCACATCTCTTGTAAGGTATGGTTTGACAATATTCGTTATTAGGATTCTATGTATCTTAGTTGATTACAAAGGTTAGTTATTGAAAAAAAAAACTATTCATACTAGACTTTTTTACTATTTTCTTTTCTGTCCCTTCCACTGATATTCGAATAAAATTTCCTTTTTCCAGAATACCTTACATTTTTTCTCTATCATCAACAATAACAGAGTTATCTGAGAATCACATCTCTTGTAAGGTATGGTATCAATATTCGTTATTAGGATTCTATGTATCTTGAAACAGAAGCGCTAAAATTTAAGGAGGAAGGTTATCTTTTTTTCTGGTCGATTACACACAAAGATTCGTATTTGAAAATAATAAACCAATAGTTATAGTTTTTTGGTATGAGACATTTCATTGTAAATCCCATTTCCGTTTTTATTGGTTTTCTTTATCTCATTATATTATAATCAAAAAACACTCTGGTAGGAATATTTGCGCTCGTACAAAAAGTTACTTCTGTAACTAGGTGCATCGCAAAGGTACATTTGCGCTTTCGTATCTGAGAAGCTAAGTAGTGTTGAGAGCTTGCCTTCTCAATCACTTCAATTAATTCTGATCGCAATTTCGTCTTTAGGGATTTAGAATTAATCCTTCGTTTGAATTGAGTGATGAGGAATAAGGTGAAATCCGCGTCTAATTTATTTAGCATTGAGGACCAAAATTACCTGTCCCATTACTAAATAGTTATTATTATCAATAGATATTTGTATGAAGAAATCACTTGTACTATCCTCGATAAAGATTCTGTTTAAGTTGTAGCCACTCTTCTTCTGGTCTCTCAAAAAAAAATTATCTTAAACTCTTTTTTTTTTATTTAATGTTCCTTATACATGCTTATTTCTTTTATTTATATATTTTTTGCATTATTTAAACTTCTCGTTATTGATAATTATTTTTATTTTTTAACTTCCACTTACCTATATATCAAATATATTGGAAGGGAAAGTACTGTGAAAATATTCGTATTCCAGTTTTCAATGGATTAATTAATTTAATTCCAGTTTTTGGTTAATTATTTTCAATAATGAACTTTTGTAACCTACCTTAAAACTACACTTAGCACTTGATCTATATAACTCGGGTATTTTTTTTTTTTTTTGGTCTGTTTTTGTTGAAATTTTGGGTTAATATAAAGGATCTTTTGTAGTTAATCTCCTGAATTGTTGTTTAACACTCTTAAATATTTTTTTTTTTTTTTTTTTTTTTTTTTTTTTTTTTCTTATCCTCCAACTTTATTTACAAAATAAATACAAAAAAAACATTGTATGTATATACAGCAGCAATGGTATATACAGTCCATGGCTCAGGCCTCGTATTGCCCGTTGGCATCTAAGGTTCCTTTCGCACTAGGCGCGGTATGCGCTTGTGGAGTGGGGTGGCTTTGTGCCTTTGTTGAAGTAAAATGGGGAGGAACCATTTTGCTGGTGGTTAAATGTATGCGGGTCAGACTGCAGAGTCCAGACCCCTTCCCAGGGCGACCACGTCGACCAGGGGGAGAGAGCCTTGCCACCTTCCAGGCGCAGGTGGTGGAACTACGTCCCTGAAGAGAGGGTTCGCACAAGCCTTTAACCCGTCAAAGAACTTGACGTGCCTCCTGCTGATGAACTCTGGCACCGAGGGAAGATGGAATTCCTCGTGGATAGTGGCATTTCTCGCCCGCTGGAGTGTGGTTCCTCTGACTATCCTCCTTAGGACGGAGTTCTGATAACTCTGCAGCCTTTTGAGCGTGGTCTGATAGAGGTGGCGGAGCAGGGGCGCACCATGGAGTAGAGTCGGTCTGATAACGGCCTTGTAGATTTGCAACTTGAGTCGCAGTGAGAGCTGCGGCGAGATGAGTAGGTAGTAGAGTCTATGGGACTTCCTGCGGGCCAGCTTGATTCTTTCCCGTACATGGCTGGAGAATGTCAGGTGTCGGTCCAAGGTCAAACCTAGGTAAAGAATTGAGTTGGAGAGAGGAAGTTTTACGCTGTCTATCTCAAACTCGGTGGGTAACTTCTTCTTCCCCTTCTGGAAGGACAAGATGATGGCGTCCGCTTAAATTATTCAATTAATTTACAAAATAATCAAGTACATAAGCATATTGAATCAACGAGATATAATTTCGAATGGAATTGTTTAAAAAAATAAATTACATTTAAAATTTTTTTTTTTCATCATACTTTCTTCAAGCATGATTCTAATCTAATATGGAATCACAAATTAGATTATCACACTATATTTATACACACACGTGTACGTATTACGTATGAAATTTTCGTTACCTATACTGAATATCTGCCCCATTTATAATTTGATTACAACCTTTTGTGGGCAGTTTTATCAAAGGGGACGTGTCGACGCTTCTATCCAATAAACACTAACGAGACTTCAAAGTTTTAGTTTTTTATACAGCGTTACTTTATAAAACTGAAGTTTTTTTAGTACGGTGAAATTTAGTTAGTAAAAAGTATATGCTGGAAAATATTTGAATTTGTTAATTATTTGTTTTTCATTTAGTTGCTAAACTAGTTAATTTAAACTAATACAGAGCAAAGAACATTTTTAATGAAATGTTTTCATCTTTTTTTACACTAGTGAAATTATCTTTTACTACACCAAAGTACAAAAACAATAAACAATTACCTAGCCATAGTACCTCCAGGGTTTAGTGATTTCATAACAGAATTTTATGCCTAAAGTCGCTGGTTCAAATCCGGTAGATGCCATATGTTTCATTATGATATCAGAAGATCTTACTAAACAATTTTTGGTTATGCCGTCCTTTAGAGGTGAAGTAAAGTGGAGTCTCTGAGCCTGTGCGATTTCAAGTACTCGTCATGTAAAGATCCCAATTAAACCTGGAGAGGCAAAATGTAGGACTCTAACTGTAGTAGTATCGTCCAATTAGCTTCAGTAGCATAAAGTGACGTTAAATTGATAAACAACAAACAATAATTATCACTTTTCCATGGAAAGTTATAGTTGTGATATGTGCCACAAGTATGGCAACAAAGAAAATAATTAAATAGAATTAAAAGAAAACTAGAGTGAAAAAAATTACCAATTTTTTATTTACTTGTTTCTAGCCTTAACACATTCTATAATTAAGTGCATGAATTCAAGATCTAACGTCGTGAACATATTCAGTATGTTATGTTACTTGAAGATTTTGAAATTAATTAACTCTATTTAAAACATTAATTTTTTACTTTTAATCATCAGTAGTGAAGGCATTTCTACCAAGGTCAAAGCTTCAAACCTGGTATGTGGCCTTAAGATTTTTTTATGGGAGTAAAAATGCCCTAGTTATGCCGTCCTTCGGAGATAACGTAAAAGGGTGGTCTTGAGCCTGTGGAATATCAGGTACTCGTTTATGATCCCTATCCTAATTAAACCTCAGGTCTTAAATTTTTCCTATCCGATACGCAAAATTTAAGACACACTGTAGCATCGTCCGTAGCAGTAGCCATAGTAGCAAGTGACGATAAATAAATTAAAAAACAAATATGCATGGTCAGGCATAAGGGAGACAAAATAATGTCAAAAGCATTTTATTAAAATGATAATGATTTTTCAACGGTTCGGGGTATTTCACCCATCTTCAACATCCCATAAACAATTTTAACACATTACTATAGATTCATTAAAATAAAACAATACTGATAATAGGCTTCAATACACAATGATGACAAAAAAACAAAACAAAATTAACAGAAGAGATGCGACTGAAAAAAAAATAAAAACTACGAAAAAATTAATATTAAGTAAATTAAAAAACAAAACATTACCTCCTTATTATTATTCTTTTCACTTTAGAAAAAAAAAAACACTATGCAAATAAGATATTACTGTTTGCCTTAATACCTTCCTTGCAACGTACGCTGATGACACAGCTATCCTATCCTCTCACTTAGATCCCGGAATTACATCCATACGTCTCCAAACGCAACTTTCTCAAATTGAAGAGTGAGACAACTGGAGCAAACATGTCACCTTTACCCTTCGAAGATAATCCTGCCCTCCAGTTCTGTTTAACTCCATTCCGCTCCCAGTCTCTTACACACTCCCGTATCTTGGCTTCCTTCTAGACAAAAGACTTACTTGGAAACAGCATACTAGACTTAAACGACAAGAACTTAATCGACGATTTGGTCAATTATACAGACTACTGAACAGAAATTCTAAACTATCCATAGAAAACAAACTGCTAATATACAAGACAGTACTGAAACCTGTGTGGACATACGGACTTGAACTGTGGAGGACAGCCAAATTTTTTAATATCAAACGCATTCAATCCTTCCAATCCAAAGTCCTCAGAACCATAGTTAATGTCCCTTATTATGTCACCAACCTTACCTTACACCGCGAACTAAATATTCCATTTATTTATGACCTTATACCATAAAAATTCTCTAAATTCCATCAGAACCTTATCCATCTCCCTATTCCTCTAGCTCAATCCTTATCCAGCTCTACACATCCTTACCATCCCCCTAGAAGGTTAAAACGACAGTGGCCTCGAGACCTCTTGTAACATGTATAATGGAGTTCTAGCATTGGCTAGATTCACCACTGACATTGAATAGGCAAATAAAGTGGAAAGGGAAAAGAGAGAAATCCACAAAAAATGTATCCCTTTCCTCAAGGAGAAGTTCCGCGAAAGCTTCAATGAGAGACGCTTCAACGTGAATGGCCTTTGGTTCGGGGCCCGCGGAACTGTACCTAGTCCGACAAGGAGCTTCATGGAGGATATAGGTGTTGATGTCAAGGATAGCGGAGAATATAGTGCTTGACTCCCTGGGAATTATACACCATCACATTTACTCATAGTGGTTGAATGGGGGTTGCTGGAAGGACATGGGTGTTCATGTTTTTATTTATATTTTAATTTTTTCATGTTTTATTTTCTTAGTATTATTATATCTTACTTTGTTATTTTTATTATATAAGCTAGAGATTCGATATTATGGTTGTTCGTGTAATATGGTTGCAGATATTGATGAATCTTATCTTATTAATATATTTTCTATATACATATACATATATATACATATTTAAATAGGGATGAGAAATAAGCAAGATAAGAGAAGCAAAAAAAAAAAAAACAAAAATAAAAGGAGTTAAATAATTTTTAAAAGAAATAAAATGTTAATAAAAAGAAAAATTAAAGGAAAAAAATTGTTTAATCTATTTTTTTTGTTCATTGTATGTTAAGATTTATATTATATTATTACTAAAAATTGTCCAATAAGGAAAAAAAAATAGGCTGTGTGAATAGCAACCCACTCAACTTGGGCAGCATCGCTTGTTTGTTTAATAAAGTGTATCTCTCTATTGATTTTGTTTTGTATATATGTACATCGTGTTATCATTATATAAATTTATTGTTTTTATATATATCGTGTGAATGTAGTATGAATGTTGTACTTTATTACTATTATAAATGTCATAAATTGGAATGATTGTAATATTACTCAATAAAGAATTGTTTCTGAAATAACAATACATTTTTAGTTTTTCTACTGAAACTTTCTTTCAATCCATTTCAATTTAAACGCCACCTTCAATATGGAAGAATTGCTCAGAAAATTTCATAAGTAACATCTTGAGAAGGGTTTAACAGCTGCTGCAATCCGAATGTGTCTATATCCGCTAAGACTTAAGAAAGAAAAAAATCTTGTAGAGAACTCATTTCACTTCCCCATAAATATCTATTGATAAATATTTAATTACTCTCAACAGACACCTTGAAATTTATGTAACAACTTGAATGTGGACTGAAAATTTAAAATTTATAGGTTGGTATTTTGAATTTTCAGTCCTAATTCAATTTAAATTAGTGACTCTAGAAATTAGACGTCAAAAGGATTGAACTTGAAAGCTAGACTAAGGTCATTCATTAATATCCTTAAAACAGTTGATGAATAATGATTAATTAGTTTTAGATTCGTAGAGTCTAAGACTGATAGAATAATTAAGAAATCTGAAATAGAACAGGGAAAATGAAAGACAAGAATAGAACATAATGAAGAGACCTAAGAAAATGCCTCTTAGGAGTGAGAAGAAGCACTCAGAGATGAATTATGTCGATATCTTGGCAAATTTGGTATCTCTTATAATTTTTTTTTTTAACAAAAAATCAGCCTGATATATTATTTTATTTTTCAATACGATGTCGATTCTCTTAAGAATATTTCATTTATGCTGTGATTGTCAAAAGTATTCGGAATTTAAATTTATTTTGATTTATTAAGTATATTTCACAACTATGAATTTATATAATTCTTTTTCACCACAAATCTTTTAAAATAGACTATCATAAAGGTAAATCACTGATCAGAAAACTGAAAAAGTTTATTTTTTTTAAATATCCGATTAATAATGTAAAATTACAAGATCTTTCAGTGTCAAAAGTATTCGGAAATCGTAATATTTTGTTGTTTAATGGTTTCAAATTTTTATATTCCTACTAATCTTCGACATAATTATATGTTCTAAACAATTCGTCTCCCTCATGCACCGTATACCGAACCTTGCAAAGATTTTTTTTTTTTTAATTAAAGCCCCAAAATAAAAACGCAACGATCGAACAACGTCTTCAAATCATTTTTAAAAGAGAAATAGTTAAAATGTTAAAATGATTTGATGAGAATATGTGGATGGCTATGCGTAGTGTAGATAATATAATAATAATATATAAACAATATTAAATGTTAAAACTGCAAGACTGATTATTCATTGAATAAGAAAAAAATACCTCAAATAGTATACCTTAGCTTATTTCTTTATTTTTAAGAATTTCTGTTTTTTTTTTTAATACGACAAAAAGAAAAACATGGCACAAAAAGTACGGTGTTCGTAATAATAATTCGTCTTTCAGCAGACAAGAAAACAGTAGGCTGAATGTTTGTAACATTTTTTTAAAGAGGCGATTGATGAATTATAATGTTTACATATGACTCTCATACTTAAATACACGGTTCTTATGAAAAAAATATGGTTTGGAGGAAACCAAATAAAGAATTTAGAATTCCATAGTAAAACACCTTGAGCTGTCAATGATTGTTTGGTCCGTTTTCCTTAAAAAAAGTTTGAAAAAATTGTATTCATAGACGAATTATTGATAGGTTTGTGTATTTTTTAACTATGAAAAACCAGAATTAAGAGTAGAAGAAAAATGCCGAATAAATTAAAGATTTATCATAAGCGTTACCATGCATCTGGACATCATCTATTTAGATTTAGTTTCTGCAAAATTTTCAAAAAGTTCTTGAAATCCCTCTTCCATTATTTATTTCAAATTCAATCATCTATTTGTGGGCCCAACTAAAAAGTAAAATCAGGAAATACTATATTCAAAATGAAAATGGCCTCAAGAAACAATAAGTGCTTGAGTAGGATAAAATTTCACACCAAACATTCAACTAATTAGTACGATTAATTCCTAGTAGTTGATTTCAATTACTTTTGACATACACACTTTTTATTTTTTCGTAAATGAACGTTCAAAATGTTAAGAATAAAATAACTGTTGTCGTAATTTTTTGGTTTTAGCTATTGTATGCCTTTCTTCTAACATTTAAAAGTGATCAACAACTCCTTAAAAACATAAAAAAATGAGTTAAAGGTAAATAAATTACGAATTGGTAGTGAATTCCGAATACTTTTGACACTCAATATATTTGTTTTTTCTTTTTGTACATAATCGGTCATTATGAGTATGTCCTTTTTATAAACTAATTTCAAACGGCTCAATCTATTTTGAAGAAACCTTTAAGAAATTATTTTGCTTCGATAAATATCATATGAAAGGTCTATAAAAACTGAAATTATCTTTATTGAAACGTTATTAGTAAAGTTAGAGTGCTTATTCGACTTGGTGGCAATATTTTAAAAGTAATTTCTTTTATGGGTAGACTATATTTGAATATAAGTCAAAAGTGAGTCTTCATTACCGATAACAGTCTGAATGTCTAGTTTAAAACATCTCTTAAAGCTTTCTGTGGCTCATTTTCATCAGTGACCATTTTTATTTATTCAATATCCATTATTGGCTGAAGTGGGGATAGTTTTTTTATAAGGGTAATATTATATTCCTTATCTCTTTTCAAAACTAAAAAGAAAGAATAGTTGGAGTGCTCGTATAATTCATCTTTAACAAAAATGGTTCATTTTTACCAGGAACATATTAATGATAATATGAAATGGTATTGTATGCTGAGGTATATAAAATTTCTGTTTTATGTATATATATATATTTTTTTAAATAATCGTAAAAGGGAAATATTCTAAAATTTACTAGTTCTAAATGGTATCATTTTAAACATGTATTTTACAACATGTATGTACGTCTTGGAACTACTAGTGACAGTTTATGAAAGTTTATATTATTGCTTTAACTTGACTGCGTATTAGACGACAAGTCATTGTTTGATCATCTGCATAAGACGCTAAATATGAACTATCTCACAGCTTCTTTACAGATTAATTGTGTACAGCAACATCAAATGTCTTACGATAATGTTGGGACAGACTAAAGCGTGTTACCTTGTGTCGCTACTGTTGTATGAGTCTACGAGATAACTCGTAACATGTTTTAAACTCAGTAATTTTTTTTTTCTTTCACTTACCTATATATGGAATATATAGTAAGAGAAGGTATTGCAATAGTGAAAATTTTCGAATTTCAGTTTTCAACAGAAATACACGTTTTAGGGTCCTCAGAGTTCAAATAACCAAGTTCCCAAAAAGGTGTGTGTTTGTGTGATAACTCCCGGACGTAACCAAAAAGTCCTATGAAACTGAAATTTCATATTTAAGACAAATATACGCCTGAGACTGTTACAAAACCTTTTTCATCAAAATCAGCTTACGAGAAGAGCTACTTTATACCATGTATTCTGCACCTTTTTAAGATTTTCTTCAAAACGGCTCTAACGATTTTGATTAAACTCGCTATATCGGTTGAAAATTTAATGGGTTTTAATATCATGTAGGTTTTATTCTGAATGAAGTAGTCTGATGGAGCCTAAATGCCGATATTTTAAATTTTCTTCCCATAAACTACCTTTAATTTTTTATATTCTATAACAATAACTATATCAACTTGTTACGATTGACAAAAAACAGGAAAATATATAAGTTGAACGAGCTCGACCTTTAACCAAAGGAGAAAACTAAAAAAATATTTTTTAAATATTTAATATAAGAGCAGTAATATACATGTATAATGTACCGTTGGAAATCTTAAGATTTCAGAAAAAATATTATCTTAAACACAAGCTTATAAAAGATAATAAAGAGTGATGAAAAGCCGATAAAACTAACTGATTATTTTAGATAATATAATATATTTTTTAATAAAACACATGTTTATACAGAAATTCAATTTAATTAATTGTTTAATCCGCTTATTGTCACGGGCTGAGCGACAGGTGTGGATGTAAAAATTAATGATTAAAAAAAAAAAATTAATTGTTTAATAATTTCACTCATTTTTATGTTTAAGTGAATTTGAAAATACTCTGATCTATTTTAAAAACGGAGGTAAATGAAAGTCGTGTGTGCCCGCCCCAGATTTTTATGATTAATATCTATTATAATATATATATAATATATATATATATATATATATATATATATATATACATATATATATATTAATATGTAACTATAATTAATGTTTATAAAAAGACGTTGAGGCTATTAAGATTGATATTTGTATTTAAGCCTTGCTTTTGAGTAATTAATAAATTTTATGTATTTATAGAAAATATTTTAAATGTTTTATGTCTTTCAAGTTAATATAATACTAGTTATTCTCTGGATGGTATTTGCTTAAAATTATTCTATTGCTATAGATATATGATGAGTTCGAAGCCCAATACAAGAATTTCAAACTGTAGCACCTCTAATATTTTTCAGAAAGTGATACTTAAAGAAATTATGGGGGACCATGGGACCAAAGTGGGGGAAAAGCCGAGTGAGTGAGCAACTGTATGTTTATTTTGCTTTAAAAAAATAGGATTCAATAATCCTATTAAATAAAACTAATCTCTGAATACCGCTTCCATGAATTGTTGAAATGCAACGTTCTGCCTCGTGTATATGCAAAGGATTAAGAGGGACACGGGCAGTACAATTTTTTCCTGTTTAAATGCGAAGAACCAACTACATCATAATTGATGATACTGTTAGCATAATGTTTTTTTTTAAATTGGTTTTTATTTATTTTTTCATTCATTCAATACGATCATACCGTATTGAAAATTTGGTGATGTATTAATAAATTAATTCAATTTTATACTATGCGAGAAAAAATAAATTATCATAGACTTATTTCTAGTTACTACATCTGATTGTAAATTTAAAAAAAAGAAAACAATTCTTTCTTCATAGCCAACTCTAAAAACCATTATCGGGTTATAGCGACAGACTCTTGCAGTGTGTTGGCAGCCATCGACAGCCAAACGCTATCCAAAGCGATAATCCAGGAAATATAAACGAGATTTGGGAAATAAAAACGAGACATATACATGTTGTGTTGCTATAGGTACTATCTAGTCGAGGAATTACGGGCAATGAAGAAGCTGACCAAGCATCCAATACGTCCAGAATAGGAGAAGAGAGTGATATTGTTCAAATTAATGAAGTAACCGTAGAAGAATGGGTGCTTCAATCGAAAAAAAGGGTTGCTAGCGGATTGGACGGAAAATTAGAAAAGAGGGCAAACAAACTTAGGAGCAGTAAAATCTGAATGCAGCAAATGGGAAACTAGCACCAGATAGTCTAGGAGGGGAGAAATTATAATGTGCAGATTGAGAAAAACCATGTAGCAATGTCATACAGACTGTGAAACATTTGTTAATAGAATGCAAACAATTTGAAAACTTGGGAAAAATATTGGATTGCCGCTTAAACTGAAGAAAATACTCGCCGACGAAGAAAACCAGATATCCATACTGTTAGACTACTTAAAACTTGTCAGGTACTACAGCAGGGTATGATTTATTTGATGACGCCAATGACTCTGTAGGGTAGAGGTTAAAAAAAAATTCACATACTTAGCAATATTTTACCGTATATAAATAAGTTTGAACTTCAACTATCCGCCTACTTATCGTATACTTTTTTTACCCTCGTTACTTTTATTTTGAAGAATTCTCGAACACTGGTGTAGGTATTCGGCCAGACCAACCAGAAACTGCCGTCTTCCGTAAAGGGAGAATTTATTCCTACAGCTTTGAGTGGAGCCAGTTAAAATAACGACCGCATCTGTAAAGGTAATGCTAACCCGCACTGATTCCTGGTAACTTGGGAAATGGAGAAAGTACGATTTACGCCACCCAAATGCAACTAGCCTGAGCCTTATGATGTCCAAGGAGCCATGTCCAAAATTGGGAGTATCCGTCTTAAAAGGCAATTACAATCCCCAGGCTAGGACATGGCAAAAACTAGAGCCAGTTTTTCTGCCGGCCACCAGTCACTTACGCTGATGAGCCTCTGCAGGGGTGTGTCCAGTAGTTTATTTATTATCTTGTTCAACTATAACGAAAAGAACTATTTCGAAACTGGATTTCTGAACATATTAACCGTTATTCTATAAGCGGCAATGTTTAATAAACCAGGATATTCTCGTGACTTGAAATATATCTTCCTCCTATAATTCCTTGAATAGCATTCACAGCAACGGAGGATGTAATTGAAAATCCATGTCTTTGTCCGAAGGGAAACACATAAGTTCAGTCTATACTCAAATGGTACATCCGTGGTATGTAGCCTGTGAACTTCCCGCCTTAATGGAATAGAGTAATGTCCAATTCGATTTAAATTATTTTCTATGATTCTTTATCAAAACTGAAACATAAAAAATATGATTGCTTTTTTCTCCTTTACATGTTTATCAAATACGTTCAACTTATATATTTTACTTTTTTTTTTTTTTAATCTACAGAATTGAAAGTACTCTAGAGGAGAAAAATTTAAAGTATCGGAATTTAAGCCTTGTCAGATTATTTCAATCAGAATAAAACCTATGTCATATTAAGCCTATTAAATTTTACATTGATATAACGAGTTTAATCAAAATCGTAATAAGGTGCAAAATGTATGGTATAAAGTGGCTCCTCTGACTGTTCGATTATGATGGAAAAATTGCTGCAATATCTCAGGCATAGACGCTCTTAAAATATGAAATTTCAGTTTTTTACTACTTATCGTTTTAGCCCTAGACTTACCACATACAGACACAGACTAGTTATTTCGACAGAGGGGATCCTAAAACTTGTATTTGAAAATTTTCAAGATCGCAATACTTCCCCTTACTATATATTTCATATATAGGTAAGTGAAAGTAAAAAGACTCGCTGGTCCGAATGTCATCAAAATAATACATTTGTCTTAGTAATTATCAACATATATATCTGATTAATTTTATTTATTTTGACTTTATTTATGGTCGTAATCGGCGACACGATAATGGGTAGCCACCTTCTTTAGAGTGATTCCAAGGGTTCCAGTTCAAGTTGGGCTTGTGGTCTGATATTGCTTTAAATACCTTCTCTATGGAAATGAGAATCTAGAGACCATTCACCAAAATAATTTTAACTTTTGAGGCAACTGTGAATGCAGCTTTTGATTTGGAACATCAGTTCTAGTCATATTTTTTATTTTGCCAGTTTTATTAAAAACAAACTTTGAGGTAAATTAGTCAATAATGCCCTTGTACCTTAAATTATACATCTAATTCTTACAAATGGGTAATCCATTACAATAATAATAATAATAATAAAAGCCTTTATTTATATGTAAATACAAAGTTATTAATAATCTCCATTATGTATAAAAAAACAAAACAAAAAAATGAATATTTACATATAGACCTTCCCAAAGAACGGGAGATTAGTCTTTTGGGCGGAGACTAGCCGAACCTAAAACTTGAGTTGCTGGCACTTAGTTTTCCATAACACTCTGTCTTGTGCGTGTCTCATCCACAAAGAACCTTCCTTTTTCCTCAATTCGTAATCCATTACACGCCATTATTTATTATCATTGTTATTTTTAATCAATAATGTTATTTTTATCTATAAAAATAAAATACAACACGCAAATGAGTTCTTTCGTGTAAGATGGCATAGATAGCTAAGGAAGATTAATAAATACCAAAAGTATTTTATTAAAATGATATTGATTTATCAACGTTTTAGGGTATTCCACCCATCTTCAAGATCCTATAAACAATTTTAACACATGACTACAATTATAAAAAGGTTTTACAAAATCTCTATATTTATATGTATAATGATAACGAGATTTCGATAACACCTTCTAAATCACCCGATGGATTTTGATACGGTTTTCACCACTGTTAAGGGCATTTATTCATGAAGTTTTCTAATTAAAATACATAACAATTTAGCTATTCTTTAAACGGGAAAAAGAAGTTTTCTGTAACCAAGCCATCAAAAAATCCTGTAATATAAGTAGTAACATGGACGTATATATACCGTTGGATAATCTCAAGATTTTAGAAAAATTATTATTATGCAATAAAAAACGTTCAATAAACCAGGATATTCTCGTGACTTTAAATATATCTTTCTCCTATAATTCCTTGGGCAGCATTCACAGCAACGGAGAGAGAGAGACCTAAGAGAGACCTACTCCTGACCAGGGACCTTCACACTGTTACTGAGTGCCTAGCGCTCCCCTACGGACCGTCGGACCACCGGCCTGTGCTATATGCCTTTGAGGGAACTCCAGCAACACCACCCGCGAGCAAGTTCCTCTTCCACAAGGCCGACTGGAAAGGATATAGGGCTAGTGTGGATGATACCCTACCAAAGATACAGTACTTAAGAACTGTTAAAGAGGTGCAGAAGGCGATCTCGGATATCACCACCACCGTCCATGTATCAGCCAATCTTACCATACCAAGGTTCAGTCCTCAGCCAAACGCCTTCAGGAAACCACCGAGTCACATTCTTGCTCTCATTGCACAAAGGAACAACCTGAGGAATATTTTCCATCGAACTTGTGACTACGGCTTGAAACCGGCCATCAATGCGATGACCCGGCAGATAGCCAGCCTCATGCGTGAATGGAGCTTGGGAGGTCACACGTCACTAAGAGGAAGAGTGTACACCTTACATCAGGTGGCACCCTATTATCCCCTGAGGAACAGGCTGAACTCTTGGCCGATTCTTATAAGGCGAGGGAAGATGATCGGCTGTTAAATGCTCCCACACTTCCTGCGGGAAGACCAACTTCCCCTAATGAAAAGAGGATATTCTCCACCTTCGGACAGCTTGAGTCGGTACTACGACGCACCAAGGGTAATAAGGCTTCGGGACTGGATGATATTCCGTATGTACTATTGAAGATGCTACCTCGGAGGGGTAAAGCCTTCCTATTAAACATTTTTAACTCCTGTTTGCGGATCTCATACTTCCCCGATGACTGGAAGCATGCGATCATAGTGCCGCTACTTAAGCCTGGGAAGAATGGAGACTCACCTGAGCATTATAGGCCTATCAGTCTCCTTTCGCATATGAGCAAGGTGTTCGAGAGGCTGATCCATCACCATCTGCTAGAGCACTGCAGTGAGGAGTCCATCATTCCATTAGAACAGACCGGGTTCTCACGAGGCGTAGCCTGTGATCATCATTTAGTTAAACTTCAAAGGCACACCATAGAGCGTATGACGAAGAACAATGAAGCCACGGCGTTCATCTCGCTGGACTGCACACAGGCGTTTGATTGTGTATCCCAAAAGTTACTGCTTCGCCAGTTGGAAGACTATTGTTTTCCAGCTTCATTATGCCGATTGATCAGAAGCTACTTAAGCGGGAGATCCTTCGTCGTAAGGGTAGGCGATAAATTTTCAACTTCAAAGGACACCATTTGTGGGGTACCTCAAGGTTCTGTATTGGGACCACTATTGTTTGTGATCTTTACAGCAAAAGGGATCTCAATGAAGCACCCAATGGCACTGGTAGCAGCCTACGCCGATGACATTGGCATCTATGCTTCTAGTATGAGACCGAAAAGGGCTCTCACCCTGGCACAAGGAGCATCGACCACTATTGTAGATGAGCTGAAGGAGATTGGCATTAGGGTGAACCCGAAGAAGACAGATGCCATTGTCATGTCGTTCCAGAAGGGGAAGAGCGCTTTGCCCACTGATTTTAAAGTGAACGGAGAAACCCTGCCAGTCTCTAATTCAATCCTCTACCTGGGCGTCACTCTAGATAGGCACCTCACCTTCTCTAGTCACGTCCGGGAACGACTCAAACTGGCCAGGAGAAAGGGCTATAGACTTAATCATCTACTCACGTCACCTCAGCTGTCACTGAGGCTAAAACTACAGATCTAAAAGGCTATAATACGTCCGACTATGCTCTATGGTGCGCCCTTGATGCGGCATCTGTTTAAGTCCACTCTCAAACAATTACAGACGTTCCAGAACTCCATCCTTCGGCGGATTGTCAGAGGTACCAACTTACAGAGGGCCAAAAACCATATCCTTCATCAGGAGTTAGTATTGCCAACAGTGCCTGAATATATCAGCCGGAGGCACATCAAATTTTTTGATGGGCTGAAGGCCTGTGCTAATCCATTATTTTCTGATATCACCCCACCACCCAAGCCTGGGAGGTGGCAAGAATCACTTCCTCTCGTTGACGTTGTCGCCGAGGGAAGGAGTTCGGACTATGTCTGAACTCAATTTATTGCCAAAACCCTGAAGAATGGTCCCTCCCATTTTGCAATGGATAAATAAAGGCATAGAAGCCCTTGAAAGATTACTAGTGCATCCAGCGCATATAGCAATCCTCTTTAGAATACCTCCGGGTAACAGAAGGACAAATGTGACATCTACACATATTACATTTGTATTTGTATTTTGTTCGAAAATAAAACCAGAGGGTAAGAAAAAACAAAACAAAAAAAAAAAAAAAAAAACAGCAACGGATTGTTGTTTTTAGTCATTACTCTTTCGATTGTATGACAAATCGCATACCGCGCCTAGTGCGAAAGAAACCTTAGAATGCCAACGGCAATACGAGGCCTGAGCCATGGACTGTATATACATAGAATGTTTTTTGTATTTATTTTGTAAATAAAGTTGGAGGATAAGAAAAGAAGGACAAATTTTCGAAAAAGTAATTATCAACTACTTAAGAGATTTCTGCACGGACCACGACATTATTCTTTCCGAGCAAACAGGGTTCCAATCTCAGTTAAGTACTGAGCATCCACTGATAAGGCTACAAGCGGACGTTACAAGAAATCTAAGAAATAATCTGGCCACAGCAATGATTTCTATGGATTGTTCTAAAGCCTTTGACTCTGTGTCGCATGGATCGCTATGTCAACAACTCATGACCTTAGACTGTCCGGAGCAACTTTTCTCAATGCTCTGCTGTACGGTGCTCTTATGTTTCCTCATATCACACAGCACACAGCGAAGAAATTGCAGCAATTTCAAAATGGCGTGGTAAAAAAAATATGCAGAAGCACTTCACTCTGGAGGGAAAAAACTCTCAATGTCCATACAATTTTGAACATCCCAACTGTGCAAGAGTTTATGAAGCGACGTCAGGTCAAGTTTTTTGAAACTACAACACAAATTGCGAATCCGCTAGTTTCTAGCTTAATACCTCCACCAGCCCCAAAAAGGTGGCAAAATGCTGTTGTATCCCATTGAGTTATTTTAGAATAAGATAGGCTTAAGAAGTAATTTTAAGGACACCAACCAGCCAGAAGCGAGCCCCGTCGCAGATATACTTCTTTTTGAAAATAATTTTAAAACTTTTAAGAACTCCGCAATTCCTTAAAATGTATGCAAGTTACAGAAAAAGGAATAATTTAGTAACGAAAACGATTAATTAAGAATTTAAAATTAAGGGGATAAGAAAAAAAAAAAAAAAAAAAAAAAAAAAAAAACAGCAACGGAGGATATAATTAAAAATTCACGTATTTGTCCAAAGGAAAACGCTTAAGTTCAGTCTTTACTCAAATTCTACACGTACGTAGTATGTAGTCTGAGAACTTCCCACCTTTATGGAATGGAGTTATGTCCAATTCGATTTTATTATTTAATTTATTAATTTTAACACATGACTATAGATTCATTAAAAGCATTTGATTCTAATATAAATAACAAGCTGTTGCCGGAGACTTCGTCTGCGTCAATTTCTGTTATTATGGTCGCTATTAAGAAATTTTTAAAAGGAAATATTTTAAAGTGCTTCTGCGTAAATTATATTTTTGGTTGTATTTGCTTGTGGCAGAAGAACATACTGATTTTCTCCGCAACCTGATCTTGACGTGAATCGATTCCTACGGGTTTAAATGTTTGCCCCTGTGGTTTATTTATTGTTACGGCAAAAGATAAATTAACGGGAAATTTAATTAATTTAAAATAAAAAGGGGAATCATTGAGATGTGAGGTTAATTGTCTCCGTGTTTTCCAGATTTTCCACTGATTCTTCACTCCTATTGGTCGCAACGTGATTTTATATAGCCTAAAGCCTTCTTTGATAAATGGACTATCCAACACAAAAATAATTTTTCAATTCCATCCAGTAGTTTCTGAGATTAGTGAGTTCAAACAACCAAACACTTCAGCTTTATAATATTAGTGTTGATTAAAATTTTGTTGTTATTCTCAAAAAGTTATTAAAAGGTTTCACAAATTTCTATATCTCTATACTTGTACGTATAAACTAATAACGCGACTTTCCACCAACTCCTTCCAAACCACTAAATGGATTTTGATACGGTTTTCACCATTATTAAGGGCATTCATTCCTGAAGGTTTATAAGTAAAATACTTTGAAATTTAGCTTTTCTTAAACTGGGAAGAATAAGTTTTCAGTAAGGAAACCATCAAAAAATTCTTCCTGAAATACAAGTCGTAATATAGACGTATAATATACCGTTGGAAAGAGCAAGATTTTAGAAAAGTGTATATGCAATAAAAGAAGTCGCAAGCTAATATAAAGTTGTTGTAAGCCCATAAACCTATTAAAATATTTTATTGTTAAAGAGAGAGGTTATTACCATCTTACAAGATCGTCCAGGTTAATTCTTCCATTTAACACGCAAGGTTTTAGAAACGTACCGGATCGTAACTAAGGTGCTAACATAAATGGTAAGTTGGTATAAATATATAAAAATAACATTGTTATTAATTATTTTATATTTAATACTATTTCATGAAAACAGGTTACAGATTAACTCTATACCATGTAAACTTAATTTAACTCTTAAAATGTAATTTAAAAATTTTGAAATATAACATTGTAATTTTTTTTTTTTTTTTTTTTTTTTATTGAGAAATATTACAATTTGTTGCATAATGAACAGTAGTAATAGAGA
Organism: Piezodorus guildinii; assembly: GCA_023052935.1. Classification (NCBI taxonomy): domain Eukaryota; kingdom Metazoa; phylum Arthropoda; class Insecta; order Hemiptera; family Pentatomidae; genus Piezodorus; species Piezodorus guildinii. The sequence continues at coordinate 73,626,879 of CM041293.1, read as the reverse complement.
TGTAGTACACATTCATACAATATATACAGCCAATAATGATAAAGTCAAATTACACAAAATCGGAAATAAATAAATACATTGTAATAAACCAATTATTTCTGTAGTTTTTGATTACATACATAGCAATCAACTTTTCTTTAAATGGGAAACATAAATTTTTGGTTATCTGTGTTTCGCTTTAAAATAGCAAACAAACAACTTAACTAATTTTGATTTATGTTTTTTTACTGCCGAGGCGTCGGAAAAGAACATAGCCTCAAGACCTTCTTGTATAGATTCACTACTAGATTACTGCCAATGGGCAGTTTCTTTTCATGTATTTTATCATTAAGTAGCATATTTACCTGTATGAAAATACAGTTGTAAATTTATACAATAAATTATTATTTTTTTTTTTTTAAGTTTTTTATTTTTGCCGATTATTTTCTTGCTAATGGCACTTTTCGTTTCGACAAACTAAAACCATAAACTCTAATTCGGCCAGACAGAGATTTTTTAAACCTAAATGACACCTCATTCAAATTGCGCGTTCAAAGCAGGGCGGGTCCACTAGTTATACTAGGGGTACTCACTACGTTTGCTATAGCATGCTATTTGTGCTATTGTGCTAAACCCATCAATTTTATACAGAAAATAACTGTAGAAACTCCACGGGTTTAGCAAAATAACACAAATAGCATGCTATAGCAAACGTAGTAAGTACCCCTATTATATACATATTCTAAAATTTTACTCGATATTGAAAAAATTACTTATGTGTCCAACCATTTTTCATTAAAAATCGTCATTCGTTCAAAAATTTCATGATATTAGAAGAAACATAAAACCAGCCAATTCGTTTCTATCTCACGAACAGTCATTTTAATTTGGTGTATTCCAGTTATTTAAAATAAGTAGGTTTTATGGTTCATCTCCATGAATTTGTATTTTACACCTGTAGGCCTTCTTACTGATTGTTGCTCTGGCCGTGGTATTGGGCTAGTACGGAATACTCAAGTAGTCTCCAACTTTTGGGGTCTGAACGAAAATTGATAACCGAATGTTCTGTGACTGTATAACTACATTTCAGCGTTCGTGGTTCAGAGTTAACGTTATATTCGGGAACAGTAGGCTTTTTGTTAATAATCATACATTTAATTTATAGAACTGGGTTTCATCTCTTAATTGTGTTTTTATAGTGTTTAATGCGCATAATATTTATTTTTGTCGTATTCATTACTAAATCATTCAAATTAAAAAATCTTAATAATTTATTAAGACATTTTTTTAAAAAGGTAATTACATGTAATTTATATATTATATTATATTATAATGTCATAAAAAAGCTCACGGTCATTTAAAATAATCTAAATATATGGCATATCTAAAATAAATTATAAAATAATATGGCTATATTGTTGACACGAACATTGAATTAAAAAAAAGGAGTATATCATTTATTAATAGTTTAAATTACCACCAATTTTATTTTCTCCAAAAATCATTTTACAGATCACAATTTTGTTTCTTATCTCATTTATTGTTTTACAAACAAGTAACAAATCTAACAATCATACCCACCGTAGTATATAAACAGCTGTTATCTTCCATTTTACATTTACTTACCTATATATAAATATATATAGCAAGGGAAAGTATTGCGATCGTGAAAATTTTCGAATTCCAGTTTTCAACGGAAATACATGTTTTAGGGTCCCCTGTGTCCAAATGACCAAGTCTCGCAAAAATGTCCGTGTGTCTGTGTTTGTGTGTGTGGTAAGTCTAGCGCAAAAACAGAAAGTGGTACGGAACTGAAATTTCATATTTAAGGCCATTATATGCCTGAGATGTTACAGCAGCTTTTCCATCAAAACCAGCTAACAAGAAGAGCCACTTCATACCATGCATTTCGCTCCTTTTTACGATTTTCTCAAAAGTGGCTCCAACCATTTTGATTAAACTCACTATATTGATGTAAAATTTAATATGCTTTAATATTATGTAGGTTTCATTTCGATAGAAACAGTCTTAGAGGCCGTAAATGCCGATATTTTAAGTGTTCTTCTTCTAAAGTACCTTTAAATTTGTACATTTTAAAAGATTAACCATATCATCTTAATAACTTTGATGATAGGCGGCTATATATACAAGTTGGACTAATTTTATGACCAACTAAAGGAAAAAAGAGCAAAACTCTATTTTAACGTAATTTTTGATTTACTGATAATAAAAACAGTAATATAGAGGTATGATATACCGTTGGAAAGAGAAAGATTTTAGAAAAAATATTATGTAATACACAAAGTTGTAAAATGTAATAAATAGTAAGGAATAGGTGATAATCTTATTACTGATTAACAATTTAGTACTGTTTTATAATTCAATCTAAATGATATGCTTCCAAGAAAATTTTATTAAAACTTCCAACTTACACGTTTTATTAAAATCAATTTTAAATCTTTTTCAAATTGAATTATATTTAATAGTTTTTAAATTGCTTTTAACAGTCGAAGTAAGTGAAAGTCGTGTATTGCCCGCACCAGATTTTTCACTTTCACTTGCCGATTTCTGAAATACCTAATAATAAGGTATTGTGATCGTGTTGGAATTCCAGATTTAAACCCAAGGACATGTTTTATGGCCCCCTAAGTGCAACTAAGAAATTGGCACGAAAAGGTCTCAGTGTGTGCCTGTTTCAAGTCAAGCCCGAAAAAAAACGTTGTATGAAACTAAAATCTTATATTCAAAAAATCTACAATTCTGGGATGTAACAGTTTCTTTTTTACGAAAATCAAAGAAATGGAAAATCCACTTTATGCTTTTTTTTTTTACATTCCTCTTAAAAACTGCTCAAACGATTCTGGTTAAACTCGCTATACTAATGGAGAATTTAATGGGTTTAATTATCATGTAGGTTCCATTCTGACTGAAATAGTTTCACAGGGATTAAATGCCGATATTTTAACTATTCTTCCTCTAAACCACCTTTAATTTTATATAGCCAAAGAAATTAACTATTTTACCTAGTTATCGCTGATAAAAAAAAACACGGACAAATGACAAAATAATCCAGTAACCAACTAAAGTAAAGAAAACGTAATGTAATAATAATATTTTGAAGGTAAATTTTGTTTTTCCGAACGGAGGAATGTAGATATTATACCGTTGGAACGCTGAAGATTTAAGAAAGTCTGGTTTTTTACCTTTAAAGTTGTAGATCGTAGTGGATTGTGACATTTATTGAAAAATATGAATTTCTATTTGTATATTATTTATTTATTTAACTAAAATAAGGATTATCATCTCCACAAAATATATCTACTTATTTTTTTTACTTTCACTTACTTATATATGAAGTAAGAGAAAGTAGTGAGAGCGTGAAAATTTCTAATTCCAGTTTTCAACGGAAATACACGTCTTAGGGTCCACTGTGTCCAAATAACCAAGTTCCGACAAAAGGTCTGTGTGTGCGCGCGCGTGTATGTGTGTGTGTGTGTGGTAACTCTGGGACGAAAAGGAAATGTTCTTTGAAACTGAAAGTTCATATTTAAGACAACTATACGCCCGAGATGTTACAGAAACTTTTTCATCAAATCGGCTGACCAGAAAAGCCACTTTATACCATGCATTTTGGACCTCTTTACGATTTTCTCAAAAACAGCTTAAACTATTTGGATTAAAATCTCTATATCGATGTAAAATTAAATGAGCTTTACTATCATGTAGCTTCCATTCTGATTGAAATAGTATGACAGGCTTAAATATTTTAAATTTTCATTTGCTAAAGTACCTTTAATTCTGTAGATTCTATAAAAATAACTATATTTTCTTGTTACCAGTGATTCGTTTCTAAATTAAAAACAAGTAGATATCTAAGTTGAATGAATTCTATATCCAACTAAAGGAGAAAACATAAATCATATTTTTGTATGCAAGTTTTTGTTTTTGAATATAAGAACAGTAATATACATGTATAATATACCGTTGGAACGCTGAAGATTTAAGAAAGTCTGGTTTTTGACCTTTAAGTTGTAGATCGTAGTGGATTGTGACATTTATTTAAAAATATGAATTTCTAACTGTATATTATTTATTTAATTTATTAATTTAACTAAAATAAGGGTTATCATCTCTACAAAATATATCTACATATTTATTTACTTGCACTTACTTATATATGAAATAAGAGAATATAGTGAGATCTTAAAAATTTTCGAATTCTAGTTCTCAACGGAAATACACGTCTTGGGGTCCACTGTGTCCAAATAACAGGTCCCGCAAAAAGGTCTGTGTGTGTGTGTGTGTGTGTGGTGTGGTAACTCCCGGGCGAAAACGAAATGTCCTATGAAACTGAAATTTCATATTTAAGACATCTATACGCCCGAGAAGTTACAAAATCTTTTTTACTAAAATCTGATGACCCGAAGTCCTACTTTATACGATGCATTTAGCGCCTTTATACGATTTCCTCAAAAACGGCTCTAACGATTTTGATTAACCTCACTATATCGATGTAAAATTTAAAGGGCTTTAATATTATGCAGGTTTTATTCTGATTGGTTTGTGGTATCTCCTGGGCGGAAACGAAAAGTCTTATGAAACTGAAATTTCATATTTAAGACAACTATATGCCTGAAATGTTACAAAAACCTTTTCATCAAATCGGCTGACCAGATGAGCCTCTTTATACCATGCATTTTGGACCTCTTTACGATTTTCTCAAAAACAGCTTAAACGATTTTGATTAAACTCTCTATATCGTTGTAAAATTAAATGAGATTTACTATCATGTAGGTTCCATTCTGATTGAAATAGTATGACAGGGCTTAAATGCCGATATTTTAAATTTTCATTTACTAAAGTACCTTTAATTCTGTAGATTCTATAAACATGTTATTTTCTTATATTTTCTTGTTACCAGTGCTTCGTTTCTAAATTAAAAACAAGTAGATATCTAAGTTGAATGAATTCTATATCCAACTAAAGGAGAAAACAGAAATCATATTTTTGTATGCAAGTTTTTGTTTTTGAATATAAGAACAGTAATATAAATGTATAATATACCGTTGTAATGCAAAAGATTTTAGAAAAAAATATTTTTTTATACATACTATTGTAGATTGATTGGAGAGTGATTCTACGTATTTCTTTATTTCCAGATCGGCTGCGTGAGCCATACATTGGTTTATATAAAAAAAAAATAAATAAAAAAAAAAGAGTGATAAATGACCTATAAAACAAACTGATTGTCGTAGATAATAAATTAATAAATTATTTTATGAAACACATGTTTCTTTTAAAACCCAATCTAAATAATTCTTCATCAATTTATTTCCGTTTCTAAATCTGTTTAAAAATTCTTAAATTGATATGAATAACGGAGGTAAGTGAAAGTCGTGTGTTGCGCGCACCAGATTTTTTGTTAAATATCATGTTCTTAAAATTTATATTTACAAGTAAGGTATTTGAAAGTCTTGTATTGTGCACACCAGAATTTTATTGTCGTTGTGTCTGATACGTTTTCAGGAACTTTTTACATATAATAACTATGCTATAACAAAAAATAAACTTAAAAGAACTATAAAAATGTAAATTAACGAATAACTTTAGAAAACATTCTTATAATACTGTAATATACCTAGCGTCTCGTATTAGAATCACAACTTCTGATACTAATCAATTCATTCGGATTCGTTCCAATAAATTAACTAGTTCAATCAACCAAAACATAGAATGTTTCATTCAATAAATTCCTAATCAAATAGATATCTCTGATTAAGATGTTTCGTTCGAGATGGAACCATAAAGTTGAATCCTCAACCAATCATCAATGAAGCCCGTCGAAATTTATTTTTTGTCGGCCTGTATCGTCGATTTAAGATATTACCGTTGTTAGTTGGCAATATATTTGATTTACGAAATTACTTAATTAACCTTTCCAATTATAAGCCGGGTCTAGAATGTTTTTTGGCCTTCGTATCTAGATATGATTTGAAGAAATCGCGATTAATTATGCATGTTTCGTAAGAGGGAAATGAAACATATATCTTCCCGAAGTAAGCATTTCATGCAAATTTTAAGGATCCGGATTGCTGAACTAGAAACAGACGAATTTTTTTATTCTACGGATGGAAAGATCGGCTTGCTCTTAAGAATAGAACATGAAATACATCAAACAAAAATAATTATTCGATTGCAAGAACATTTATTTTACATTAATGTAAATAAATAAATCACAAAGTTATTTACTGAACACATACTAAATATCAATTAACGGTTTTATTTAGCTTCCCTATAGTATTATGTGATCTACTTTTGTTGTACTGTAATAAATGAGTTTGGAAATACTGTTGTAATTTACGTAAATAAATACCTTTCTTTTGGAAAAACTTGTATTTCGAAAGAATTATTTATTTTTAAAAGAAGTATAAACAGATGGATAAGAAGAGTGTGGACATATCTAAAATGATTGAAGTTTTAAACAAATAATTTTACTTTTGTTAGCACTGAAACCTTTCTCGACGTAGAGCAGGACTTTGATCGAGTCTACCACACCGGGTCTGCTCTGCTGTACCTGTAATTCCTTCCCCCTACACACTTTCTCATTATCTAGTCCCACTATTCCTCTCGTCACGTCGCACTGGGGACTAAGTTATTCCAATGGTTCGATTATGTCAACTTTAAAAAAATACCTTTAATTATTTTCATTTGTAATAGAATTTAATCTTTATTAGTTCAAGCTCAGTTTTCATAAATATTTATAATTATGGTGACACAAACTGCTATCACAATTCTATTTATTAATTAAATTATTGTTTTTATATTAAAACTAGCTGACTCGACAAAAGTTGTTTTGCCATATAAATTATTTCTAGGAAATTTCTAATGTAGAAAAAAATAACTAACTTATTGTAAGTATGTAGTATATGAGTGAAAAATCGCTGAGAACGATGAGGGAATATAAAAATAACGAAACACCAAACATTAATTTTTTTAATTTATTATAATTTATTCCTTAAAATAATATATATCATTAATTAATTACGACAGAAACACTAACAAAAATATTAATCTCTTAATGCTATAGCGTGAATAATATTTTTTGTTAGCCCATGTTTACCTTACAAAAACAAACTGGAAGGTTTACCTTCTCCAGAGCATGCCACGTGTCATCGTCCGTGAGAAAAACATGAGTTACACTGAGATATTAAAATGATAATCGTAAAGGTTACTACCATGCTTGATTCATGAACAATAATAATGACCGAAAACTGTGGATGTAGTGAGAGAAGGCTTATTGTCGGAGAGAAACAGGAGACCGGCCACAGTCTCGTCCATACTCCATACTGTTCACTGGCTGAGAAGTGACACCGGTAGACGTCTGGCGAGGATAACTTACCAAGTGATAATTGATCAGTTATCGAATGAGATTAAAATTTATTATATTACTAAGGTAGGTAGGTAAGGTGTTTTAGGGCGATAAATTTCTAGATTATTACGCCCGTAAATAGTTTACTCAATATATTATTTCTTAATTTAGAATAATTACCTGTATAATTTCTTTACAATGCATAGTTGATAATGATAGACTTAAATTAATAATAATTACAATTTTTTTTCTTTATTTTCTTTTGTTTATCATTTTGTCTTTTATTTATTTTTAAATTTATGTATCTATATTTTATTATATGTATATATCTTTTCCTTTTACACTGTTTATTTATTTTTTTTAATTTTTAATTTTTTAATTTATTTATTTATTATTATTATTTTTTTTATTATTATTTTTTTTTTCAACATATATCTTTATACCTTATCGTAAATCTGAATTTCTTTTAGGACTTCTATGACTAAATCGAGCACCTGCTTATTATCACCTAATAATGGTGGCAGTTTCCTAGGCAGGGCTCGAGAAGAAAACGCAGCTACGTACAGCGGACAGTCTTCTAAGATGTGTTGCATTGTGAGCGGAGTAGAGCATCTTACGCATTTTGTTTCCTCTGATCTATCCATAAGGTAGCCATGGGTGAGTCGCGAGTGGCCGATTCGCAACCTGGTGATTACTACTTCTTCTCTTCTAGTGCCCCTCACGCAGCTTCTCCAGAGTTTTGTCGTGTTCTTGATTCCTCGCAGCTTATTACGAGGGCTCACAGATTGCCAGGATGTTTCCCTGTCATTGAAGACCTTATCTCTTAACCATTTTTTTAAGTCTTGGAGCTCGAACATTTTTAACGGTGAAGTAGACAGTTGCGCAGCTTCTTTTGCTGCTTTGTCAGCTGCTTCGTTCCCTGGTATTCCAACATGGGCTGGTGTCCATATGAAGGTGATAGATTTTCCAAACTCTTTTAATGTGGCTAGATAATTTTTAATGGTATTCAAAACATTGTTTTTTGAGTATTGTTTTCCCAGGGACTTAAGGGATGTTAAGGAATCTGTACAGATTATGATATCTCGTCTGTCCGAATTGATGGCTGTAAACAAACCTGAGCTAATAGCTTGTAGCTCTGCGGTGTGTACAGAGGCAAAGGATGGGAGCTTGTACTTTATGGTCTCCTGGGCAGAGATGACTGAGCAGCCTACTTTGTCTCCAGTCTTGGAGCCATCAGTATATGATATGACTGTCTCGATATGTTTCATTGACTATGGCGAAGAATTCTTTTATCAACATATTTTGTGGTAATTTTCCTTTAAGACCTTGGAGTTTTAGGTTTATGGTTGGTGGAGTATAGGTCCATGGTGGATTTTCCAATCTGATGTTGGTGTTGTCGACTTCGTTTTTGATCATCATAATCGTTGCTCTTTCTCTAACTCCTAGGGGAGCAGGAGAACGAGGTTTAGCATCATAATTTCGACAATGTTTTGGATAGAAAATATGACGATATGCTGGGTTATTGTGTTGCGGGATGAGTTTCGCAAGGTATGATGAGATGATTTGTTGTCTTCTAAATATCAAAGGTGGAATACTGGACTCAGAGCATAAACTCATTATTGGCGATGTTCGGAAGGCACCAGTTGCCAGGCGGATTCCGGTGTGATGGACGGAGTCTAGAAGTGATAGGTGTGTTCTTTTGGCCGATGAGTAAGATACACAGCCATAATCGAGCTTTGGTTGAATTAGAGCCTTATATACGATGAGCATACTTTTCCTATCGGCTCCCCAGGATGTTCCTGCAAGAACCTTTAGAATATCAAGCCTTTTCCTGCATACTTCCCTGAGGTTCTTTATGTGGCCGGTCCAATTCAGCTTTTCGTCTATTATTAAGCCAAGAAACCTAACTTCGTTAGTGAACCTAAGCGCATTTGTTCCAAGAGTCAGCACTGGGGTGCATGTAGGTTTCCGTTTCCTTGAGAAAAGGACGCATTTAGTTTTCTCTGGAGAAAATTTAAAATTATTCTTTGTAGCCCAAACTTGTAGTTTATTGAGCGTGTTTTGAAGTATTGTTTTCACCCACTCCGCATTGGAGAATCTTAAAAATATCGCGATATCATCAACAAATAAGAAGGTTTTCACAGGTCGGGGTATTATTTCTGTTATAGTATTCATGGCTATGGCAAAAATAACACAACTAATGACACTCCCTTGTGGAATTCCGCATTCTAATACCTTAGGATTAGAGAGAATATTGCCGATTCTTGTTCTTATCGTTCTATTAAATAGAAAATTTTTAATAAAGATTGGCAGGTTCCCACCGAATCCCCAGTCGTACAATTGCTTGAGAATTAAATTTTTGCTGACTGAGTCGTACGCTTTCTCTATATCGAAAAATATCCCAATCGCTTCTTGTTTTGTAATAAATGTATCAAGTATTTCGGCCTCCAATGTGGCAAGGTGGTCAGCGGTAGATCGTCCTTTCCTAAATCCGCGTTGCACTGGAGACAGTAACATATGCTGTTCTAGATGCCAAAGTAGCCGCTTGTTAACCATTTTTTCCATAAGTTTGCACAAGCAGCTGCTTAGGGAAATTGGCCTGTAGTTATTCATTTGAGATTTATCCTTTCCAGGTTTGGGTATTGGGATAACTAGTGATTCTCGCCATGATACAGGGAATTCTTGGGATGTCCAGATTTTATTATAAAGATGTAGCAGGGCATGTTTACCAGCAATTGGAAGATTTTTCAACATGAGGTTATGGATATCATCAGGTCCAGGTGTGGTTGGCTTCAGTTCAGCTATTGCTTGGTCAAGTTCGATACCCGAGAAAGGAATGTTGTAAAGATCGTTTGTTTTAGTTGGAAAATTGACATCTGCGGTGGGTGATGAATCGTTATTACTAAAATTACTATTACAAAATAGGGGTTGTTGATAGAAGGTTGACAATTTAGGGTTGGTTGTGTGTACTTTTTAATGCAACATTATACAAAAATAATTGTTTTTATTTATTATTGGAATTCACAACTTTATACAGGAATACAACAAGTAAATTAGACGAAATATATAAAGGTATGAAGCACATCTAGAGAAGCTTCCGAATGGAAGCACTCTACAAAAATAATTAAAATTTTTTTTCCACAAAATTAAAAAATAATTTTAGGGGTGGACAACCCTTAGGGGTATTAAAAATAGATAGTAGCCGATTCTCAGACCTATTTAATGTGCATATAAAATTTCGTAAAAATAGGTCGAGCCGTTTCGGAGGAATATGGTAGCCAACAATGTGACACAAGAATTTTATATATTGGATTAAGATATTATCGTACTTTTTTTTCTCTCTATTTTGATCATTTGAAAATAATTGTATATATTTATTGTAATGATAAATCTGATTATTTTTATTTTTTTTATTTATTTATTTTTTCTGTTCTTTGGCCAGTTATAATTGTTATTTTTCTTGTACATTTATGTTACTCATACGGACCTTATCCTAGAATAAATTTGTTTTTTATTTTATTCATTCATTATATATAAACAAGTCTACTAGAGATCGATTCCTAATTTACAATTATTTCCTCCATTCACTAAGAATAAGCCTGTTAAAAATGCATCCAATGTAATTGAAAATCATTTTCATCTCTATATAAGTAATGATAAGATAATCAGCATTTACGCAATCCTCCCATCGACGCCTCGGCCTACCTTTCGTACGCCTACCAGTCGGTTCAGCGAATATCAATATCGGAATCCGTTCCTCACTGAGCCCAACAACTTTACTCGCCCATTTGAGTCTTCTCCCCGATGCTACCAATTCAATTATATTCACAGGGTACAAGCTCTGCAATTACGCAATCTCTATATAAGTAAATATAAAATTGTTTTTCTTAATAATATTATTTCAAATATAAAACGCTTTATAAGCTGTCAAAATATATGGAATGTTATCCCAATTTGGAAGGCTTGACAGAGCTAGAATATTGAATTTTAAAAGTTTCTAGTGATCATGTTTTTAGATGATATAATAAATCTGTTCGGTTTCGAGGGACTGAAAAATATTTATTTTTTTTCTTTTGTTAATTACTATTTATATATACATTTCTTAGAACTTATCAATATTAATATTATTACGAACATACATACTACATCTGCAAATAAGGTTGTTATTAGACATTTATTATATAGTCATTGCTTTTGTTATTAATTAATAAATAGGCAAGTGATAGAGTATAGTACAGATTAATTAAGATCATTAATATGGATAGAAAAGTGAGTAGGAGTGAAATCAGACCCGTATTTAACATTGATGTTGAATTAGTTTGATTCTGAGAAGTTCCAACTACTCAATAATATTAATTGAGTCTGAAGAAGTTAATAGTTCTGAACAGTCATCAACAGTCGTTCTTGAAATCAAATTGAATAAAGTTTGTGTTTCACAATAATAGAAAATGTTTTTAGATAAGAATTGATTATAACATTTTTGTTGAAATACTCATTAAGGGATCTAATTGAATAATACTCAAATTTTAATTAATTTTTGTAATAATTGAGTTTATTTTGTTTTATTTTAATGTGAGTAATTTAGTTGATTGGCTGGGCAAAGCCAACTGTGTTGAATTATAGGAGGATTAAAAGACCAAAGATTGTTATTATTGCGTGTTCGAAGGACGTTAAATTAAATTAAATAGTTATCTATACAATAAAAAACTTGCGTGCTTAGGTAGTTAGGCGTCTGTCATCGTTTTCTTACTTTTGGAAGTAGATTAGCAGCACATTCTTTATTAGGTTAATGTTTCCTGTAAATTAGCGGTTCACAAAATAATTCTGGAATTAAGTTTCAATACAAACAAGTCAAGCCTTAGGAATATCTCTTTCTTAGGAGTTCTTCAGTAGAAAAATTATTCGAAAGTAGATAATATAAAATGCCAAAACAAATACTATAGCACCATGGTTACAATACGATTTCTTGTAGTCGTACTCCTGGAAACGGGTGTACCTAGGGTTTGGTCTCACCAACGACTTCTTAACAAAAATTATCCAGTTCTGTTTTTTTATTATTATTTTTTTGTCGTATTATGCAAATTTTACTTTTATTTTGGGATTTCAATGAAGATATTCGTAGTTTTTTGAAAACTAGTGCTGTATTCGTGTGTATGTGTATGTATAATCTCGTGCGGTTATTACTTTTGGAATTGTATTCGATCATTTAAATTATAAGAAAGAATAATTCAGTCACTTTATATATATATATATATATATATAACTAGTAATTTTATTTATCTATAAAATATAATCCAAAATCAAAACATTAAACAAAATGTTGAAATTATACAGAACATATTCATATGGTTAACCAAGTACAACATTAAAGTTCTTAACTTTGCGAGGTGAGTTAAAGAGTTATAGAGTAGAGGCAGAACCCTTCTAGCTTCACTTTAACTAAAATAAATTTAAGAACATTGAAATGCCCTTTGAGATGATATAAGTTTAAAAGAATTAATTTAATTTATTTTCGATGTAAACGTGTGTTTAGAAAATAATCTATTATCTAAATCAATCGGTAGGTTTTATAATTTTGTGTATCAGATAATATTTTTTCTAAATCTCTAAAGCTTTCCAACGGTATATTATATATCTATATTACTCTTATTTTTTTTAAACACAAATATTAGTTATAGCAGTTCATTCCAAAAATTATATATATATATATATATATATATATATATATATATATATATATATATACCTTTAAGATCTGGTTGTTTATACATCGTAGGGCCTCAAATTTATTTTTGTTACAGTGATTTCAGTTACTTTATTGAACATTCTGGATTCGATGGTTATTTCCGACCGTTAACCACCTCCTGAAGGTGTGAATTGTTTGCTGTGCTGGTATTTATATTCATATTTAAATATGTCAAACATTAATAAACACAATTAATGAAACACGGAAAACAAAATATTCAATATCGAATAATTTTTAATAGCAGGCAAATGGTCAAAATGCCTTAAATGTACAACGTGCAAGGCGTTCTAATTTCATGATACTCTGTTCAAATACTGTGGATCCAAAAAAAGAGAAATATATACAGTAAAGAACTGATTCGATTTAAAAGTTGATAAAGAGGGGACTGATTCTGCGTTTGGGTTTATATGGAAATCAAGGAAGGTAAAGAGCTATAGAGAAAATTCCGAAGCAAACTACAAAATATAAGAAGCTATCAGCAATGGATTTATCTTGTAAGATTTTGATAAATATATCTGCATATTAATTTAAACTAAAATATCTCTATTACGGTAGCCGTGGGACAGCCATGGAGTGGCGAAACCATCCTAGAGCACATCAAGTTCCTAAAAATAAAGTACTTAAAATTGGCAAAAAAAACTGGGACTGAAACTTATCTCGCCCTAATAATTCCATAGTCGTTAGCCTAAAAACTGTGAACTAAAACCAATCTCAATTATACTAACCTGTCACAAGTATGTTCCGTAATTCCGAGTTATGTAACATGCTAAATTCCCCAGAGGCCTCTTCTCTCTTTGGACCAAATATTTTACGTAGAACTTTAAGATGTTCATCCTTAAAAGTAAAAAAGTGACGCAGACTGGGACCAAAAAAATGCTGGCCGAAAGTAGAATTTTATTTCGTTGTATATTTTACATGCATTAATTAAGATTCGTTTTTTCATATTTAGGCCTCAATAGTTTTAATCTTTGGAATTTTATTCTAATAAGAGATAGACACTTGGTGAAATATAGCGAGTCAATTTGTTCTGTCAGTTCTTCTCAAACAGTTATATTGAAACTTTGGCAACATCAATTGATTATGGGCACACTTAAAAAAAGTGAGATTATAATTTTTCTATGCTTCAGAATAGGGTTTTTAAACGGTACTTTAAATTTTTTTACAAAAAACCATCAAATATAACATTCTATGTAGGAAAGGGTTAATGATTGAACGATGCATTGAGCAGAGTTATTTTGTTTATTTGTGTTTGTTTAAAGGCGTAAAACTCCGAACTCATCAACGCCTGAGTTATTTTTACTTTCACTTACCTTTTTATGAAATGTATAGTATTTTCCCTAGTATTTTCTAGAAACTAAAATTACTGAATTATTTTTCTGCTTTTTGCAGGTCCATGTGGTCTAATACCCTACCTTTCAAGAAGGCAGCTTTGTAAGTGGATGTAGGAGTCTAATAGAAAAGCAATCGATGAAAAAAAAACAGTTTGTAATTAATCAAATTATCAATGTTTTCGAGATCCAATACGGCGATGACCTTGCCAATTTACTGTCCAAACTAAGCTCGTTCAGTTTCGAGTATCAAAAAAAAAATTGCATAAAAAATATCTTTGTTCTTTTTTTCTTTCGTTGGATATCGGATTCTTCCAACATATATAAGTATATATATTCATTCTGATTGAACCAGTCTTCAAGGTCTTGAATACCGATAGTTTAAATTTTCTTTTTCTCAAGTACCTTTACTTTGATATATTTTAATAAATTAACGATATCATCTTTTATTATTAAAAAAAAAAAGAGTAAATATATATTTACTGTTTTTTTCAATGAATACAAGATGATATCGTCAATTTATTAAAATCTATCAAAGTAAAGGTACTTGAGAGAAAGAAAATTTAAACTATCGGTATTCAAGACCTTGAAGACTAGTTCAATCAGAATGAAATATAAAAAGGTGCAAAATACATGGTATAAAGTAGATCTCTCGGTAGGCCGATTTTAAAGAAAAACTTGCTCGAAATGTTACTGCGTATAGTTGTTTCAAATATGAAATTTCTGTTCCGCACGACTTTTTCATTTTAGCGCTAGGCCTACCACACACCTAACACCTTATTGCAGGACTTGGCCATTTGGAATCAGGGGACCCTTGAACGAGTATTTCCCTTGAAAATAGGAATTCGAAAATTTTCAGGATCGCAATATTTCCCTCACTATATATTTCATTTATAGGTAAGTGAAAGCAAAAATTAAGTCGTGGGTTAGGAGAACCCTTCAGTTTCCCTAGCGTCAAGATAGGCATGGAGTAGACGGTCAGCCACAAATCGACGTTGCTAGTGAGCGTAGTCAAGCGTCGAAAGACTGAGAAATCGTCATATCAAGCATCCAGTAAACCAGTTGCTTACGTTGCCTAGATGATACTATGTGCTTAAGGTCAAAATAGTGCTGTATTTTTGGTCAGAGAGAAGCTTTGAGATCTCCGTTTAAAGTCAGCGGTGTTATTTTCTCCTATCATTATGTCTCGGGAACGAGATCTGCTTTTGACTTTGTGACTGCTATGAGCAGGAACGCATATCAGCTCTTGAGAAATACATCCAAAGCGGACTATTTCATACGAAAGTGCAACAGAAAAAGAAGAAATGCTATCCTGAGTCTGGTGTCACTGTAATGGAATATTTTGCTTAGTAGAACTTCAGTCAAACTTTTTCTCAGATACGATCTTTGTTTGTGATTCTCCTACCCACAAGCGTAGATAGTCAATCTGGTTCAGAAAATATCGGTCAATTTTAATATTGTTTTGCATTTTGTGTATATTTATTATTTCATAGTATCTTAAAACGCTATTTTTTTATATCAAGCCGTTTAATACATAAAAATCTTTAGAAAACTAGATAAATCGTCAAGTTACCTCCATTTTTTTAGGAGCTTCGCAGTATTTAATAAATATTTTTTTCGTGTATAGCAGCTCAAGAACATGGAAGTAGCTGATTTCAGAACTTAGGCGCGAAATTTTCGATTTTGTCCCAGTTTGTGACGGAAGAATAATTGATTTATAAATTACAACTTTAAAGTTTCTTGATAAAAGGCGCGAGCAAAGTAATTTCGCAAATTAATAATAACACGCATATCTGTCCTCTAACCACAACTTTATTTCTCCCTGGATATCGTTTTTTCTAGTTATAATAGAACTTAGATATTTACAATTCTCTACATATTCAAACGCATGTTCTGATAAATTAGTATAACCACCGTTTCTTTTTACGTAATTTGAAATAATTACTTACTGATTGACTGATTTAAACACAACATACCAAGGTCTCAAAAAATACATGGTTGGTAACAGTAAAATAAATTAATGTTAATGCACCAAAATGTTTTAGGAAACGTTACATAGTGTTAACATCACTAATAATCGATTTTACAATACACGATATTTATACTTCAACAGTTTATTGTTTATTTATTTATGCTTTATGGCTACTGTGGCTAATCGGACGATGCTACAGTGGGATTCCTAAATTTCACCTATTCGGTTTTAATAGGATAGGGATCCTTAGCGAGTACCTGACATCGCACAGGCACGGGACCACCTTTTAACGTCCCTCCGAAAGACGGCATAACTAAGGATTTTTACTCCCACTAAAAACTCCATGAACCACCTGCAGGTTCGAACCTTTGGCATAGGAGGCTGTTATGCTAGCCATCCTGTTGCAGATGATCCCTATACTTTAACAGTTTCTACTACAGTCATAAAGTTCATTTTGGTATGTATTTATTTCAAGCCATATCTTTTAACCGGTTGTCAAAACATACTTTTATTTAGATGTATAGTTTCTGCTTTTTTGCCAAGCAGTACCAATTAATTGGTGTACCTCAGAGACATAAAGTTTATACACACACCCACATATATATATATATATGTATATAACTCCTTTGGTATTTCGTCTATAAATGGAGTACTGATAAGAAAACGTCCCTAAAAGAAAATATTTGAGTTATTATTTCTGGGAAAGAAACCTTCTTTAATTTTCCATAGTGCAAAGCTTAGATAAAGGATGTTTCCACTGCATAAAAACTCAATTAACTACTCCTTAATTTTATTTTTAGTTGACTCATAGTTATTATATATCGAAATGAAAAGACAACTATTATCAAATGCTGTTTGTATTAAAATAGCTCTACCAAAGATACTTAAATTAAACTCTTGAGTAAAAAAAAAAAAAGAAGCTCTTAAGAACTGTGTTACTAATAATTGGACTATTTTAATATATCTCTATCTTTTTTAGGTATTATTTTTGAAATAATTAAGTAAAGAAAAAGGCGACACATGACTTTCACTTGAAAAATATTTTAACTTGATTTTAATAAAACGTGTATTCATTTTGGTTGGAAACATGCGATATAGATTAAATAATAAAACTACATTAAATTGTTATTTAGTTTATTGTTTATTGCATATTCATCACTTGATATTAACTTTTACAACTTTGTGCATCAGATAATATTTTTTCTAAAGACTTTTTCTTCCAACGGTATATTATATGTCTATATTACTGTTCTCATCATTAAAAGCTTGTTTCTGATATGGATTAACAAATTGGCCTATTAATTAAAATAATTAATTAAATTGAATATCTATAGAAACATGTTTTTTTTATTAAAAAATGTATTATATTATCATGTGAAATAATAATCAGTTAGTTTTATCGGCTTTTCTTCACTCTTCATTAACTTTTACAAGCTTATGTATAAGATAACATTTTTTCCACAATATTTCTCTTGCCAGCAGTATATTATACGTCTATGTCACTGTTCTTAATATAAAAAAAAAAAGTTACATAAAAAAAAATAGTTTTTTCTCTTTCATCCTTAAGTTGGTCATAAAATTCGTCCAACTTGCATATTTAGCTGTCTTTCATCAATGTCATTAACATGATATGGTTAATCTTTTGGAATGTACAAAATTAAAGGTAGTTTAGAGGAAGACAATTTATTATTTATATTTATTTATTATTACTATTATTTATTGCTCACATAAGTTAATCCAATGAGCAATGCCCTAATCAAAATCTAATAGATTTCCTTAACACTATACTTACCAATGTGGTTTTAGGCGGAATCGCTCGACTATTGACCAAATATTTTCCTTACGTCAAATATTAGAGAAAAAATTGGAATACAACGGTGTAGTCCATCAACTTTATATCGATTTTAAAAAGGCTTATGATTCAATAGACCGTCAGAAGCTATATAATATCATGATTGAACAGGGAATACCTAGAAAGTTAGTAAACCTAGTAGAGATGTGTTTGTCGGAAACATTCCATAAAGTTAGAATCGGTCATAATTACTCCGAGAGATTTGAGGTTCGATCGGGTTTGAAACAGGGTGACTCCCTTTCACCTGTGTTATTTAATTTAGCTTTAGAATATGTCATAGAAAAGGTGATGTGTACCGAGAAAGGCTTAAATATGGGTGACAAGATTCCGGTTTTGGGGTATGCCGATGATCTGGTACTGCTAGGTGAAGACACGGAAACCATACAACTAAATACAAGCGTGTTAATAAAAACCGGTAAAGAAATAGGACTCGAATTAAATACCGATAAGACGAAGTATATGATTAGTAGCAGAAACGGTGTCGATCTTGGTGATATTGATGTATCAGGTCATACTTTTGAACACGTAGAGAAATTCAAGTATTTAGGTTCAATTATAACTAGAAAAAATGAAATCCAGGAAGAAATAAAGTCCCGGTTAAAGGTGGGAAATGCGTGTTATTATTCAGTTGCTAAGTTACTTAGTTCGCGGCTTCTATCTAAAAACTTAAAGATTAGAATTTATAAAACTATTATTCTTCCAACGGTTCTTTACGGATGTGAAACGTGGCCGCTTACTTTGAAGGATGAACAACGGCTAAAGGTTTTCGAAAATAAGGTATTGCGTAAAATATTTGGTCCAAAGAGAGATGAGGCCACTGGGGAGTTTAGAAGGTTGCATAACGCGGAATTGCGGAACTTGCATCCTGTGAATATAATTGAGCTGATTGCATCGCGGAGACTCAAATGGGCGAGTAAAGTTGTTGGGCTCGATGACGAGCGGATTCCGAGAAAGTTGATATTTGCTGATCCGACTGGTAGGCGTCCAAAAGTTAGACCGAAGCGTCGATGGGAGGATTGCGTTAAGGCTGATCTAGGGAGCTTGGGCTTGAATGGTGAGCATTGGACGAGTCTGTGTAAGCGGAATTTGGTGGTATCGGCATCGAACCTTCAGGTTCGCTAAGCCTATTATTATTATTATTTATTATTATTATTATTATAACACTATACTTCCATCTATCCTTTGAGCCCTGATATACTAGAACTTCATTTATACTTGAGAGATACAAGATCCGCAATTTTGGTTAACAGTTTTGTTAATTTAAACCTGGTTTGTTTCTTGGCAGAAATTGCTAGCATAAAATAAAATTATAGAGCATAATAAAGGGTATTCCAGCAGATTGGTGTTATATATAGTAAGGGAAAGTATTGCGATCGTGAAAATTTCAACGGGAATACACGTTTTAGGGTCTCCTGAGGCCAAATAGCCAAGTCTCGCAAAAAAGTATTTTTTAAGACAATTTAAAATATTGGCATTTAAGCCCTTTCAGACTATTTCAATCTTAATAAAACCTACATGATATTAAAGCCCATTAAATTTTACATCAATATAACGAGTTTAATCAAAATCGTTAGAGCTGTTTTTGAGAAAATCGTAAAAAAGTGCAAAATGCATGGTATAAAGTGGCTCTTCTGGTTAGCCGATTTTGGTTAAAAGTTGCTTTAACATCTCGGGCTTATAGTTGTCTTAAATAAAAATTTCATTTTAGTACGACTTTTCGTTTTTCGCCAGACTTTCTCAATAAATATTAATCATTAATACATCTGACGGTTTGTAACATTAGCTTAAAATTATTGTATGAATGGGATCCTTTAGCAATATTATTATTGTCTATTGCGACAAACTGAAATACATACGAATAAAAAAACCAAAAAAAAAAACCCTTAAAATATATGATTTATAATTGTTCACACTTATATCATA
The DNA here is from genome assembly GCA_023052935.1 of Piezodorus guildinii. Lineage (NCBI taxonomy): Eukaryota > Metazoa > Arthropoda > Insecta > Hemiptera > Pentatomidae > Piezodorus > Piezodorus guildinii. Next base: position 73,606,710 of record CM041293.1, on the reverse strand, counting down.
ACGTTACTTAGCTTTTTAGCGGTTTCTTTGTTACCAATACTTGATATTTGCCGAAGTTTCGTTTATTTTCATAAGTGACTGACTATACTAATTATATATTTTATTTTATTTATTTTGTTTGGTTTGCTGTCCCTAAAAACGATGGATTAATCTATATAAATGCTTTACCGGTTCTGCCTGATCGATCAACATAATCAAGATAATTCTGCTATACACCTAAGTGTGTGCTATGTTATCTTGATTTTATGTCTAGGAGAACATATTATCAAAAGCTTGTTTCTGATATGGATTAAAGTTGGCCTATATTTTCAGTTCTAAAAAATTCTGTTTCAGGAAGAAGAATCTACGATAAATCCATAAATTATAATAATAATAATGACAGGCGTAGGGTATCCAAAGGTTCAACACCACTAATTATTGCTCACATAAGTTAATCCAATGAGCAATGCCCTAATCAAAATCTAATAGATTTCCTTAACACTATACTTCCATCTATCCTTTGAGCCCTGATGTACTAGAACTTCATTTATACTTGAGAGATACAAGATCCGCAATTTTGGTTAACAGTTTTGTTGTGCCGTTAGGCATTACATCGTGGAGGGGAGTGACTGTGTGCTACCTCACTGTCGCAGGCTAACTCCTGCCTCGCCTTTCCTTTTCTTCGGTCCTCAGCTTCTTCATGATATCTGCTGACATGCGTTGGCCAGTATAGTATTAAGGAAATTAATACTATACTTCCATCTATCCTTTGAGCCCTGATGTACTAGAACTTCATTTATACTTGAGAGATACAAGATCCGCAATTTTGGTTAACAGTTTTGTTAATTTAAACCTGGTTTGTTTCTTGGCAGAAATTGCTAGCATAGAATAAAATTATAGAGCATAATAAAGGGAATTCTAGAAGATTGGTGTTTTATATATAGTAAGGGAAAGTATTGCGATCGTGAAAATTTCAACGGAAAAACACGTTTTAGGGTCTCCTGAGGCAAAATAGCCAAGTCTCGCAAAAAAGTTTTTTTTTTTTTTTTTTTTACGAATGTAGGTTTAAATCATCAAAAGACGCGGATAGGCCCGTACCTATCCGTGTCTGGGATTCTTACCCACTAAAACCAACCTCCCCACACCTGTTTCTCTCCGACCACGGGACTGCCGTTAGGCATTACATCGTGGAGGGGAGTGACTGTGTGCTGCCTCACTGTCGCAGGCTAACTCCTGCCTCGCCTTTCCTTTTCTTCGGTCTTCAGCTTCTTCATGATATATGCTGACATGCGTTGGCCAGCCATCCAATGATCCTGAAAGAGCAGCATTAGGCTAATGAAATTATCGGTCGTTGGATCAGCGCCACAGGTACGCTTGAACTCTTCCCTCTCTCCCGGGAAGCGGCTACAGCAGAAGAAAACATGGGCCACACTCTCTTCTACTCCCGGGCACACTGGACATTCTCCTGTATCGTCCAACTTAAACCTAAACAGATAGGCACGGAAGCAGCCATGTCTCGTTAAGAACTGGGTGAAGTAGAAGTCTATTTCGCCGTGGTTTCTTGTGACCCATGGTTGAATCTGGGGTACCAGCCTGTGGGTCCACCTTCCTTTCGTTGCAGCCTCCCATCAACCCTGCCATTTCTGAATCGTCTCCATTCTCTCCTCAGTCCTGGAAATACGGGACGCTCTGTTATATGAGCGTCTTCGCTCTTCGGCGATCAGCTCTATTGGTGGCATTTTAGCAATGACACATGCTTCCTCATAAGATACAGTTCGGAAAGCACCTATAGCTTTTAGGACACTAAGACGATAGAAGGAAACCATCGGACTTCGATAGCTGAGTGTATTCAAGGCCCTTTCTCATATGGCGGCTGCATTGAGCAATATGAACGTTACAACATTTGGTATTAAAAGTCTACGACTGTGCCTGGGTCCTCCTACGTTTGGCATAAGTCGGGACAACGCTTTATTTAGATATAAGTTGATCGAATTAGAAATCCAAATAAAGGAGAAACTAATTAATTTTTTTTAATGCAATTGTTTCATCACTTGGCCATTGGATGGCGCTGCCGCACGCTACAGTGGGTTCATTCTGATTAAAATAGTCTGAGAGGGCTTAAGTGCCGACATTTCAAAATTTCTTCCTCTGAAGTACCTTTAGATTAGTAGTTTTTATGAAATTCATCATATCATCTGATTATTAAATCTAAAAAACAGGAAAATATATATATAAGTTGATCGAATTCGATAACCAACTAAAGGAGATAACTTCAAAAATATGTTTTTAATGCAATTTTTTTATTTTTAACTTAAGAACAGTAATATAAATGCATGCATACCGTTCGAATGCTAAATATTTTAGGAAAAATAATATCGTATACATACTATTGTAAAATTTAACGGAGAGTAATAAGAAGGTCTATTAAACAAACTTGTAGACGTTGATGACCCTTGGGTTTTACGCCTCAAAACCCAAACTAAATTTTGTTAATTTAAACCTGGTTTGTTTCTTGGCAGAAATCGCTAGCATAAAATAAAATTATAGAGCATAATAAAGGGTATTCCAGCAGATTGGTGTTATATATAGTAAGGGAAAGTATTGCGATCGTGAAAATTTCAACGGGAATACACGTTTTAGGGTCTCCTGAGGCCAAATAGCCAAGTCTCGCAAAAAAGTATTTTTTAAGACAATTTAAAATATTGGCATTTAAGCCCTTTCAGACTATTTCAATCTTAATAAAACCTACATGATATTAAAGCCCATTAAATTTTACATCAATATAACGAGTTTAATCAAAATCTTTAGAGCCGTTTTTGAGAAAATCGTAAAAAAGTGCAAAATGCATGGTATAAAGTGGCTCTTCTGGTTAGCCGATTTTGGTTAAAAGTTGCTTTAACATCTCGGGCTTAAAGTTGTCTTAAATAAAAATTTCATTTTAGTACGACTTTTCGTTTTTCGCTAGACTTTCTCAATAAATATTAATCATTAATACATCTGACGGTTTGTAACATTAGCTTAAAATTATTGTATGAATGGGATCCTTTAGCAATATTATTATTGTCTATTGCGACAAACTGAAATACATACGAATAAAAAAACCAAAAAAAAAAAACCCTTAAAATATATAATTTATAATTGTTCACACTTATATCATAACGTTACTTAGCTTTTTAGCGGTTTCTTTGTTACCAATACTTGATATTTGCCGAAGTTTCGTTTATTTTCATAAGTGACTGACTATACTAATTATATATTTTATTTTATTTATTTTGTTTGGTTTGCTGTCCCTAAAAACGATGGATTAATCTATATAAATGCTTTACCGGTTCTGCCTGATCGATCAACATAATCAAGATAATTCTGCTATACACCTAAGTGTGTGCTATGTTATCTTGATTTTATGTCTAGGAGAACATATTATCAAAAGCTTGTTTCTGATATGGATTAAAGTTGGCCTATATTTTCAGTTCTAAAAAATTCTGTGTCAGGAAGAGGAATCTACGATAAATCCATAAATCATAATAATAATAATGACAGGCGTAGGGTATCCAAAGGTTCAACACCACTAATTATTGCTCACATAAGTTAATCCAATGAGCAAGCCCTAATCAAAATCTAATAGATTTCCTTAACACTATACTTCCATCTATCCTTTGAGTCCTGATGTACTAGAACTTCATTTATACTTGAGAGATACAAGATCCGCAATTTTGGTTAACAGTTTTGTTAATTTAAACCTGGTTTGTTTCTTGGCAGAAATTGCTAGCATAGAATAAAATTATAGAGCATAATAAAGGGAATTCTAGAAGATTGGTGTTATATATAGTAAGGGAAAGTATTGCGATTGTGAAAATTTCAACGGAAAAACACGTTTTAGGGTCTCCTGAGGCAAAATAGCCAAGTCTCGCAAAAAAGTTTTTTTTTTTTTTTTTTTTTTTTTTTACGAATGTAGGTTTAAATCATCAAAAGACGCGGATAGGCCCGTACCTATCCGTGTCTGGGATTCTTACCCACTAAAACCAACCTCCCCACACCTGTTTCTCTCCGACCACGGGACTGCCGTTAGGCATTACATCGTGGAGGGGAGTGACTGTGTGCTGCCTCACTGTCGCAGGCTAACTCCTGCCTCGCCTTTCCTTTTCTTCGGTCTTCAGCTTCTTCATGATATATGCTGACATGCGTTGGCCAGCCATCCAATGATCCTGAAAGAGCAGCATTAGGCTAATGAGATTATCGGTCGTTGGATCAGCGCCACAGGTACGCTTGAACTCTTCTCTCTCTCCCGGGAAGCGGCTACAGCAGAAGAAAACATGGGCCACACTCTCTTCTACTCCCGGGCACACTGGACATTCTCCTGTATCGTCCAACTTAAACCTAAACAGATAGGCACGGAAGCAGCCATGTCTCGTTAAGAACTGGGTGAAGTAGAAGTATATTTCGCCGTGGTTTCTTGTGACCCATGGTTGAATCTGGGGTACCAGCCTTTGGGTCCACCTTCCTTTCGTTGCAGCCTCTTATCAACCCTGCCATTTCTGAATCGTCTCCATTCTCTCCTCAGTCCTGGAAATACGGGACGCTCTGTTATAAATTAACGAATAACTTTAGAAAACATTCTTATAAGACTGTGATATACCTAGCGTCTCGTATTAGAATCAACACGTGTGTTGCGCGCACCATATATTTTTAAAATATCCGTTATGAAGTAGTAAATACGAGTAAAATTAGATAAACAACTACAAAACTACATTTATCAGGGCTAAATTGTGAACTATTCACCCTGACAAATGGTGCAATCATAAATTGTGTTCTTTTCCGCTAAACAAATCTATTAATACAATACTATATTTTGCTATTGAAATCAATCGAATGGGTGGCAAAGGAATTCATGGTCATTGAACAATAGCCAACATTCGTAATTCGTCTATTAATTAATGAATACTTATTCATTGGAATTCAGTGATTCATATTATTATAACTGCTCTTTATACTCTGCTTTTCATTGTTAGAAAGCAAGTTACTTAAACATTAAATGATGAATATTGAATTCAACAATACTTTCCTTAAATAACTATGCAGTCTGTTTTGTATATAACATGATACCACATACGTAAACATTATTCCATTAAACCAGTTCCCGAGAATATTTATAATAGAATACCATACAAAATTACATCAAATACATTATTATACAATCAACTGTCTAAACCTTCTTCTTCCTAATCCTCTTCGATCCATTAATGGCGTTGAGGGGCCTCAATCCAGCGCTCCCAGTTATCCCGGTCTCCGCTGAGTCGTTTCATTTCTACAAGGGTCTTGCCCCTGTTGCTCCCAATCCTCTGGACCATATCCCGATAGGAAATCCTAGGTCGGCCGCGTGGTCTTCTTCCTGTAGGTCCGGCTTCCAGTTCCCTTCTTTCATCCATACGGCAAACATACCCAAACCATTTAAATTGCCTTTTTTCCACCATTGTCTTCAATGGTGGTACCTCGAGTTGCTCTCTGATCCTATTGTTCCGGACACAGTCTCGCCTTGTCTTTCCCGCTGCTCTACGTGAAAATTTCATTTCAGCAGCAGTGATTCGGCTGATATGCCTGTCGATCATCACCCAGCTCTTGCCTCCATACGTAAGGACTGGCAGGTAAATGCCATTATAGATATGCATCTTAACATCTCGCCCTACTTCACGGTGTCCTATTATACTATTGTTTATCTGGTAGTACACCTGGTTCGCTTTATTGATCCTATTTCCTATCTCTTGGTCAATTCTGCCAGACCTGATTATAATGGTTCCCAGGTAGTTGAATTCATTTACCACTTCTAGGATCTTCCCATTGCATACCATTTCCACATTTTCTTCTTCATTCCGTGAGAGAACCAGAATCTTACTTTTGGAGTCGTTGATTGACACCCCCTTACGCGATAGTTCTGCCTCCCATTCCACCAGAGCTTGTTGCAGCTTTTGTTTTGTGTCACCTAATAGAACAAAATCGTCGGTATATAGGAGACATTTCACCAGAACTGTCTGCATCTTCCATTTTCCTATTTCAGTCCATGCCGTTCTTCGCTTGCAGACTTTATGGATCTCGTCCATCAAAAGCACGAAAAGGAGAGGGCTAAGGCTGCTCCCCTCCCCCTGTCTGACTCCTCTATCAAGAGAAATCAAGCCTAAAAACCTAAGATCGTTTATTATAAACGAATAAAAACAGCATGCTTCCATACAAAATCTAAATAATGCATTAAACAACAATAATATATCTCCAATCACTGTTTTGATGTATATAAATCGATGATAAATTTATAATTCTATTATGCCTAAAGTAAATATTAACTTGATATAAATTGTAACTGATGTAACCAGTCTAAGTGTTGTGACTAAAGGTAATGATTTGTAGTATACTTGATACATTAACACTTCTTTATTGATATAATAAAAGTTATAGCAAGATTAATAGGTTATTGCAAGGAGGCTGTAAGATACAATCGATTATCGATTTCAACAATAGTTACAATAGTCCTCACACGCTAATTCGGCCAAACACGTAGTCGTTCAGATAGTTTGGTGGGCGAGTTTGGCGGCTGATCTTCTAAGTTCAGGAGCTTGATCTCTTAATCCTCCGAGATTTGGAGCTTCGAATTCGTTTGAATTGGTTGGTCGAATTAGCTTGGGAGGACTATTGTAATATTCTGAAATCTCTTGTAGTATGGTCTGAGCTTTTGACCGCCTATACCTAGTAAAGAGATAATTGCTTGGGTGTTCTTGAAAGTACCTAGAGTAGCTAGGCTGTCAGAATTGCTACAACGAAGTCGTGGTTGAATCCCGTCATCGATACTGTTGCAGGAAACGCGGTGAAGGTGATTTCACACTCGAAGGCTAAATATTTTGCCTCTGGTCGCCTATATCCTAAGTTCTTGAAGCCAATGAGATTGAAGTTGGTTAAATGAGACTGGAGATTGGTTTAATTATAGTGACTTTGGTAAATCGGTTGTCTTACCAAACCTCATGCTGGTAGTGAATAAGGTCTGGTCCTTTAGCGTTTCGTCTGTTGTTTGACGTGGCTGGCATCTTCGGCAAATGTTGGTGGTGGTAAAGAGTCGTGTACATTAGCTTGCACCTTGGCTGGTATAGCCTGTGCTGTGTCAGGTTGGTTGGCCGCTTTTGGGTTCCTCTGGTTTGGGGCATCTGCTGCTGGGGCCGACATATTTTAGATATAAATTTCGTTCGGTTAAGAAAAGAATAAATATGGTAATATATATTGTCGTTGACAAATATTTATCTATTATGGCGATATACAAATAGTTCTATATGTACCGCTAATTAAAGAAGTTAAACGGTTTAAAGTTGTTTAAAATGTATATAATATGTTTTAGGCGAACTTCGCAACCCGAAATCGGGATCACCACGGACAAAAACACTTCTTTATTAATATAATAAAAGTTATAACAAGATTAATAGGTTATTGCAAGGAAGCTGTAAGATACAATCGATTATCGATTTTAACAATAGTTACAATACTTACCTAACTTAATTATTGTAGAGTAAAATTTCAATCTAAAAAGCCTTAAACAGATGTTTTTGTAGTTATTTATTTTGTATTTTTACTGTACTGTTAGATAAGACAAGGAAACCATACAACTAAATACAAGTGTGTTAATAAAAACCGGCAAAGAAATAGGACTCGAATTAAATACCGATAAGAAGAAATATATGATTAGTAGCAGAAACGGTGGCGATCTTGGTGATATTGATACTTTTGAACACGTAGAGAAATCCAAGTATTTCGGTTCAATGATAACAAGAAAAAATGAAATCCAGGAAGAAATAAAGTCCCGGTTCAAAGGTGGGAAATGCGTGTTATTATTCAATTGCTAAAGTACTTAGCTCGCGTCTTCTGTCTAAACACTTGAAGGTTAGAATTTCATAAAATAATATTCTCCGACGGTTCTTTACGGATGTGAAACTTGGCTGCTTACTTTGAAGGATGAACAACGGCTTAAGGTTTTCGAAAATAAGGTTCTGCGTAAAATATTTGGTCCGAACGAGTTTAGGCCCTGGGGAGTTTGGAAGGTTGCACAATGCAGAATTTCGGAGCTTGTTTTGCTTTTATTTTATCTCTACTATATTTAAAAAGAAAAAATTATTTATCTTTATCAATATATGTATATAATTTAAAAATGTATTGTAAATAGCCAACCAGGCTCTATTTGTATAGGGAATACCCCAAAGCAAATAAATTTTTTCTATTCTATAACATGATAGTAAATGCTAAAAAACTTTTATAATGCTGAATATTGTTAGAAATATGTAATTTTTATTTTATTTATTTATTTAATGTAATTTTACAATAGAAATCTGCTCTCTTAAAAACTTTTACTCGGAAACGATGAGAGCTGCTGTGGTATGGGCACATATAGGTATTTCTGGCGAATTTAGTGTAGAAAGGGGTTGAGGCAGGGATATCTTTGAGTCCAAACTCATTTCCCTGTTTATTAATGATATAACGCAGTAAGTAGGAGAAAGAATCAAAGTTGGAACAGTTAAAGTTAACTCGTTGCTTTTTGCCGATGATATTGTAGGTTTCTCAGATTCGACGTTGAAACTAAGAGAAATAATATCCAAATTGGAGATGTACTTCGATAAATGAACTAGCTCTGAATGTGTATAAATCTAAAATAATGATTTTTGATCGAACGAAAGAGAGAAGGCCGAAATAAAATATAAATTGTGGTATAATAGGGAGGAGATGGAGGTAGTGAGGAAGTATAAATATTTGGGTCTGACGATTTCGGTGTGGTGGAATCTGTTATGTACACTGCAGCTCAATTTGATAGGGAGTTCGTATCGGTGGCGAGGTGGAAGAGTCAAATGGTTAATTTAATAGCTGCAGCTAAGACATTATAATAAATAAGTAAAATTTATGAATAAAACACTTTTATCTATCTATCTATCAATTAAATCTTAAAATGATTATTTTTCAAATAATTCTGCTGAGTTTACCTACTTGTAGAAAGCCTTTTAAGCAATTTGGAGTTCATTTTTTCTATTACTCGAATTTATTTCTGATAATTTATCACTTCATGAGCATTTTAAGGAAAAATTGCAGACCTCCAAGTCAAGTATAAATATTATCTGGAGTAACGTAATCAGTAATAAAGATATTCCAATATCGAATAAGTATAAAGTACTTCAGGTGGTGATGGAATCTGTAATGTACTATGCAGTTCAGTTTTGGGGATACCACAGTTTCCGAAAATTGTAATCTATTCTTAGATTATTTTTGAAGAAACTTTTTAAACTACCAAATAACACGCCTAACTAACTACAAGTACTTGAAAACGGGCAGAGATCTTTTGTTTTAATAGAAGAAGTTTACATTTAAATTATATTATTTGGAGAGCTGCCAATGTTTAGTACCTATCCCTACGTGTGAATCTTGGCATTTGTATCTTGTATCTCATTTACTAGATGTATATCATTATACAGTTGTAAATAGCAATAAATCTATTATTTTTTTAAATTAAATTAATAAATTTTTATACTGTAGGGATCTACGCTTACCTAAAATTATAGCTCTTGAAAGCATGCAAAAAAAATTTTGGTTGGCTAATCGAATGGGTAAAACTAGAGGACGAATTAGACTGTCCATTTGATAGGGAGTTCGTATCGGTGGCGAGGTGGAAGAGTCAGATGGTTAATTTAATAGCTGCAGCCAAGACATCAATTATAATCTTAAAATGATTATTTTTCAAATAATTTTACTGAGTTCACCTACCTGAAGAAAGCCTATTTTGAGTTCATTTTTTTGTTTACTCCTATTTATGAAGTCTTTATATTTAGATCTCGTAATTAAACTTGAAATTAGTTACTTCGAAAATATTTCTGGTCATTGATGAGGTATCACATTTTCTAAGATACATATTATCCTCTTCATCTTTGTTCTTTATGGGTATATTTTCATATTGACTAATTAATATCTTATCAATCCTTTAAAAAATAAACAAAAGGTAATAAAAAACTTATATGAATTTCTTCATAAATTAATTGTTGCCGTCGGATAAATGATCGAAATAGTATTTTTTACATCGATGACAACCCAATTAAGTGAAAAATGTCAATTTTCAGCTACTTTTTAATGATTAAAAAAAGTAATATTTTCCATTTGTTTGTAAAATAAGTTTGTTGTATTTTTCAATATTTCATTTTAATACTCTATGTGTTTATAAAATCATGAATGCTTGGTAAATAATGTTTACATATTCTAAAAATAATTTTGGTTAAGGTGCTGTTATGCGTCAGTTTCAACCAAGATTTCATTAAGTGGTATTTTGCTTGCTCAAATAGAAAATAAAAAGAAAATGATTGTTGTATAATGGTTTTTTTTTGTTTTTCGAAAAAGAAAATCCGCTGCACAGACGGCTTAAAAAAATGGAGTGAGTATGGGGATGATGCTTTCGGACAAAGGAATGTCAGTAATTGGTTTTATTCGGTTCAGAACCTAAATTATGACTTGTAAGATGCAAAACGCTTCGCGCGGAAAAGCACCGTTCTGTATAGCAAGGACCTAATTAAAAAATTACCTAAAAGAGGCATCATGTAGTTGATCAAAATGGACCATTTATAATTGATTAAAAATATAGAAGAATTTGAAGTTTTCATCGAAATCACCAGTGAAAAACGCTACGGACTTAATTTACTAACGAATAAGTAAATCATAGATATTTTTCATTTAGAAATAAAATGCTTCTACAAATCATATATTTTTTCCAATACATTTTGACTAGGTCTAGTACTATATTATAGACCTATTCAAAATGGTACTGCTTGGATGTTGAGGTTGACTACATTTGAGGGAACGGTCCCCACACCCCCGGCGAGGAAGTACCTCTTTCACAAGGCCGACTGGAAGGGCTATAAGGCTAGTGTCGATAATACACTACCCAAGATACAGCCTCTGAGATCTGAAGCCGAGGTGGATGGCGCTGTGGCCGTCATCACCACTACCATACAGAAGTCAGCGAACTATAATATCCCTAGGTTCAGCCCTCAGCCGATCGCTCTCAGAAAGCCTCCGAAGCACATACTCGCCTTGGTAGCCCAAAGGAACAACCTGAGGAACGTCTTTTACCGCACGGGTGATTATGGCTTGAAACCGGCCATCAATGCGATGACCAGGCAGATAGCCAGCCTCATGCGTGCCTGGAAGACCGCCCTCTGGCACGAACAGCTCCGGAGGACTCATGACGATCAGAAGCAATTCTGGAAACTCATCTGGACTCATGTCGCCAAGAAGAAGACTGTGCACCTGACGTCTGAGAGCGATCTGTTGACCCCGGTTGAGCAGGCTGAACTCTTGGCTACCGACTATGAAGCAAGGGAAGAGGCTCGTGTGAGTGCTACTCCTGGACTTCCAGAAGGGAGACCTCCGTCCCCCAATGAGAAGCCCATCCACATCACCTTCAAGCAGCTTGAGTCGGTGCTACGACGTACTAAGGGCAATAAGTCCTCTGGGAAGGACGATATTCCTTATGTCCTGTTGAAGATGCTCCCTAGGAGGGGTAAAGCCTTCTTATTGAACATTTTTAACACGTGCATCCGGTTATCGTATTTTCCTAAGGCTTGGAATGAAGCGATCGTAGTGCCGTTACTCAAACCGGGGAAGAGTGGAGATTCAACGGAACACTATCGCCCGATCAGTCTTCTCTCGCACATGAGTAAGATCTTAGAAATGCTAGTTCACCACCATCTGATGAACCACTGTACGGAGGAGAACATCATACCACCTGAACAGACAGGATTCCAACGAGGGGTAGCCTGTGAACACCATCTGGCGAAATTGCAGGCCCACACCAGTAAGCGGATGAGGAAGAACAACGATGCCACAGCACTAATCTCCTTGGACTGCACACAGGCCTTTGACTGTGTGTCTCACACTCCATTACTCCGCCGTCTGGAGGAGTTCAAGTTCCCGGCCTCCCTATGCCGATTGATCCGAAGCTATCTTAGTCGAAGATCTTTCGTTGTAAGGGTCGGCGGGAGCCTGTCGAATCCACACGATACCATCTGCGGGGTACCTCAAGGGTCTGTGCTGGGGCCACTACTATTTGTCGTTTTCACGGCACCGGTGGTCTCAGTAAAGCATCCGGGAGCAACAGTAGCAGCCTATGCGGACGACATCGCCATTTACACCACCAGCATGAGCGCCACCAAGGCACGTGACCAGGCTCAGAAAGCAGCCAACTTCATAGTTGGGGAATTGAAGAAGATTGGAATCAGGGTCAACCCAGCCAAAACGGACGCCATCATCTTGTCCTTCCAGAAGGGGAAGAAGAAGTTACCCACCGAGTTTGAAATAGACAGCGTAAAACTTCCTCTCTCCAACTCAATTCTTTACCTAGGTGTGGCTTTGGACCGACACCTGACATTCTCCAGCCATGTACGGGAAAGAATCAAGCTGGCCCGCAGGAAGTCCCATAGACTCTAATACCTACTGATCTCGCCGCAGCTCTCACTGCGACTCAAGTTGCAAATCTACAAGGCCGTTATCAGACCGACTCTACTCCATGGTGCGCCCCTGCTCCGCCACCTCTACCAGTCCACGCTCAAAAGGCTGCAGCACTCCGTCCTAAGGAGGATAGCCAGAGGAACCACACTCCAGCGGGCGAGAAATGCTACCATCCACGAGGAACTCCATCTTCCTTCGGTGCCAGAGTTCATCAGCAGGAGGCACGTCAAGTTCTTTGACGGGTTAAAGGCTTGTGCGAACCCTCTCTTCAGGGACGTAGTTCCACCACCTGCGCCTGGAAGGTGGCAAGGCTCTCTCCCCCTGGTCGACGTGGTCGCCCTGGGAAGGGGTCTGGACTCAGCAGTCTGACCCGCATACATTTAACCACCTGCAAAATGGTTCCTCCCCATTTTACTTCAACAAAGGCACAAAGCCACCCCACTCCTCAAGCGCATACCGCGCCTAGTGCGAAAGGAACCTTAGAATGCCAACGGGCAATACGAGGCCTGAGCCGTGGACTGTATATACCATTGTAGCTTTATGTACATGAAATGTTTGTGTATTTATTTTGTAAATAAACTTTTTTTTTATTTTTTATAATTTTATTTTTGTAAAAAGCTGAAATTTTCATCTTAATTTTCAAATCAATGTTTAAGTCAATAAATACGGTATATGATATAAAGGGTAAGGAATTTTTATTTATTAATAATTATTTTCAATGGAACATTCTCAATAAATTTATTTTTAGTTGACTGTTGAGACTATATGATGTAGAATGTTGATGATCAAGAAATAACACACTATTGAGAGACTTTCATTATATTTGTGAGCCGACGTTTTGACCTACATTTTGGGCCTTCATCAGAGCTAATTCCTCTGATGAAGGAATCTGATGAATGTTATTTGTTTATTCTTGTATGAATTTTTATATATTTATTCTTGTATGGCGTTAAAATGTGGGGGAAAACACTGTAATTTTTACTGAATTTATGATCGGAAAAATTGACGGTATATATGAATTCTTCTAACCTTCATATAACAATAACATTATGAGTCTGATACAATATTAAGCTAATAAAGAAAACATACAATTTATAATATACTAAATTTGGGTATTTATTATTGTAAGGTTATTACTATTTATAAAATTATGATTTTTAAATATGTTGTATAAATAAAGTACTCACTGCATAGAAGTCATATGTATTGATTTCTGTTGTTTCATTGAGGGCCACTTGCAATGCTATTTCCTCCTCGCCCATCCTAAAAACAAAATCATTTTCTCTATTACAATCTTGAATATACTTTTAATAAATATAAATTTAATAATATAATAAAAACATATTACAACTACAGTGCCTATTACAAATTGATGCCAGGGGCTATCATTAAAAATGATAAACTTGTATTTCATTTTTAAAAACCTTTAATATTTTCGAATAAACTTCGTCCGCCGAATAACAATAGAACAATTATATTTGCATTTATAATTTGAAAAAATATTAACAACAAATGTATACCGCTTTAACATCATAACATAATGTTGTTAAAAATGATGTTCTACCATTGACCTGGCTAGAATCTGTTACCTGAGAACAGTAGACCAGTGCTTTGTCCGCTAGACAACGCCGTTTCCTCATTGTCAATACTTAATTAATAATTAGTTAAATATTATACATTAGTTCTTTAGTACCTGCACAAATTAAAAAAAAAAAACAATACTGCTGATATTATTAAATTATATTTATATGGTTTAACTGTGAATTTATAATTCAATGTATCTTAGCGAAAATCTTGTCGGTTGGTTTTTGTACTTAAAGGGATTCTTAATCTCCTAGTTATGCTAGTAATGTATATTTCACTCCGTTTCCTTAACGTTCTTTTAACTGTCCTATTTAAATTTATAATGGTTCCAGATGATACAAATTGAAGCGAATTTTAACATTTTTTCTAATTTAAAAAGTTTATATGGACTATTACTTTCACTTACCTATATATGAAATATGTAGTAAGGGAAAGTATTGCGATCGAGAAATTTTTCGAACTCCAGTTTTCAACGGAAATAAACGTTTTTGGGGCCCTTGAGTCGAAATGACCAAGTCCTGCTAAAAGGTCTCTGCGTGCTTGTGTGTGGTAAATCCAGCGCGTAAACGAGAAGTCCAATTAATTTGAAATTCTATATTTAAGACAACTATACGCTCGAGATGTTAGAGAAACTTTTTCACCAAACTCAGCTAATCAGAAAAGCCACTTTATAGTAAGTATTTAGCACCTTTTTACGATTTTCTCAAAAACGGCTCTGACGATTTCGATTAAACTCGCTATATCGATGGAAAATTTATTATTCTTTAACATCATGTAGGTTTTATTCTGATTGAAATAGTCTGACAGGGCTTAAAAGCCAATATTTTAAATTTTCTTCCTCTAAGTACCTTTACTTTTGTAGATTCTATAAAAATACCCATATTATCTTGTTACCGTCGAAAAAATACAGGTAAATATGTCAGTTGAGCAAATTTGAAAAGCAACTAAAGGAGGAAACTGAAAAAATATTTTTTAATGCAATTTTTCATTTTTGAACATAAGAACAGTAACATACATGTGTAATATACCGTTGGAAAGCTAAAGATTTTGGAAAAAAAAATATTATCTAATACACAAGAGCTTGTAAAAGTTAATAGAAAGTGATAAAAATCCGATAAAACTAAGTGATTGTTTTAGATAATAGTATCATAGATTTTATTTAACTAATTCTTTAATGGTTTCACTCATTTTTATCTCTTACTGTTTTAGAAAATACTTTAATCGATTCTAAAAACGGAGGTATGTGAAAGTCGTGTGTTGCTCGCACCAGTTTTTTTATTTTCTAATTAGGTTAATTAATAACAATGTATTTAGGTATCTAACAATAACAAGGTATCTATTTTTAGCCAATATTTTAAATTTTCTTCCTCTAAGTACCTTTACTTTTGTAGATTCTATAGAAATACCCATATTATCTTGTTACCGTCGAAAAAAAAACAGGTAAATATATAAGTTGGCCGCATTCGATATCCAAATAAAGGAGCAAACTGATAAAACATTTCTTTAATGCCATTATTTTGTTTTTAAACATAAGAACAGTAATATATGGGCTATTCTCAGCAAAACGTACAATCGGGTGCGTGTTTCTTGAAAATTTCAAAAGTTGAATTTTCGGTTCATCCCTTTTTTGTGTCCCTATACATGAAATCTGATCTGATGTAGCACCCAGCAGAGCTTGATTCGTTGCAGTTATCAAAATAATTAATTCCATTAATAATTAATCATTTAATTTAACAAAATATTCCAGAAATCAAAAAGAGAGCTAATGACGATCTAGTAGTGAGACAATGATGAGTCGGTGAGCCAATGATTTTTGGAATGATCTCCCAAAGGTTTTTGAACGTCTAAAAGGGTTAAGACAGTCCTCGCCTCTTTCTTCTGTTAAATATTTTTAAAAATTCGCTTCTATATAAGATCAGCACCGATTGGTACGATAAAGTTTGAACCAGAATATTTCTTCTTACCAGAGCAGTAGGTTCAAAGAAAAAAGAAAAAAAAAAAAAAAAAAAAAAAAAAAAAAAAAAAAAAAAATCCAACAAAAACAAATTTATGCTTGGACATGGCTCAGTAATGCCCTGATAATGGCTCACAAGCTTGAGCCGAAACGTTGGCAAAATTAAAAAAATGACTGATTCCTGATTATTCCACCTATAAAAAAACAACCGTTTCATCACTAGCGCAACTTCTGTGGGTTGCGCTAATGAAGGGTGCGTCAATGACGAATCGAAGGTTTTCCAAAAAGTTTTCTCTCCAAAACAAAGTATCAAAATAAAGAAGTACATCAATTTACTCAGTAAGCTGAACCCTATCACGGAAAAATAGAAAATTAATCAATTAAAAATAACTAGCAGAGGTAGAGTGGGTGCGACAAATGACGGACAATAAAAATACTCTCACTCACTAGCGTACTTCTTCCCTCCCTGCCACCGTGAAAGATACAGAAGACGGTTATAACGGCTTTTGCGAGCCTTTTCCCGCCTTTTTATGGCTTGAAGGGAGATCAGGGCGCCAAAGACCGTTTGGGGTGCGCCAATGACGCAATATGCCTTTGACATTTCAGTTTTATTTATTTGAAACGGATATAACCGTTTTCTAAACCTACAATTCCGTATTCTGAAACTATAGAGTGTATTTGTGAACGTAATGGACCAAACCAGTAATAACTTTCCAGCAACTTGACGAGGTACCACTTTGAAGTTGGCAAAGTCTGATTTGGACAGAGTGAGCCGATGATTTTTCGGACATTTATTCAAAATTTTCATGCTGGAATAATTCATTGATTTGAACTTATGAATGCGCACTAAGTAGAGCAGAAAAATCTCTACCAGAAAAGAAAACAAAGTTGGAAAATAACCAGTTTCTGTACGAGGGAAACCATTTAGACAGCGTTTGTACGTTTCGTTAAGAATGGCCCATATATGTATAATACACCGTTGGAAAGCTAATGATTTAAAAAAAAAGTATTATCTCATATACAAACTAGTAAAATTTAATAAAGAGTGATTAGTTCTTTAATTGTTTCACTCATTTTTATATTTAACTGTATTTAGAAATTCTTTATTCGATTTTAAAAACGGAGGTAAGTAAAATTCATGTGTTGCCCGAACCAGATTTTTTTAATTTTTATATTAACACACCCAAACTACTATTTTAATAAATACTGTAATATAATAAAGTTTAAGAATTAAATAAATTTAAATATAGTAAGTTATATATTAAGTCTAAATAGGTGTTAATAAATTCATAAATTATACACATAAATTCATAGTTGATTGTAATCTTGTTAACACTATAAAAACATTTCATTAGAAGTGTTTTTCCCCGTTAAGCAATGATTTTAATTAATTCCGTAAACTTATAATTAGCGCCGCTCATTTACTCTGTTTCGTCCTTCTGTTTACATTTAAGTGTTACAGGAAGAAATTACTCGTTCAGAAGCAGAAATAAAAATATTCTATATTAAAGAAATTCTTTCTTTCTTAATATCTTAAAAAGTTCAAACGGTACTTAGAAAAAAATGAAAAGAATTTCAAGTGACCATTTTCTTTCAACATTGATGTATAAAATTAAATACTGGCTATTAATTTAAAAGATAAATATTTATTTTATTGAATGCATCTACCCGGAAGGGTCTTTGACAGTTCTTTTCATTTCAAATTCTGTAGTAAAATTGGATTCTGTTTAGAAATTTCATTAGGGAATCCAAGTCTTTTTTTGAGTCCTGGAGGATTTCAATAACAGTTTCGTCCATTTTTAGCTGTTTCCCCTAATAAATTAATGCGATATTTTCTTGGCAGTCTACTAATATGTGGTTTACTGTCCTCGGGGCACCACATTGCGAACTAATAAATATTTAAATTATATTTATCAATAATTTATTAAAAAGGCTTTTGAATCATGGAGGTGAAATGATGTTCAGTTCGAAGCTAGTATTATTAATAAACAAAAAAAAAAAAAGAAGGTTCTAAAGTGAAAATAAAAAAGTTCTAGGTCCAAAGTAAAGTTCAAAGCTAATCATCACCTTTAATTCATTGAAGGGATCAGATATATAAAACACAAATTATATGGGTTACCCTAAGGTATATTTTACTTTCAGATTTCATTTCGTTAATTTTTCCTCATTCTTCTCTAGTTTGATTTTCCTAAAGCACATACTTACTTTCTATTCTTCGATTATAGTTGATGTTGATTTATATGTTTCATGAAGAATATCTTAAAATAACATATGTTTTATGGAGCGATATGGTCCTATGGGTTCGCACTGGACTGTTGTTCTCCAGGTCCCCTGCGTCTTTGGGTACCCAAAAAGCACCTCCTTGCACGGCTGTTGGCGTAGAAACATTACGAATCCCTTTTTTAGTGAACCTAAACTCTTCCTGGATTGTAGTGGGGGAGAATAACTATTGATTCAAGGTTATTATAATAAAATAGTTAACTGTATGTATTTGTAATGAAGAATGGATGAGGTGTTGCTCAATTAATGATTTATAATTAGATTTTAATTCATTTACGGGTAATTAGCTTGAATTTTACTGTATATAACCCTTTCTTTTTTTTAATATCTCGTGATATTAGTAGTCTTACATTTTTTTTTTTGTTTGGAAATACGAAAATATAATGTTATGTTATTCAATGTTATAAGACTTCAAAATTAGTTATTGGAAAAGTGTTTTATAATTACTTAAAATGATATACATACCATATCTTTACCAAACCATTAACTCCTTGCATCCTCTCTATATTTCCAACAGTCTCCCTCATTTTAAATCCTCAGTCCGCTCTTTTAAAATAGGATCGCTCCATTCTAACAATTACGTTTTTACCTACAAAACTAAAACTTTTTATCGTGCCTTTATTATCCGCTCTTCTACCTCCTGGAATTCTCTGTCTACCCGTATACGCCATGCTGTTTCTCTATCCTAATTCAAATTCCATTTTTCCAAAACCTTTCATTTCAAACTGACGCTCAGCAATTATGATATTTCAATTCAAGATATTAAATTTTGAATGAAGACAATAAGTGTCTACTGTTTAAATATAAATATTGTTTTTCAATCCATTTATTTTTTATTTTGTTCAACACAATTGTCCTTATAATACTTTTTTTTATTTATTGTTGAATAATATTTCTTCTTTCCCACATCATTATTATAAATTATAACTAATCATATTAATTTTGTCTGTGGGTCAGATATATTATATTATTTTATACCTAGAATAAAATTATTTTCTGTTCTATTCTATTCGATATTGCGTTAGTATTTTTTTAGCAGCTGTCTTTTATCTACTAATATCCCATATTCATTGGGATAATCATCTATTTCTGATAGCTTAATTTGTTCTTTTAAAGCCATCTACTGTTAATAATGCTTGTTTCTCATTCTACAGTATTGCGGTTTTGCATGCATCGACAGAATTCAGCTCCGATCGCCTTTTTTATGTAATCTCACATGATAATATTTATTCTATATTATAATTTTTTAGAAAGCTTCATTTGATATTTCACAATCAAAAAAGCACTCATTAACTTCCTTTTCTTATAAAATTTATCTTTCTTCACTGTCTATGACATTGTTTTTCTACGTTTCGGGGTTCTGTCCCCATTATCAATATATTTTATGCTTTTCTAAAAGTTCATCAATTTTTTTCTTCAGATTTGATAATTGTTGGTCATATGGTTGGTGCTAATTTCCATATTTAAATTTAGTTTATTTTCCTATAAATTTACCCGAAACAATATCATTGATAGTGAAGAAAAAGAAATTAATGCAAGTAAAGGAAGTTAATGAGTGCTTTTTTAATTGTGAAATATTAAATTAAGCTTCCTAAAATATTATACAAAAAAATAAACTAAATTTAAATATGGAAATAAACACCAACCATATGACCAACAATTCATAAAATCTGAAGAAAAAATATTGAACTTTTAGAAAAGTATAAAATATCTTGATAATGGGAACAGAACCCCAAAACGTAAAAGAACAATGTCATAGATAGTAAAGAAAAATAAATTCGTAAGAAAAGGAAGCTAATGATTGCTTTTTGAAGAGTGAGATAATATTTATTGTTTCAGATGCGTCATATCGTTTCTCATCTGCACATTTGATAATAAATTGGCATACATAACTTTTAAAAAGTAAGTATACCAAGAAACCAACTATGTGGCTAATATTGCCTATTATATCTTTTATTATATATTATTAACTGGTATATTTAAGACATACCAGGTTATATAGTATAAATACATGTATATATAAGTGTGTATAAATTTCCAAAGTTATAGTTATATGAATAGTATATATATATATATATATATATATATATATATATATATATATATTTTTTTTTTTTTTTTTTTTTTTTTTTTTTTTTTTTTTTTTTTTTTTTTTTTTTACCATTTACCAGACCATAAGGATTTCTTTTTGTTTATTTTATTCATTCCAGGGGACTTGATCTCAGAATTTTTTTTTTCGTTTAATTTAGAAAACATTATATGTAAATAGCAATTCCCTTTACGATATTAGTAGCATTTTCTTGTAAAAAGAGTGTTTTCTTAGATTCACAAAAGAGGGAGGTCCCGTCTTTTCATAAAAGTTGTTTGCTTTGCTAGATTCGAACCAGGAAGAAAATAACGATTGTTTTTTCTCGTACCCAGATTCTAGTTATTGTGCGTTTACAGAATTCCTTTCCTTATAAATCACTTTAGACATCTTTTCACGAAAAACTTAGCTTTTCCTTACGCCGTTAGTTCTTTGTGGAAAGACTTATTCATCTTGGGCCTAATGAAGCCCGAACTGCAGAGTTCGCTTTTAAGGAGCTACAATTGAAAAGATGATTAATCTTCGTTATTATATACACAAACGGCTGTATTAAGAGGGAGGAAAGTAAGGGGCTAAAATGAATTGGGGGTCATGGACCCGAAAGAAAGAACATGGATTTTTCTAGATTAGTTTTATCTCAACACCTCTTCATTCCTAGTCGGAATTAATAGACATATTTTAAATTACTCCATGAAACCAAAATTTAATTATTGTCCATAATATATATTTTTTTTAATCTAGTGCGGGCTACGACGACTTTCACTTACCTCCGTTCTTAAAATCGATTAAAGAATTTCTAAATACAGTTAGAGATAAAAATTAATAAAACCACAAAAGAATTAATTAAATTGAATTCCTATAGAAACATGGTTTTTATTAAAAAATCTATTACATTATTATCTTAAATAATCAGTAAGTTTTATCGGCTTTTCATCACTCTGTATTTACTTTTGCAAGCTTGTGTATAAGATAATATTTTTTCTAAAATCTCTGGCTTTCTAAGGGTATACGAGTATAAAACAAGTATATGACTCTTCTTATGTTCAAAAACAAAAAATTGCATTAAAAAGATATTTTTTCAGTTGTCTCCTTTAGTTGTTTATCAAATTTGCTCAACTAGCATATTTATTTGTTAATTACCAATGCTAACAAGATAGTTATTTTTATAGCACCTACTGAATTAAAGGTACTTTAGAGGAAGAAAGTTTAAAATATCGGCATTTAAGCCGATTTATACTATTTCAATCAGAATGAAACCTACATTATTACACCAGAGAATTTTAATTGGTACAATTTGTACAGTGTTTTGTTTAATAATCTATTATATTATCATCTACGACAATCAATTTGCTTTCTGAGCTTTTCATCACTGTCAGTTCACTTTTACAATAGGATGTATAAGATAATATTTTTTCTAAAATCTTTAGCATTCCAACGGCATATCATACATCTGTATTGCTATTCTTGTGTTCAAAAACACAAAAATTGCATTAAAAAATATGTTTGCATTTTCTCTTTTAGTTGTGTATCAATTTCGCTCAAATTTCATATTTACTCGTTATTTATCAATGTTAATAAAATTATGTTCCAAATTTTTTATAAAATCGTTAGAGCCGTTTTTAGAAAATCGTAAGAAGGTTCAAAATGCATGGTATAAAGTAGATCTTCCGGTCAGCTGATTTTGATGAAAAAGTTTCTGTAACATCTCGAACGTATAGTTGTCTTAAATATGAAATTTCAGTTTCATAGGACTTTTCATTTTCGCTCGGGAGTTACCATACACATAGATCTTTTTGGTTATTTAGACTCAGGGAACTCTAAAACGTGTATTTCCGTTGGAAACTGGAATTCGAAAATTTTCACGAGCGCAATACATTTTCTTACTATATATTTCATATATAGGTAAGTAAAGGTAGAAAGATTATTTACAATTCTATTGAGCCTGCACAATCATTAAGTGATTTAATATGCGGGATTTAAATGTAGATAGTTGGAGAGACGGATGGAAGGAGTAATATAATTCCATAGGATTGAGGATCGATTGAGAAAGTATCCGATGTAATGTGCTGTTTGGTGGGCTGTACTATATAAATCTGAAGGCCTGGGGCGTGTAGAATGTGGATGGGCAGCGGATTTGAATTGTAGAAGGTCAAAAATGTACGATGGACGGCGGGATTGGATAACTAGGTAAAGGAATGTCGCCAGGAAATACTTGCGACGATTGGAAGGGTAAGGCTATTTCAACTCGCCATAAAATTGGGATTCGAGTGTAATTAGGGACCCCGAAGATGAAGCTAACAAAGAAATTAATTAGACGTTTATTTTTACTTCTAGATCCACTGATACACCACCGTATACTGTAGAACAATGGTCAAAGTGGCGAAATATTAGAGAGGTAGCATGGAGTTTTCCGAGTTTCATGCGGGAATACGTGACGAAGGGAATTCCGTCCCTTTAAGGTCGAAAAGGTACGACGTTAGTTTCGGAAATGTGATTTTTTAAGGACAGTGTTTGGTCGAAGGTTAGTCCCAAGTTCCTAACAGTCGTTTATTGTAGTTCTACTCCTTCACTATTTCGGTACAGGGTTATAGTGTGCACGATTCGAATACTGTAGGTAATATGTTTCAGAAATCAAATTTCCTTTTGATCGCTATTATCTATGAAGATGATATGCAATTTTGCTATAAAATAGAGTTCCGCTAATCGTACTTTGTTATTTTATAGCTTAATGTAAATATTACAAAGCACGATGAAAGGAAAGTAATTCGCCGTCTTAAAGGGGAGTGGGATGAATTTTAAGGTTATTTTCTTACATAGACTTTGCAGGATTAAAGATTAAAGAAATGCTCGGAAATTCCATTATCTAAGGTAATATCTCCTCTTCTCTTTATATAGCAACGGCCGTGTACGATTTTCATTTGTCACTCCTCGTCTCTTTTGACCTATATTGTATCCAAATAATATTGTTTATATTATTCTTTTATATTGTTTAGTCCGGTAAGCTTTATTTTGAATAAGAAATAACATATGCACATAGGGGTTACCTGTAGCTGGGTGGCTAGCATAACAGCCTCCTATGCCTAATGTCACGGGTTCAAACCCGTAGGTAGCCCTAGGATTTTTTAGTGGGAGAAAAAATCCTTAGTTATGCTGTCCTTCTGAGGGAACGTTAAAAAGTGGTTCCGAGCCTGAGCGATGTCAGGTACTCGTAAAAGATTCCTATCCTAATTAAACCTGGATAGACAAAATTTAGGACTCCAACTGTAGCATCGTCTGATTAGCCACAGCAGCATAATGGGACGTTAAATAATTAAATAAACACGTATGCACATAGATACAGGAAAGTATCTATTAACTTAGATTTTTACTTTCACTTATTTCTAATGGAGTAACGGGTAAATATATAACTCGAACTGATTCAATATCCAACTAAAGGAGAAAGGAGCAAATTTTTTTGTTAATGGAATATTTGTATAATAACAGCATTATAAACGTATAATGTATCGTTGGTAAGTTAAGATAAAAAAAAAAATCTGGTGCTTCCAACACACGACTTTCACTTACCTTCGTAGTTAAAATCAATTAAAATAATTTTTAAATACACTTAGAGATACAAATTAATTGTTAAGGAATAAATGACATTGAATTACAATGGAAACACGTGTTTATTAAATAATCAATTGTATTATTATCTATGACAATCAATTAGTTATATCGGCTTTTCCCTACCCCTAGTTTAATAGACGGATTAGCTTTTTAAATTTTGTGTTTAAGATAATAATTTTTCTAAAATCTTTAGCTTTCCAACGGTATATTATACTTCTATATTCCTGTTTTTATGTTCAAAAACACAAAAATTATGTTAAAAAAATATTTTTAGTCTTTTCTCTTTTAATTAGATAACTTATCCGTTTAAATTGTATATTTATCAGTACTAAATAGATGATATTGTTATTTCTATAGAATCTACAAAATTAAAGCTACTTAAGAAGAAAATTTAAAATATCGGGATTTGAGCCTTGTCAGACATATTTTGATTAGAATATAAACTTACATGATATTAAAGCCCATTAAATTTTACATCGATATAGGGAGTTCAATCAAAATCGTTAGAGCCGTTTTTAGAAAATCGTAAGAAGGTGCAAAATGCATGGTATAAACTGGCTCTTCTGGTTTGCTGATTTTGTTGTAAGAGATTCTGTAACATTTCGGGCGTTTAGTTGTCTTAATATGAAATTCTAGATTCATAGGACTTATCGTTTTCGCCTTGGAGTTACTACAGACGGACACACACACACAGATTTTTTTGCGGGCCTTGGTTTTTTGGACTCAGGAGACCCTAAAACGTGAAACCATTAAAGAATAAATTAAATTTAATTTCTATAGAAACATGTATTTTATTAAAAACTCTATTATATTATTATCTAAAATAATCACTTAGTTTTATAGGCTTTTCATCACTATCTATTAAATTTTAAAAGCTTGTGTATCAGTA
This sequence comes from Piezodorus guildinii, assembly GCA_023052935.1. NCBI lineage: Eukaryota > Metazoa > Arthropoda > Insecta > Hemiptera > Pentatomidae > Piezodorus > Piezodorus guildinii. The sequence goes on along the minus strand of CM041293.1, from coordinate 73,581,828 downwards.
TAATAATTTTTTTATCTAAAATCTTTCTCTTTCTAACTGTGTATCATACATGTATATTACTGTTTTTAGGTTGAAAAACAAAAAATTGCATTAAAAAAATATGTTTTCAGTTTTCTCCTTTATTTGCTTTTAAAATTTGCTCATCTTGCATATTTAGCTGTTATTTATCAATGCTAACTAGATATTATGGTTATTTTTATAAAATATACAAAATTAAAGGTACTTTAGAAGAAGAAAATTTAAAATATCGGCATTTAAGCCATGTCAGACCATTTTTATATGAATAAAACCTATATGATATTAAAACACATTAAATTTTACATCGATATAGCGAGTTTAATCAAAATCGTCGGAAGCGTTTTTTGAGAAAATCGAAAAAAGGTGCAAAATGCAAGGTATAAAGTGGCTCTTCTGGTAAGCTCATTTTGATGAAAAATGTTTTGTAACGTCTCAGGCGTATAGTTAAATTAAAGTCTTAAATATGGAATTTCAGTTTCATAGGACTTTTCGTTTCCGCCAGGGAGTTGCACCACACACACACCACACACACAGACCTATTTGCGGCACTTGGTTATTTGGACTTAGGGGACCCTAAAACGTGTATTTCCTTTGAAAACAGGAATTCGAAAATTTTTACGACCGCAATACTTTCACTTGCTATATATTTCATATATAGGTAAGTGAAAGTAATATTATCTAATACACAAACTTCTAAATTTTATTGGAAACTTTTTATCGACGGTAACAAGATAATATGGGTATTTTTATAGAATCTACAAAAGTAAAGGTACTTAGAGGAAGAAAATTTAAAATATTGGCTTTTAAGCCCTGTCAGACTATTTCAATCAGAATAAAACCTACATGATGTTAAAGAATAATAAATTTTCCATCGATATAGCGAGTTTAATCGAAATCGTCAGAGCCGTTTTTGAGAAAATCGTAAAAAGGTGCTAAATACTTACTATAAAGTGGCTTTTCTGATTAGCTAAGTTTGGTGAAAAAGTTTCTGTAACATCTCGAGCGTATAGTTGTCTTAAATATAGAATTTCAAATTCATTGGATTTTTCGTTTACGCGCTGGATTTACCACACACAAACACACAGAGACCTTTTTGCAGGACTTGGTCATTTCGACTCAAGTGCCCCAAAAACGTGTATTTCCGTCGAAAACTTTAATTCGAAAAATTTCACGATCGCAATACTTTCCCTTTCTACATATTTAATATATAGGTAAGTGAAAGTAATATTATCTAATGCTCAAACTTCTAAATTTTATTGGAAAGTGGTTCAAAGCTGATAAAATTAACTGAATGTTGCGGTTAATAGTATATTATTGTTTATTTAATGTAACACGTGTTTCTATCGAAATTCAATGAGATTAATCCTTTAACAATTTATTTTCATCTTTAACTGTACTTGAGAACTCTTAAAGTGAATTTAACAACGGAGGGAAAGGAAAGTCGTGTGTTGTGTGCACCATATTTTTACTTTATAAAATGCTTTATTGTAGAAACTTGATAGAGTATTGAATACGTTAAAGTGCAGAAAAATAACTGAAATTCTAATAATAAAAAAGTTCGGATCTAAATCGTTGACTCAAGTTCATCGTATGAGAAAGATCATTAAATATGTATATATAAAAAAAAAAATAAAAAAAAGTAGCATGGAATTTTAACATTAAATAAGAGAGTTAGGAATTTTTCTATTATTAAATTTTCCACGCTTTATCAAACTAAATGGTAAACTCTGAAGTTGTTTTTCTGATTATTATAATGAAACATTAAAATAAAATAAAATACATATGCTTGTTTTTATAAAAATATTTCAAGATAACGGAAATAAACTAAGTGACATTTGGTGATATTTTTTTTTTTTTTTATCTGTCTAATCTCAAATCTATTTTAACCACAATGATAAATAACAAACATTTTTGGTATAGTTTAAATTCTACAAATTCGTTTATACTAATGAAATTCTGGTGGACATATATATCCAGGAATACCTAATTAAGAAGAAAGTTTTTTCTTATTATAACAATGAGTCTTGTGCTCCCTGAGGTGACGAAATTTAAATTTTCAAGATTTTTCGGAGCACTTTTATAAGTCTAGTATCAATATTGAACATTGAATGTATTGAAGTTTAATGGTGTTTTTTTATCAACTCTGCATTCCTTTTTCGATATAAAAATTTAATATATTTTGACGAAATCGTACTTTTACCTATGGAAATTCATATTTTCTTAAATCTAACATTTCTTTTATTTCTCCTGTTACTGCTGGTTGCAATTCTATTCTTACATGGAACAATTTGTAGTAAGGACTAAATTGAGACTTTCACGTCTTCAAGGAAATGGCTTATTTCACTAATAATGGCTGAAAGATTTTTTTTAAAAATGTTTTTACATAGTTTTATCATTTTTTTCTTTTCTTTTTGTTCTAACAATGTTGTAATTTTGAGGAAAAACAAAACAAAATCAGTTAATTAAATTTTTATTATTTCAGCTTGTTTTTATTGGGATACTCAGAAGCAGTTCTGAGTTTATATATAAATATTGTACTGAGTTATGTTTATAAATAATATATATGATATATATTAATATTATATATATAAAATTTAAAATTTATTATTATTTTGTTTAGAGTGTTCATTATATTTCTCTATTATCCGTTCATTAGGTTTTTGATAATTTCGATCAATATTTTCATTATGTTTTAAAATGACTATTTCTTGAATAATGAATTAGGTACTATTTCGATGCAATTTGTATAAATAGGATTTATCATTTTAATATATTCTTGAATAAATCTTCCATTAGCTACTTATTTGTTAATTTCTTTTTTTACTAATAAGTTAAGTATATAGTGAGGCAAAGTATTGCGATCGTGAAAAGTTTTCGGCGAAAATACACGTTTTAGGATAACCTAAGGCTATAAGTCCGGTAAAATATCTATGTTTGTGTGTATGTGGTAAGTCTAGCTCGAAGAATATAAGTTATATAAATTCAAAATTTCCTATTTTAGAAGTTTAATTGCCTTGATGTTACTGAGGAATTGAAATTCAGAAAAAATGACCAACCTAAATAGCCTCTTTATACCGTGCTTTTTGTACCTTATCACGATGTTTTTAGAAAAATGCTTTAACGATCTGGATCCAACTTGGTGTATCGATGTAAAATTTAAAGGGCTTTAATATTGCGTAGGTTTCGTTCAGATTGATGTAGTCTGACAGGGCTTAAATAAAGATATTTTAAATCTTCCTTCTCTAAAATACCTCTAGTATTGTAGATTCGAAAAAAAAAAAAAAAAACTATATCATCTTGTTAGCATTGACATAAAACGGTCAAATATTTACAATTTTCCATAAATATAAGTATAAAAGCTGAACGTTATAATATGACCAACTAAAGAAGAAAACAGTATAAACATTGCATTGTCTTTTTTTTTCCCCCTAAAATGGTTATCTATAACACTGGTTCCCAACTGGTGGTACAGATGATGTCCACAGTTGATCCGCGGGATTAATTTTGGATTAACTTAACGTAAAATATTTGTGAAATCTTGGCTTTTAATTAGTATCACCCGCTCTACACGGAATTTTTTTATTTAAAATAAATTTTACAACTGTATTATACAATAAAATACAAATGTGTTAATTGTGTTTAAGTAAATGTGTTAATTGATCAAGTGGGCGGATACAGGCATGTGAAGAAACTACCCAGTGGCAGCACTTCAGTGTTTATTTAATGTAGTAGGTCGCGAGGCCATCGTCTTTTCAGCCGCCTAGAGGGAATATCAGGAATATGTGGTAATGAGAGGTTGTGGTTGGAGTGGACGGGTTTTTATTGCGGGCATGCATTTTGCACCTATCTACGATTTTCTCAAAAACGGCTTTAAGGATTTTGATTAAACTCGCTATATCGATGTAAAATTGGATAGGCTTTAATATCATCTAGGTTTCATTCTGATTGAAATAGTCTGACAAGGCTTAAATGCTAATATTTCAAAATTTTATCTCTAAAGTACCTTTAATTTTGTGGTTTTAATGAAATTGACCATATCATATTATTATTATTGCTAAAAAACAGGTAAATATTAAAGTTAAACGAATTCGATATCTAACTAAAGGAGAAAAGTGCACAAATATGTTTTTAATGCAATTTTTTTATTTTTGAACTTAAGAACAGTAATATATATGTATAATATATCATTGAAATGCCCAATATTTTAGAAAAAAAATAATTTATTCGTACTATTGTAAACGTTAACGGAGAGTGGTGAAAAGCCGATAAAACCAAACTAATTGTCGTCTATAATAATATAATAGATTATTTATTAAAACTTATGTGTCATTTAAAATCCAATGTAAATAATACTTTAAAAATTTCTCTTCGTTGCTAAATTTGTTTAAAAATTCTTAAATTGATATAAAAAACGAAGGAAAGTGAAAGTCCTGTGTTGCATACACAAGATTTTTATAATTTTCTTTATCTATATTCAATAATTGTTTTATAGGCGGTTTTTTTTTTTAAAGCACAATATTTAATATGCAAGATGTTAAACTATCAGTTAATGTCTTGGAACGATTGCTAACCAGGGTCTTTATCTATTCCTATAGTGTATCTGCTCCTAAATACTGAGCACGAACCACACGCTAGGCCTAGGATCTAGGATTGTTCCACTGACCACAATCCTAGTCGACCACGTGTATGGAAGGCACACTTCGTAGTGATACACACGTGTCAATGCCAATGAAGTAAGGGAAGATTTATAAAATATCTCCTTTAACCAACGTATAGTTAGTTTATTTTTATTTTTACCTATATATTGATGAATTAAAGGTAGGATAATGTTTTTCATTTCACATGTATTAAGTATTTTTAAAAAGTGTTCTTGAATACAACTATTGAATGCGGTTAAAGATGCAAATAACAATATAATTGCGGATCTGACTGTGATATTAAAAAAAATTAAACAACACTTTGACGGCATTCTAAATACGGAAAATAATAATCAATCTCCTCACTCCAAATATCAAAGTGCTAAACCATGGATAGACGCACCGAGTAAAGAGGAAGTTGAAATGGCGATAGGAAAATTAAAACGGTATAAAGCTGCAGGAAATGATAATATCACGAGTGAATTAATCAAAGCGTGTGGAGAAGCGGGCGTTTCCAAATTACATGTTTTAGTTAAAAAGATCTGGGAAAATGAAAAAATACCCGAAGAATGGAAAGAATCAATACTTATTCCGATTCACAAAAAAGGACCGAGTACAGATTAGGGAATAGGAATGCGTATCGGTAAAACTCTGGGCGAGATTAGAACAGAGACGGTTGGTACCAATGGCTGGGAGCTCGCCCACGCTGAAAGAAAAATGAGTCGAAAAGAAAGATGAAGAAGATTTGAGGTGCGATCGGGTTTGAAACAGGGGGACTCCCATTCACCTGTCTTATTTGATATACCTTTAGAATATGTGATAGAAAAGGTAAAATGTACTGAGAAAGGTTTAAATATGGGTGACAAGATTCCGGTTTTGGGGTATGCCGATGATTTGGTACTGCTAGGTGAAGACACGGAAACCATGCGACTAAATACAAGTGTGTTAATAAAAACCGGTAAGGAAATAGGACTCGAATTAAATACCGATAAGACGAAATATATGATTAGTAGCAGAAACGGTGCCGATCTTGGCGATATTAATATATCAGGGCATACACGTAGAGAAATTCAAGTATTTAGGTTCAATTATAACAAGAAAAATTAAAATCCAGGAAGAAATATAGTCCCGGTTAAAGGTGGGAAATGCGTGTTATTATTCAGTTGCTAAGTTGCTTAGCTCGCGGCTTCTATCTAAAAACTTAAAGGTTAGAATTTATAAAACTATTATTCTTCCGACGGTTTTCTACGGATGTGAAACGTGGCCGCTTATTCTGAAGGATGGTCAACGGCTAAAGGTTTTCGAAAATAAGGTACTGCGTAAAATATTTGGTCCGAAGCGAGATGAGGCCATTGGGGAGTTTAGAAGGTTGCACAACGCGGAATAGTGGAACTTGTATCCTGTAAATATAAATGAGTTGATAGCATCGCGGAGACTCAAACGGGGAGTAAAGTTGTTACGCTTGGTGAGGAACGGATTCCGAGAAAGCTGGTATTCGCTGATCCGACTTGTAGGCGTCCGAAATAATGAACCAAAATCATTCGTACTGATCTTCGTTACTTTTTCCTTTTCTTTTATTTCGATCTTCATTCAAATAAAATTTCCTGATTCCACTACGACTTACATTTTTTCTTCAATAATAACCGAATCGTCAGGAGATCACATCTCTTTTTAGTTGTGGCTTGACCGTACAAAATTAGTTATTTTTAATTTTTGTCATTTGTTCATCGCGGTGTCTTGATCTCGAAACTCTTTTTGTATTTAATCTTTTTTCAATAATAACATACTTTAGTAGGAATTGCATCTATTATAATTTGTGACTTGAATATATAAATTAACTTTTTTTTTTGTGTGCGTTTTGTGTTTATCGCGCTTTACTGATTCTGAAACGCTCTACAAATTTTCTCTGTCTTCAAACGTCGGCAAAATTAAACTATACAAAAACACGAATGTTCCCCAATTAATTATTTGATTCTACTATCTGAATTTATACGTTAAGGATTATGTCATCGTAAGAATATTCTTTGTTCTTGTTCGAGAAATAATTTAGGAAGCTATACGATACCATGCAGTGCATCTCTTGTTACATCGCTATAAATGCTCATGTTTTTTATTTAAATCATCCTTGAGTGTTAAAATAGAAATATGTATAATTCTTAGGTATTAAATAAAGTTACGTGTTCCCGCCTTTCCTTTCATTAAAAGCATCTCAAGCTTTTAGAAAATTGATGTTTAGCCTTCTCCAAATATTATATTAGTAAACCTAATATTTTTAAATGAAGGAACAGCCTGACCTTTGGGCGTAATATCCAGGAAAGTATATTGAGTTGGAAATTTTCTAATTTAATTCGTTAATAACAACTTTGCTTTCAAGGTATCTTTGAATATTCAGCATTCAAAGTATCCCTGATGTTAGCAAAACTTTTTTTTTGTGTTATTTTCGTTTGTTATTACATATTCATATACCCTCGGTGCATGAAGTATATTACTTAATAAGGAGTATGAGACAAGCTAATTTTTAACCAAGTATAATATTTATAATATTATTTTCATTTCAACATCGCTAATTTTGTCTTATTTTTTTTCAATTCCGTCTTACATTTATACTTGACTTTAATTTTTAAGTAAATATAGCTTTTAAAATTACTGTATATTATGTTATAAAACCTAAAGGTCTTATAATATTTGATTTAACTAATTGACTAATTGATTTAACTATATTCAGGATTTGAAACTTTTTGAGAAATCTCTATTTGTCCAAGACATTCATGGGTTGTAGTGGTACAGTTTTATTTATTTATTTATTATTATATGGGCCATTCTCAGCAAAACGTTCAATCGGGTGCGTCTTTCTTGAAAATATCAAAAATTGAATTTTCGGTTCATCCTTTTTTTTTTGTGTCCCTATATTTAAAGTCTGATCCAATGTAGCACTCAGCAGAGCTTGATTCGGTGTAATTATCAAAATAATTAATTTCATTAATAATTAATTAATTATTTTTTTAAAAAAGTATTCCAGAAATCAGAAAGAGTGCTACTGACGATCTATTGATGATCCTATGATAAGTCGATGAACCAGTGATTTTTGGAATGATCTTCCAAAGATTTTTGAACGTCTAAAAGGATTAAGATAGTCCTAGCCTCTCTCATCTGTTAAATATTTTTATTTAAATATAATCGCTACTTTATACGATCAGCACTTGATTGAGTACGATAAAGTGTGGACCAGTATATTTTTGCATATTAGAGTAGTAGGTTTAAAGGGAATTAAAAAAAAAACCGGTTTCATCATTGACGCACCTTCTATGGGGTACGGCAATGACGAATCGAAGGTTATTCAAAATGTTTGCTCTCCAGAAAAAAGTACCTAAATAAAGAAGTACATCAATCTACTCAGTAAGCTGAACCCTATCACGGAAAAATAGAAAATTAATCAATCAAAAATAACTATCAGAGGTAGAGTGGGTGCGTCAAATGACGGCCAATAAAAATTTTCTCACTCACTAGCGTACGTTTTTACTCCCTGCCACCGTGAAAGACACTGAAGTTTTTTACAAACCTCTGGATCGGCTTGCAGAAGATATAATAGTTTCTGCGAGCTTTTTCCCGCCCTTTTATGACGAGAATGAGAGCTGTAAGCACTGGTAACTAGGATTACCACACTAAAAAGGACACATTTTTATATCGCAACTCTCTTCCCGATGCAAGAAGCTGTCCGAAATAACTTAAGTCTAACTGTCTATATTAGGGTGGGTGAGGTGGTTTACGCCCGAAAAGGACTAATTTACTATTTCAATGGATATGCCCGATTTTCATATTTTAAGGACTGTTTTAATTTTTGTTTTTTTCATTCTAAGGTTAAGTAAGAATTACAAAGACTGAACTGCCTTCCTACAATCAGTATTAAGTTGGTTGAAGTCTATTTTGTTTAGGAACTTTATAAAATACATTTTAAATTTTGTCATCAGTCTCTGTTGTGTTTCTGGCCAAGTCCGTTGCTCTTATTCAGGGTTTTAGCAATAAATGTTATATACGGAAATAACTTCAATTTTTTTATGCGAACATCACCTAAACAGCTTTTTGGCATAGACTTAATAAATGTAGCAAAACTTTTTTTCATTCAAACCAATAAAGCTCCTAAATTATTTCATATAATTTCATGAATGCCAATTATTGATATAATCTTACTAATCAATTACAATGTATGATTTTTTTTTTTTTTTTTTAGGAGTTATAGTTCCAAAAAACTAAATTTTTGCCCTTCATGGATTGAGGCGTTGAGTTCCAAAGATTACTATATTCAAACAAGGAAATTTTAAAGGAAGCGCGAAAATTTCATATTACTCTAAGCCAAAAGTGTAATTAAGTACCTTTAGAAAATAATTGTATTTCTAAATCGCGTTTTTAAAGGACTTTAGTGTCCATTACATAAAATCTCTCGTTTTTTTTTTTAATTCGCTAGAAAAATTTGACGATGCCCTAACACCACCTAGACGTTGTACCCGCAAGTGGTTCTAGGATTTTTTAATGGGAGTGAAAAATCCTTAGTTACGCCGTCCTTTGTAGGGGACGTTATAAGGTGGTCCCGAGCCTGTGCGATGTCAGGTACTCGTTAAAGATCCCTATCCTAATAAAACCTGGATAAGCAAAATTTAGGACTCCCTCTGTAGCATCGTCCGATTAGCCATAGTAGCAAAAAGTGACGTTAAATAAATAAAATGAACGCAATGGACCAAACCGGTTAAATGTTTCCAGCACCTTGACTGGGTACCACGTTGGAGTTGGCAAAGTCCGATTTGAACATGGTGAGCCAATGAACTTACGGACATTTATCTAATTTTCTCATACATGAATAATTAATTGATTTGAACTTATGAATGTGCGCCAAGTAGAGCCGAAAAATATCAAAAAAAAAAGTTGTAAAATAACCAGTTTTAGAACGGGGGAAATCATTTGGACAGCCTTTTTACGTTTCGTTGAGAACGGCCCATATATCTGTGGCGGTCGTGAATAAGCGGCTAAGTCAAAATCTTTCATTTTACAGGTAAGCTACTTAAAGTTTACGAAATACCCAAATTAGAGTTATAACATACAGCTTTCTTTCCATCTGAAATTTCTTAAACCAAGAAATTTCTGTAACCATTTTAACACGACGTGGGAGACGGTCTGTGGGAGCGATACGTGGAGTTAAATCATTTTTGATATTATTTTTACTTTCAATTACTATATATAGTAAGGGAAAGTATTGCGATTTTGAAAATTTTTGAATTCCAGTTTTCAACGGAAATGCACGGTTTAGGGTCCCCTGAGTACAAATAACCAAGCCCGCAAAAAGGTCTGTGTGTGGTAACTCTAGCGAAAAACCGAAAAGTCGTACGGAACTGAAATTTCATGTTTAAGACTACTATACGCCTGGGATGTTACAGAAACTTTTTACTGAAATCAGGTGACCGGAAGTCCTACTTTATACCATGCATTTAGCACATTTTACGATTTTCTCAAAAACGACTTTAACGATTTTAATTAAATTCGCTATATTAATGTAAAATTTAATATCATGTAGGTTTTATTCTTTTTGAAATAGTATAACAGGGCTTAAGTGCCAATATTTTAAATTTTCATCCCCTAAAGTACCTTTAATTCTTTATATTCTATAACATACGTGGGAGACGGTCTATGGGAGCGATACGTGGAGTTAAATCATATATATTATCTTGTTAGAATTGGTAATTAACAGCTAAATATCCAAGTCGACCAAATTTGATAAACACCTACAGGAGAAAACTGAAAAAGTATTTTTTTAATGCATTTTTTAGTTTTCGAGCATAAGAAGAATCTCATCAAAACTTTAATAATAAGGTTTCTTAAAAAAATTGCTGAGATTACGATTTCTCAATCCTATAAAAAGTTTATTTTAGTTTTAATTTATGTAAAAGTTCTGTTTTAACGAGATTATTTATATTTTATAATTACTCACAAAACTCCCTTACAATGAGAGGATCCCAAATGTTTCTCACCGATTATTGTGAATTTTTTAAGTAAAACTAACATCAAAACATTAGACTCTGCAGAAGACTAGGGACCGGAGCTTCCTAGTAGACGCGTAAAGAAATGGGAAACATTGTGCGCGAAAAAATTATTGGTTATAACCCTAAAAATGTAAATAATCTATTTAAAAGAGTACTATTATTAAGGTTTCTTAAAAACTGTGCTCGGATTAAGATTCCTTAATTTAAAAAAAAGGTTCTTTTAAAGTTACAAATTAAAAGTATTGTTTTGACGAAATTATTTGTTTTTTAAGAGTTTTTATCGAATTCCATTTTTCAACGGAAATACATGTTTTAGGTTACCCTGAGTCCAAATAACCAAGTCCTGGAAAAAGGTCGTGTGTGTGGCAACTGCCTGGCAGAAACGAAAAGTCCTATGAAACTGAAATTTCTTATTTAAGACAACTATACTCCCGAGACGTTACACAACTTTTTTCATCAAAATGAGCTTACCAGAAAGGCACTTTATACCTTTTTTCGATTTTCTCAAAAACGGTTCTGAAGAATGGCTATATCGATGTAAAATTTAATGGGCTTTAATATCATGTAGGTTTTATTCTGATTAATATGGTCTGACAGGGCTTAAATGCCGATATTTTAAATTTTCTTTCCCTAATGTACATTTAATTTTGTAGATTAAATAAAAATAACTATATTATCTTGTTAACGCTGATGAAAAACAGGTAAATATATAAATTGAATAAATTCGATACAAAACTAAAGGAGAAAACTGAAAAAATATTTTTTTTATTCATTTTTTTGTTTTCGAGCATAAGAACACAAATATATGTTTCATATACCGTTGGAAATTCAAAGAATTTAGAAAAAATATTATGTTATACACAATCTTGTAAAAGTTGATAAAGAGTGATGAAAAGCCGATAAAACTAACTGATTATTTTTGATAATAATATAATAGATTTTTTAATAAAACACATGTTTCTATAGAAATTCAATTTAATTATTTCTTTAATGGTTTCATTGGATTTTTTCTATAACTGTATTTGAAAATTCTTTAATCCAATTTAAAAACGGAGGTAAGTGAACTCGTGTGTTGCCCGCACCTGATTTTTTTAAGTTCTGTCAAAATGTGGTGATTTTCTAAATTAAATTATACTGTGTTCTCTCGTACAGCCTTAAAATAAGAAAGACTTAAAATAAGAGTTTTATATATATATCTCACAATAATAAAACGAAGTAGAAGAGTAATAATACAATTTTCTAATAGCCCATTTCAAACATAAGAACCTACTAAAAAGAAAATATCAATATATTGTACTTACACTCAATACTAGAAACAATACCATTGTCTGTAAACTATCAATGAAATGAATTGAAGCAGTAAATGTAGTGACAATCTACTCTAGTTTATTTATTAATTTTTTTTTTTTTAAATAATGAGTTATTTTTTAATTTAAAGCCATGTTAATTCTCTGTGTTGCCTAATATGTATAATATATTATAATTACATTATTATATTAATCTGTGTAATAAAGCTAGAGTGCAAACCTAAAATAATAAGATGAGATAAAAATTATCCAAAAAGGAAGTGATATTTTATTTGAACATAACAATTATTTCGCATAGTTATTTATATTAATTGTAATTACCATATTATTAATTACCCTATTTCTTCATAAATGTAAGCCGTGTTAAGTATAACAATTGAAGTTTTCGAAAATTTTTGACTGTAAAAACAGTTATTTCAATTTAAAACAAATTTTCATGTCTTCATATTTAAAACGTATTATCAAGTCATGCCTGAGTTCGGTATGATAAATGGTCATTGAAGGTGTCTCAATGGATCCCATGAAATTTAAAAAGAACACGGGGAAGATAGCATTGGCGCAGGAGTGACTCTCTGAAGTCCGTATCTGGAAGAATAAGATCAGGATCTTAAGAGGCAAAGAAAGATGGAAGAATCTATGATCGCAGAATTAACTTTCCAAAAGGTTTGGTCTGTAGGGAAATTTCACCATTACCCCCAATAAGGGGAGGTCCGCAGGAGGCAACATATGTTCTATGTATGTATTTGTAATTATAATTGTGACAATGTGATAACACTAAGCACTGTATATATTATTGTAATACTATTAGTTAGTAATGGATAACCTCAATGAGGGAATAAAACGTTGTTTTTGTTGTTGAATATTGTTTAATGAGTTTATTACAATAATTAATCAAGAAGTATTTAATTTTTTTTTTTTTTTTTTTTTTTTTTACTTTGGCATCGAGTTTGGCATCTAGGACAGCTTCACAAACTTCTTTAATTCCCTTGACGTATTTCCTAATTATCCGTTTATACCTTACTGATAGAACCTTTCCGGTTAACCATATAATCTTTCCTATTCATCAGTATTCTCTCAGTCAGCCTGTGTACCTCAAGATAGTATCCTAGGCCCAATCCTCTACCCATCGTCTCAAACCTAAGACTTTCTGTCCTACTGTATCCTCTAGCAACAGTCCAGTTATGTTGAGCAGATCCGTTGTACCGAGGACTCCATCTTGATAAGCTTCTTACTTGCAAACCTCACACGAGACTGAAACGACCAGAAACTGTCCGCGGATACCGATTACTAAAACAATTACTTGAAAGACGATCAAAACTCCCTATTTACTACAAAAAAACTCATTTATATAACCATTACTTGACCTATTTGGACCCATGACATTGAGCTATAGAGGTCTACTAAACCATTAAACTTCCCCTCATCCAATCCTTGCAATCCTAAATCCTTTATGCTCCTTACTTTGTGACTAATAAACTCATCCATCGAGTCCTGAATATCGGACTAGTTGCAGGCTTAGACCGCAATAGATATACGTTCTTTATTTATAAACTACCAGTCCAATCAGACCCGCTTGTCCGCAACTTCTCATCTCCTATTCCTAATACTGCTCCGATGTGCCTGAAAAGTCGGTGACTTCGAAAACTGCTAATCAAATAAAATAATCATTATAGTGTTACTTATAATAACCATTCAAGTGCTACCACCGTATAGCTTCTTTTTATGACTATTTCTCGCCCTGGATTGTAATATAATTATTTTACTTGTTATATTTATTGTATATACAGTTGTGAAAATCAATAAGATATAATTTAAAAAATATAAATATTTTTATTTTCACTTGCAATTATGGATTTATTATATTTAAAGTTGTAGGTGAATTCCTTATATCAAATCCTGAATTTATTCAAATAATTAGTGCCTGCTTAAAGACTTAATGAATCAAGACAATAAAAAATAAACCAAATAAAGCCCCACACGATTGGTTTTCTGAATATTATCTTTATTGAAAAAAAATATTGGTTCTGGAATTTTAATTTTTTAGAAACGTTATTTCCTGGTTCATCTGATCGATTTTAAATGATTCAATTGGTGTTATAAGATATAAATTAAAATACAATGAGCCAAGATTTTTATGATAGTCGAATTGGTGAATTAGACGACTTTGGGATCAAGAAAGTGTATACCTTAGTTCCACATAACCTCTTACGACAATCCCTATCCAGCACCACCCATCCCTACAATCCTCCTCGAAGATTGAAATGCAGTGGCCACGAGACTTATTGAAACATTAAACTGGAGTTTGACAATGGTCAGATCCTCCATCATGACGGTAGTTTGTGGCTACAGCGCCCTAACTCAGCCTCCACTGGCTCAGACCAGTGATGCGGCTGAGATAGAGGCGCTGGATCTCTTGGATTCCGCTTTCTCCACAAGTGGAGGGAAAAGCGCTTGCTGGTTCTTAGCAATTGTATATTGTAATATAGTTATGATTGTGTGATAAGATTGTTTATTTATTTGACCAACTTTTTATTTATCTCAATAAAGTTTTTTGTTTTATTTGTTTTTTTTATTATTTTATTATTATTAATATGTATTTATTTTATTTATTTATGTTCTATTTTATTAATTTTGACCTTATTATATTTTCTGTATATACATATGAATGTGGTCCTCTTATCAATATTTAATTGTTCTTTTTAAACATGTAATCTATCCTCAATAAAAAAACTATTCAGAAGTTATGATTTTACGAAAAATGGTTTGCAATGTTTAGGCCAAAAAGTTTTGCTTATGCTAATGGATAATGGTTTTAGAATAAATCTTTATGTGAATAGGATTTTAAATGAACAGGAGAAGGTTTTGAAGTAGGATAAGTAATAAGTTTGTCCTGATTACTAGATGAACTAGAACAATGAAACTTAGTATCATTAGATTGAGTAACATTTTTTAGGAACGAAATGGATTCGATTTCTAGCTGAATCCATGTGCAGTAAAGTACTGTTTTTTTTCTGTTTCAGGAAGCTGTTAGGGCTCGGTTTTTGGTTTTTAATTTTTTTATTCTTGTATATATCTGTGTGTGTAATTTTTAGTTATAAATCTTTGGCGCTATCTTGTGAGAACCTGGGTGGGTGGCTTTCTTATCAGCTCTTCTCTATACACTGTTGTCCAGGGAAACCATAAGCCATCTTCTTTTGTAAGTCCCCCACTTCATAATATGCATTACTTTTTTACGGCTTCGTCTATTGAGTCTAAAGAAGATTTTCGATTTAAGTTAATTAAGTCCACTGCTGAACTGTTAAACTAACTCTATGAAATGTTTTTATTTAGGCTGATTTTCAGACAGCTTGTAACGCTATTTAGAAACAATAATAATCTGGACTATCAGCTCTTCAGACCAATGATTTATTTTTTAAATTAAGATACAATGGATGTTAATATTGATTTGTGTTTATATCTAATTTATATAATAATTTCAAATGATCCTCACATATTCCAATATATATGTGGGTATGTTTTTTTTTTCTCTTTTGCTGTAATATGCTTGTAATTTTTTTTATTTAACGCCAGTTTCGTAGTACTGTGGCTAATTGGAATATGCTACATTGGGATTCATAAAGTTTCCCTGCTATTTATACATTTATTTATAATAGGCTTATAGCTTTATATTAGTTGATATGAAAGTAGAGAAACGGATACGTGAAGAAACGAATTATTATTATTACGAATTAATATTCTCAGAATAATTATATCTTATCTACAGTAAATAATTAAATCATAATAACATTCGAATATAAAGACTTATGGAAGGAATTAGTCGGGTTGGCGTCATTAAATGAAAACTAAATAGTTTCAACTTTTTATTGTTTGCCAACGTTTTCGACCCTTTGTGGGTCATCATCAGGGCTAAAAAGATACAAAGAATATATTTCAATGACATTCATAAATTATATAACCTATTTAGCTAGAGAACGTCGGTATTGAAAATAACAGAAGAACTGTATTTAAAAAAAAAAAAAAAAAAAACTTAATTAAAATACAATGACCATTTACATAATGAAGTGTCATACAGAAAAAATAAAAATGTTCACTAAACAAAATTTACACAGGTATCAATAATTACATGAAATATGAAAATAAAAATATGAAGTAAGTGGAGATACGTACCGCATGGTGGGAATGAAACTAGTACTGTTTGGTAGATGGGGGTAGTTTAGGATGGAAAATACGTAGGAAAAGGTGGAATGGAAATACGTACTGATTTATGGACAGGGCTGACAACAATGACTAAAATTCTTAATACTACATACAAAGAATCAATGAATTTAACTTATGATTATAATAATGATACATGGATAAAAAATTATGATTTATTCTTAAATATCACTATATAATAGTAAGACATATGGAAGATGTATATGGAGAAAACCTGACTGTACCTCCAACTTAATCATCCCTAATCTGTTTTTTAGTATCCAAAGATAACAGGGTGGAAAATAATATGGAACATTGTAAAATACATTAATTGACAAATCTTACAGGTTATAAACAATTAATAAACATAAATACAAGTTGGAATAAATTGAATAGTGAAGACCCACTATTTTTAGCCTGATGATGACCACAAAGGGGTCGAACGTTGGCAAACATTAAAATAGTTGAAACTATTTAGTTGTTTTCATTATTGACCGCCACCCGACTAATTCCTTCAGTAATCTCAACGGTCAACTAATTACATCCACAATAAAGACTTAATAAATTGAATGATAAAAATTGCTTAAAGTGTAGGTGAACACAGTAAATTATTTAAAATGATCAAGTATATTTTAATTTATAGATGTAAATTACTATAAATTAAAAAAAAATGTGCGGACAACACTCAGACTTCCACTTACCTCTGTTGTTAAAATCAATTTTAGAACTTTTGAATAAAAATAGATTTGAAAATTTTTAAAGATTCTTATTCAGTTATATTGACATTCCTAAATTTTGCCTAACCAGATTTAATTAGGGTATGGATCTTTAACAAGTACTTTTACTGGGTGCAGGCTCGGGAATATCAATTAACGTAAGGATAGCATAACCTAGGATTTGGCATAAAACTCTGTTATGATGTCTACTATCCCACAGGTGACCTTTATATTTCATTTTTTTTTTTTTTTCATTCACAGAACTACGTTCTACTTAATTAACTTGCTCATATATAAATAAATCTTGGGATTCGGGTATCAGCCTTTAAAACGTTATTATTAACAACTGAATTTCACGGCTAATGAAGACTTAAAAAAAAATAAAATGATGATTTATCTCCTTCACATTTCTTTTCCTGGGTTGACTTGAGCGCTTCCATTCATAAAGGAAGTTTGTAAATTAAATATGTCTATTTAATGATGTGTTCTATTCTGGTTGCTATAAATTGTTCGGTTGGGCCTAATATCCCCGCGTTCCCTTGCCGTTTGATCATCCTGGCCATCATGCTCCATTTGGTCTTCAAATGCGGCGACCCTCAAATCTGGCGGTGAGGCACTGTCGTCCCTTTGAGCCCTAGTGTGATTCACTTGTTTCCCGGTAAAATTTATGAATTTTAGTGGGAAAAAATAAACATAATATATACTTGATTGTTATCAAAAAATTTGCCAAATTGAAATGTTTTTTTTTTCTTTTTTTTCAGAAACAATTTATATTGATCAAGTATAACATTTATACTGCATTAACACAATATATACAAAACAATAAATTTATAAAATGATAATACAATATACATGTATACAAAAGAGAATCAATAAGGTCTAGTGTGCGCTACACACAACGTTCACTTAACTCCGTTATTAAAATCAATATAAGATATTGAAATTAAGTTAAAGATGAAAACAGGTTTAAGAATTATATAGAGTTTCGACAGAAACACGGTTTTCATTAAATAATCTATTATATAATTACGCACAAAAAAACCTTTACAAGGATAGGATCCCAAATGTATCACATCGATTTTGGTGTTTTTCTTACGTAAAACTAGGCATTAAGACATATGACTCTGCAGAACATGGGGGGCCAAATGCTTCCACATTTTATTTAATATCTCTGGTTTTGTTAAAGGTAGAAAAATAATTTGCTGATAAGAATAAATCAATATATAAAATAATAAATAATAAGAGCTGAATAATTAAAGGAATTAAGTCATCAAAATATTTAAGTTTTATGCTTGTTAATTATAATTATAATTATAATAGGCTTAGCGAACCGGAAGGTTCGTTGCCGATACCACCAATTTCGGCCTACACAGACTCGTCTAATGTTCACCATTCAGGCCCAAGCCCCCGAGATCAGCCTTAACGCAATCCTCCCATCTACGCTTCGGCCTACCTTTCGGACGCATACCAGTCAGATCAGCAAATACCAACTTTCTCGGAATCCGCTCGTCATCGAGCCCAACAACTTTACTCGCCCATTTGAGTCTACGCGATGCAATCAGCTCAATTATATTCACAGGATAAAAGTTCCGCAATTCCGCGTTGTGCAACCTTCTAAACTCCCCAGTGGCCTTTATGCTTGGTAAAAACTCAAAATATAAATTATCTCATCAAAACTTTAATAATAAGGTTTCTTTAAAACTTTGCTCAGATTAAGATTTTTCAATCCTAGAAAAAGTTCATTTCATTTAATTTATGTAAAAGTTCTGTTTTAACGAGATTAGTTATATTTAAATTTCTCACAAAACTCAACGGAAATACACGTTTTAGGGTCCCCTGAGTCCAAATAACCAAGTTCTGCAAAAAGGTCTGTGTGTTTGGCAACTCCCTGGCGGAACGAAAAGTCCTATGAAACTTTCTTTTTTAAGACAACTATACGCCGAGAGACGTTACAAAACTTTTTTCATCAAAATGAGCTTACCAGAAGAGCCACTTTATACCTTGCATTTTGCACCTTTTTTGATTTTCTCAAAAACGGTTCCAACGATTTTGATGAAACTCGCTATATCGATGTAAAATTAAGGCTTTAATATCATGTAGGTTTTATTCTTATTAATATGGTCTGACAGGGCTTAAATGCCGATATTTTAAATTTTACTTCCCCTAAAGTACCTTTAATATTGTAGATTCGATAAAAATAACTATGTTATCTTGTTAACGCTGATGAAAAACAGGTAAATATATAAATTGAATAAATTTGATACCCAACTAAAGGAGAAATCAGAAAAAATATTTTTTTAATGCAATTTTTCGTTTTTGAACATAAGAGCAGTAATATACATGTATGATTGGTATATCGTTGGAAAGCTAAAGATTTTAGAAAAAAATATTATCTTATACACAAGCTTTTAAAATTTAATAGATAGTGATGAAAAGCCGATAAAACTAAGTGATTATTTTAGATAATAATATAATTGATTTTTAATAAAACACATGTTTCTATAGAAATTCAATTTAATTTATTCTTTAATGGTTTCACCCATTTTTATCTTTTACTGCATTTGAAAATTATTTAATCGATTTTAAAAACGGAGGTAAAAGTAAGTGAAAGTCGTGTGTTGCTCGCACCAGATTTTTTTTTAGAAATGGGAGCTACCTTAGGTATATGATAATTTTTTTTATTGATTGATTTGGAGAACTGTTGATTACAACCGAAATATCTGTTTGTCGATTTTCAAATACGCACTCTGCCGCACATATGCCCCCAATATCTTGACTAACAATCCACCCACTTGTTTGACAATAAATGATGTCCATTGATCGTGTGAGTTGTTCTGTTTGCGATAGATTGCTACACTGCTGCTTTGTCCGGGCGTTAAAATAGTACGCATAAATCGATGTTCGGCACCAAAATACGTTCACCATTATCTAACCAAGTATCTGCCAACATGAGTAATGTGCAGTTTTGTGAAATGATCCTTTTAGTGAGCTCTGGAACTTGGGCATTTAGATATTTTTTTCTTGATTGGAAGAATATTTACCCTGAATGAAGTCTTATACTAATAGCTGGTAGGTGCAAAGTTGATTAATAATCAAGTGGTTCACTTAAGCTCGCAGTGTAGTTGTAGCAGGAGATGTTCATGACGGAAAACGTAGTCTTGATTAGATTTTATTATAAAAATATGGTGGGGGCAACACACGAATTTCACTTACCTCGATTTTTAAAATCAATGAAAGAATTTTCAAATACAGTTAGAGATAAAAAAAATCTGGTGGGGGCAACACACGACTTTAACTTACCACCATTTTTAAACTCAATGAAAGAATTTTCAAATACACTTAAAGATAAAAATACGTGAAACTATTAAAGAATTAATTAAATTGAATTTATATAGAAACATGTGTTTTATTAATAAATCTATTGCATTATTATCTAAAATAATCAATTAGTTTTATGTTCATTTCATCACTCTCTATTAACTTTTAAAAGCTTGTGTATGAGATAATATTTTTTCTAAAATCTCAAGCTTTCCAACGGTATATCATACATGTATATTACTGCTCTTATGTTCAAAAATGAAAAATTGCATTAAAAAAATATTTTTTCTGTTTTCTCCTTGAGTTGGGTATCGAATTTATTCAATTTATATATTTACCAGTTTTTCATCAGCGTTAACAAGATAATCTAGGAATTATTATTGAATCTACAAAATTAAAGGTACTTTAGGGGAAGAAAATTTAAAATTTAGGCATTACAGCCCTGTCAGACAATTTTTATCTTCATAAAACCTACATGAGATTTAAGCCCATTAAATTTTACATCGATATAGCGAGTTTATTCAAAATCGTCGGAACCGTTTTTGAGAAAATCGAAAAAAGGTGAAAAAATGCATAATATAAAGTGCCTCTTTTGGTAGGCTCATTTTGATGAAAAAAGTTTTGTCACTTCTCGGGCGTATAGTTGTCTTAAATATGAAATTTCAGTTTCATAGGACTTAACGTTTCCGCCCGGGGTTACCACACACACACACACACACAGACACACAAACACACACAGACCATTTTGCGGGACTTGGTTATTTGGACTCAGGGGACCCTAAAACGTGTATTTCCGTTGAAAACTGGAATTCGAAAATTTTCACGATCGCAATACTTCCCCTTACTATATATAGTAAGTGAAAGTAATAAATTAAATTAAATTTCTATAGAAACATGTGTTTGATTCAAAAATCTATTATATTATTATCTGAAATAATCAGTTAGTTTTATGTTCATTTCATCACTCTCTATTAACTTTTAAAAGCTTGTGTATGAGATGATAATTTTTCTAAAATCTTTAGCTTTCCGACGGTATATCATACATGTATATTACTGCTCTTATGTTCAAAAATGAAAAATTGCATTAAAAAAATATTTTTTCTGTTTTCTCCTTTAGTTGGGTATCGAATTTATTCAATTTATATATTTACCAGTTTTTCATCAGCGTTAACAAGATAATCTAGAAATTATTATTGAATCTACAAAATTAAAGGTACTTTAGGGGAAGAAAATTTAAAATATCGGCATTTAAGCCCTGTCAGAACATTTTTATCTTAATAAAACCTAAATGATATTAAAGCCCATTAAAATTTACATTGATATAGCGAGTTTAATCAAAATCGTCGGAACCGTTTTTGAGAAAATCGAAAAAAAGGTGAAAAATGCATAATATAAAGTGCCTCTTCTGGTAGGCTCATATTGATGAAAAAAGTTTTGTCACGTCTAGGGCGTATAGTTGTCTTAAATATGAAATTTCAGTTTCATAGGACTTACCGTTTCCGCCCGGGAGTTACCACACACACACACACACACACGGACACACACGCACACACACAGACCTTACGGCGCAGAAGGTCGGTTCGTCAACACCCGCGTCTGTTGTGAACGAGAATACGGGCTCCGGAATGTCTTCATCAAGCCACCGAATTGTGTCAACAGTGGACCACTTGGCAACTGAAGCAGCTTACGCCTCAAGTGACGGAAAAAGAAGGAAATTGTGGGAATTACTGGGAGGCAATATAAGCAGTCTTCACGACTTTGTCATGAAGAGTAGGAATGCCCATAACCAAATAAAAGCCTACGCGAGCTCAATCCGTATGGTTTATGAACAGTTGTCTGCAATGGAAGGGAACTTAGTTCAGTCTACAGTTGGCAACAGTTGTGGAACTCAGACTATTCCGAGTAATCAATCTATTGAAGAAGAGTTCGATGTGATGACACAACCATCCCAGAAGAATACTAGGCCAAAGGCGAACAGGCTGGAAGAAGGAGAGGGCATCGTTCCTCAAGAATCTAATTCTTCAAACCAGAAACAGAAAGATCAGTGGCAATTAGTAAAGGCTAAAAAGAAAAAGAAAAATAACGTGGTAGAGCATAGGATAAGAACGAGGCCTGCACGTCCAGATGTGTTGATTGTCAAGGCAAAGGAGGGATCGTCTTATGCGGACATATTACGAACGATAAAAAGTGAACCTGAGCTACAAGATATAGCTGAAAACGTACAAAAAGTAAGAAAGTGCAACAATGGAGGTCTGCTTCTCGTGTTGGACCGAAAGTCAAAAGACAGAGCGGAAAACATTTGTACAGCGATAGCGGAGAAAATGGTCGATAAAGCTGAGGTCACCTGTAAAAGGGACTCCGTCGCTATCGAGTTAAAGGATCTTGATGAACTGACTAATGCTGAGGAAGTGCACCTTGCGCTTAGAAACCAAATCGATGGGGCGGAAAAAATCGATATATCAGTGGTGAAATCCCTTCGTAAGGCTTATAGCGGTACACAAACAGCAGTTGTGGTACTACCCACGGAGCTAGGTAGAAAAGCTGTTGAAAAGGGCAGCATTCGAGTTGGCTGGGTAAATAGCCGAGTAAGAGAAAAATTTACTCCACAAAGATGCTTCAGATGTTTTGCCTTTGGTCACGTGGCGAGGTATTGCAAAGGACCTGACAGAACTAAACTATGTTTACGATGTGGAGAAGAGGGTCATCTGGCAAAAGGATGTAATTCTGAACTATGTTGCCTACTGTGCCCAGAAGGGAGAAATCGCAAGCACGCCACGGGTAATTTCAGTTGCCCGGCCTACCAGCGAGCTTTAGAAGCAGCAACTAAAATCGGAAAATGAAATTTTTACAGCTCAATTTGAATCATTGCGAAGTTGCTCAGGATCTATTCTGGCAAACAATTAGAGAGATGAATATAGACGTTGCCATACTATGCGAACAGTATAGAGATGCCAATGGGCCCTGTTTCTGGATTGAAGACAGCTCAGGTCGAGCAGGTATTTGGGTCAAAAAAGGCCATTTCATTCAAGAAGTCCAACCTATTCAAAGAAAAGGTTATGTATGGATCAGGGTGAGAGGCATCTACATATGTAGTGTCTACGCGTCACCGAGCGCATCACAAGAAGACTTTGAAACCTTGCTAGACAGAATTGTTCTGGAATTAGAAGGATGTAATCCTGTTCTCATCGCAGGAGATTTTAATGCATGGGCGACTGCATGGGGTAGCAGAGAGACTAACAGAAGAGGGGAACGCCTTCTAGATACTTTCGCATCGCTTGATTTTGTTCTCCTTAATACTGGCTCATGTCCAACATTTTCTAGAAATGGAAATACCTCAATAATAGATTTGACTTGGGTTAGCGCAAACCTTATTTCCAATGTCAACGATTGGCACGTAAGTGATCATTATACACATAGTGATCATCAGGCTGTTATCTTCGAAGTCATTGTCCCAGGTGCGGTTACGAAAAAGTTCAAATCGCAGCCAGCAGGGTGGAATCGAAGGTCTTTCGACAAAGACTCCTTTGTTACTATGCTAGAAGGAAGAATTGAATTATTAGGATCAGCAGAAAAGAGGGTTTCGCAATTGATGAGATTTATCACTGAAGCCTGTGATGCGTCAATGACTAGGACCTCTTCGAAAAATAATAAAATGGCAGTGTACTGGTGGAGTGAGGAGATCGCTACTTTACGGCGAACATGTCTTCGTACTAGAAGACTATCCCAACGAGCGAGAGGCCACCTGAATTACGAAGATCGATTGCGGGAGTATAAGTTAGCGAAAATGAACCTGGTTAAGGCAATTAGAGAGAGCAAACGAAACAGCTGGAAGAAGTTGTGCGAAGAGGTGGATGAAGACACATGGGGAAGACCGTATAAAACTGTCATGACTAGACTAAAAAGTATAAGCTTGTCACCCCCTAGCTGTCCATTGTTGTTGGAGAAAATAGTAGCAGAGCTGTTTCCAAGACGGTCAAAAATCGTTTTTGAGAAGGTTCAGTCTCAGGAGCAAGTGCCAGAAATCACGCAAGAAGAACTGGACCTAGCTTGCAAAAGAATAAAGGATTCCAAGGCACCTGGACCTGATAACATCCCAAATTTTGCCCTGAAAATGGCTATCAGATCAAGACCAGAGCTCTTCGTAGATGTATTCAACTCATGTCTTCGTGAGAGTATCTTTCCTATCCAGTGGAAGAAGCAACGTCTTGTACTCATTCCTAAAGGGAAAGGGCCTCCGGATAACCCCGGATCTTATCGACCAATTTGTCTCTTAGACACTGCTGGTAAAGTATTTGAGAGGATTCTATATAAAAGGATAACTGCCTTTACAGAAGGAGTCCAAGGACTGTCTAATAACCAGTATGGTTTTAGGGAGGGCAGATCCACGATAGATGCTATCGGCTTTGTGACTCAAACTGCTAGGGTAGCCATTGCAGGAAAGAGGTGGAGAAGAGGTGGCAAGAGGTACTGTGCGATAATAACTGTAGACGTCAAGAATGCGTTTAACTCAGCACGTTGGGACATCATCATGGAAGGACTAAAAAAGATGGGTGTTTCACAGTATCTTGTAGACATTCTTGGAAACTATTTCACGGATAGGATCCTAAGCTATGATACTGATGCGGGTCAGAAACTTTACGACGTAACGTGTGGCGTGCCGCAGGGATCTGTCCTAGGACCACTATTGTGGAATATTATGTACGACGCAGTGCTTAGACTCTCCATGCCAGAAGACACAACTACAATCGGCTTTGCTGATGATCTAGCTGTTGTAGTTTGTGGAAAACTATTGGAGGAGATAAAGTATAATGCGAACAAGGCCGTAACAACGATTCGTCATTGGCTCTCAACAGTAGGGCTCCAGCTTGCTGAACACAAAACTGAGGCAGTTCTCGTCACTAGTAGAAAACTCAGAGAATATATTACACTAACTATT